>CM032623.1:8173342-8604370 GCA_019097785.1 Fraxinus excelsior | reverse complement strand
AGAAAAATCTACCAAAATTCATGACTTTCTGAATTGTGAGATAACATAGAAAAGATAAAATATCAAGTTGTTTATCAAACTAAGCCCTTGGTTGACACCCATTTTGAAGAAAAAATTGATTTGGAATAGTGATTGATGGAAGAATGTGTGGTTAAAAAGTAATGAGAATTTTTGGATTTATGCGTAATATTATTTTATTGATAGAATGTGTGATTTAAATGAAGAAAGAGAAAAAAATGAGAATGAGAATGAGAAAAAAAATGGATATCAAACAAGGGCTAAACTTCTTGGAATTTGTAGAGAACCAAATGCAATATCATATGAAGTTCTCTTATTTAAGGCAATTGTGTATGTGTAGTTTACACGTTTCCATGTCTACGTGAACAAACTTATGGTTACCAATATGCTAATGTGCTGGGATTGAGTCTTTATCTATTGTTTTTGAGTTTTTTAATAACTCGCTTTTGTCTTCTAGCACCGCCTACATCTGGAGGACTTGCTCCTGCAATTTCTTTGACAGATAATGCATTGAAGCACTTCAATAAGTTGAGGTCTGAAAGAAATGAAGATTTATGTCTAAGAATTGGTGTCAGACAAGGAGGATGTTCTGGCATGTCTTATACCATGGATTTTGAGAACAGAGAAAATGCTAGACCAGATGATTCTTTTATTGAATACAATGGATTTGTCATAGGTATGACTACATGTTCATTTAATTCCTTACGAGGAATTTAAAATTGAATTATTCTGTCATGTTGAACTTGTCTGTACTTAAGTTGAAATTGCTGTCAATAATAGTTGGAGTGTTAAACATGGGTGTGCAGTCGTCCTTATAGCCCTGAAGTATAGTGATAGGATATTATGTTTCTTCATAGAAGACCAGTTACCATCATTTATGTCCCTAATATTCTGCACTTGGTGATTTAATAAGGATGAGACCTTTAAAATCGAAACTTGAACCTGATATAGTTTTCTTTACTCTAGAAATTGGCCTCTATATATTTTTTTTGTAGTTTAAAAGGTTTGATTTATCTGGTATTGGAATGGTGGATATCATCTGACTCACAATGACCTTGAAACAAGTTCATCTTCTTAATGACCCAATCCAAATTTCTTAAGGCAAAAGTTGTTTGATTGAGCTTTAACATGTAGAATGGATGAAAGGATACATTTTGATTGCTATTGCTATGCATAAGTATAGCATTTGAGCAACATATTACTAAATAGCATGAACAGTACTGCATATTGTGCACTAGTTACTTAATCTTTTATGAAGAACGGTGATGGTGGAAAGGGTTCGTTCATTTTTCTTTTCTCTAGCATAATTATCTTTGACATAGCGATGATGCAATCAAAACCATGCATTTGAATCCATACATGAAATTTCTATGAGCTGTTATACTTGTGAAGGAAATTACTATTTGGAAGTTATAGACTTGCAGATATCTCTTTGAAATTTCTTTTGTTTGTTCCATAGTATACTAAATCACAAGATGCCTTCATTGAAGTTTCTCCTGTATCAGCAGAGCTGCTATTTATAACGGATTTAAAACTATGCTCTGAGCACTTTAGCAAATTTTCATGTTCGGTAACTTTATTTTGTTTCAAGTTGGTTGCCGAACTCGAATATTTTTACAATCAGACTGGACTTCAATTTTTTTTTCAATCTGGCGATCATGCCTGTGTCTAGTAGTTTGATTACGAAAAAGCTGACTGGCTGCCTAGTTGGCAAATAACTAAACTGTCACGTCTTTTTTTGACTAGCGAACATAGATGGTTTGATCAAATTTTAATCTTGTTCAAGTTCAGTGAAGTTCAATGATCAATATGAAATTTCACCTTTAGATGGTATTTCTTTAGGCTGCTGCTCTTTTCATCTTCTCCATTTGGCTGTTGTTGATATTTTTCTTTTGCTATCTCTGACCATGCAGTTTGTGATCCAAAAAGCCTTCTCTTCCTATACGGTATGCAACTGGATTACAGTGATGCACTGATTGGGGGAGGCTTTAATTTCAAGAACCCAAATGCTACACAAACCTGTGGCTGTGGTAAATCATTTGCTGCAGAGATGTAAGGTTGTGTACTATAGAATCTAGTCTAGAATTGGTAAAATGTAAAAACTTGGTTGAAACTTGTTCAACTTGATGGATGTATATTCGGCGTTGGTGTTAGTCACTGCAATGCTGGACATGACGAGGCAAGATAGTACAATAATTTTTATTGTTCTTTAATATTGTCCATTTTTTATGCCGTTGTAGATAAGAGATGGAAAATGATACGCCATAAATGGATAAAGTAGTTTTGCTTAAAATTACTTCGAAATTTGACTATTATGGTATAAGGATAATGCACAGGCAACGTGAATACAAACTAACAACTTTGAGATTAAGCCCTTGTTTGGTTTTTGCGAAGATTCAATTTTTTAATAAATTTTGATTAAAAGTGATAAAATGTATGGTTGAAAAGTTGTGGATCCATAAATTTGTGGTTAAAATTATTTGTCGAATTCGACTTGAATTTTATTCAATGTGAGTTATTTGTAATTATATTAAAATATTAAATCATTCTCAACTTAATAATATAATTGTACTACCATCATTTTCAAAATTATTCAAATAGAATCAATAATCTTAATTAGTGCTGAGTATTATTTATAACATTAGTTTAGAAGCATTGTACATTCATATAGGGCAAATTTTGATCTAAATAAAATTTATTACTCTCACATATTAATATAATAACAAATGTTAGAATTTATTTTGCCTTCAAAAAACGAATATTAGAATATTTTTTCCCAAAATATTAGAATAGTGAAAGTAGGCGAAAAAAAATTAACTACACGATAAAATATTATCATCCAGTATAAGATAATTAGTAATTATTTAAACTTGACATGCCCTAAATTCAAGAATTTCCGTAAAAAGTCGAATTTGTGCATCTTGTAAAAGAGTCAAACAAGGGTGTCATCTTAATCAACTTCCTCTGAAAGCTTTTCTAGTCGGACAAAGTGCTTTAAAAAATTTTGCAAACAAGTTCAAAAGTAGAAAAGTTCTGCCTAACAGATCTTGAACACATTTGATTAAATTTAAAAACATGAAAACTAAGTATATGCCGCATTAAGTGCTCGAAGAACGGTAGAGAAAGGTGATAGAATTTTTTTAAAGAAAAAATGGTAATTGATGCAAAACTTCCCTGACATTTGCCTCTATTATGGAATATTTCATATTCTTTCATATTGGTGAAAACCCGTCCTATATGGTCCACGGAATACCTCTTCTATTGTCCAATTCAATTAGTTTAGGCGTTAAATATACTAAAAAATAGCCAAAATTCAAAAATAGAAAAATTGCACGTGTTGTTCCAAACCTTTCAATTTGTTGCAGATTATACCCACCCACCCCACAACATCTTATCTTCTTCCCCAATTACACTAGGCCCAGTTTGGTCTTTATTAAAATGAGATTTTGGAGAAAAGTGTTTTTTTTCTGGAATGTAATGATATTTTGGAGAATACGTAGTTAAAAAATAAGAAAATATTTTTCGTTCACGTATAACATTATTTTATGAGAGAATATTTGGTTAATGATGTGCTATGAAAAAAATGAGTCAAATAGGGTCCAGATTTCCATTTTTTGTTTATTATTTAATTATTTTATTTTAAAAAAATATAAACTTATCATTTTACTCTTTTAAAATTGATAAAAAAATGAGTCAATATTAATTTTTCCGGTCAACAAACAATGGAATAGACGGAATTAATCCATTTGTCCTCCAGCTGCAATGAAATTAAAGGTTTGAGACCAGGTGACATAAACAAAACATTTAGGTATAATCTACAATAAATGAAAAGGTTTGGGACCATAGCTACAATTTCTCCCTTTTTTTTTTGCCCTCTTTAGTGTATTCAAGACTTGGAGTGTGTTTGATAGAGATTAAAATTGAAAAATTAGTCGTTATTGTTAACTTTTATTAGACGAGTGAGACTTAATAACGACCATATTTTCAATTTTAATCAATTTTTTAGCTCCACCAAACAAGCTTTTAAACTGACGGAATTAGATAATAGGGAGTAATTCACAAGGTTTGGGCCATTTAGAGAACTTTTTCACCAAAATAAAAGGATAGGAGTAATGCAAAATAGAGGCAAAGGTTTTGGCCTTTAAAAAAAAATAAGAAAACCTAAACCCTGTGCTCACAAAACCCCCACAGCGCTTCTTTCCTCAGTTACTGGTTCGATAATGGCTGTATCGTCTCTCCACAATATCTCACTCTCTGCTTCTTGGAACCTTAATTCCACCTCCAATGTTCCATGTCCACAAAATCCCTTCAAAACCAACACTCGTGGCTCCCTTTTTCTTTTTCACAACCCCAAGGGATCCAAATTCCATCCTATAGTAACCAAAAAACTCTACATTTCACCAGCACCCACAACAGAATTTTCGCTTTTTAGCTGTTTATTACCACCCCAGAACGATATTCCCAAGATTCTTGTTAAAAATATTGCAACAGTATTACTGGGATCACTTATTATAGTGGGCTCTTTAAAATCTAGGCCTCTACTGGCACAGCCTGTTCAAGAAACCGAGAGTCTTGACCAAAAAAGAGAGAACTGGAATGGGAAAAGCAGTGCAACTGAAGAAGAAGAGGTGATGTATGTGAAGTTACTGCAAGAAAATCCAAAAGATGTTGTGGCTCTGAAGATGGTCGTTAATGTGAAGATGAGGAGTGGGAAGACTAAAGAGGCATTGGAGTATGTGGAGAGATTGATTAAAATTGAGCCTAGTGAAATGGAGTGGAGGCTTCTGCAGGCTCTTTGTCATGAAATGTTGGGAAATTTGGGTAAGGCCAAGAGCTTGTTCAAAAACATACTCAAGCAGAGGCCTCTCCTGCTTAGAGCTTTGCATGTATGATATTTCTCCCCCTTTTATGTTATGTGCTTTCATCTGATTACATATTTTTCTATTCAGTTGTTCTGAAGACAGGAAATTCTTGACCCTTCCATACATGGTTCAAAGCTTACCTTTAAATGTTACATCTAAGTTAATCGAAACCCAGTTATAGGACAGATGGGAGGGGCGGCGGGTAACATGTGGTGGAGACTATGAATTGGAGAAGAACGCCTTTTTTTAATGCGGCTAATTCGCATTTGACGTCTAAAAGCCCTTTACTAAAAAACATAAGAGCTGCTCCCTTTTTTCACTTTGACTAGAGATAAAGGCCTTTTAAAAATTTCGTGTTCAAAGACTCGTTCCATGATTTATTCTTTGAACATGGTGTTAGAAAACCCAAAAGCATATGAATTATGAGGACACTTAAATTTTAGAGATACAAGGTATCCTTCGAATGAAGTTACACTTCCCTGGGTTCAAAGGAGAAAAGAAGCTATAATTGTTTACTAGTACAACTCTCTGATGTATATGTTATTCAATATATAGTTTCTGAACGTGATATTATTTGCGATTGTCTATGGCTTAAAGGATCTAGTTTGGGTAACTGATAACTCTTACCTGGTCTGGCTTTAATTTACAATATGATTTAATACGTACCAACCAACTTCAGATGTGAAATCAGTGTATTTGCACTGTTCCTAGATTTCTACATCCCAGACTATTTCTGTTCCTTTTCTCTTGTGCCTTCTACCTTCATTATTAATCTTTTGCCATCACATTTTTGGGCATGCTTTTTGTGCTTCTAGTTGTAGCTTGTAGAAATGAATATTTAATGTGTCCTTTATGCACGCTTATGATGAATACATCTACTATAACTATGCTCGAATGTAAATGTACATTTACGTGTGGTATTACTTGGCTTGATTTCTGTTGGGAGTAAAAGAAGTCCCACATCGGCTAGACATGAGAAATATGATGGGTTTATAAGTGTAGGATAATATCTTCATTGGTACGAGGCCTTTTGGGTAAAGCCTAAAAGCAAATCCATGAGAGTTTAAGCCCAAAGTGGACAATATCATACCAATGTGAAGATATGTGGCGTCCGTAAACCCAACAAGTGGTATCAGAGCTCAGGGCCTAAAACTTAGCCGGAGGAACGCAGTGGAAAGCGTGGTGGAGGTCCCCTAATTAGCCTTACGATCTGACTAAAAAATCATCCGCGTTTGAGGTGCCTTGTGTCGAAAGTCTTCCTTACATAAAAAATATGGTGGTCAGGCGGTGGGTCCCTTTTGGTCGAGAGCGACAGCAATAACGACGGTACAAGATGATTGGCGGATGAATTATCGTTTGAGGGGAGGCCACAATGACGTGTTCCTTCATTTGAGGGGAGGATTGTTGGGAGTAAAATAAGTCCTATATCGACTAGACATGGGAAATATGATGGGTTTATAAGTGTATGACAATATCTCCATTAATATGAGGCCTTTTGGGGTAAAACCCAAAAGCAAATCCATGAGGTCTTAGGCCCAAAGTGGACAATATTATATCAATGTGGAGATATGTGATGTCTATAAACCCAACAAGTGGTAATCAAAGCTCAGGGCCCAAAACTTAGTCGGAGGAACACAGTGGAAAGCGTGGTGGAGGTCCCCTAATTAGCCTTACGATCTGACTAAAAAATCATCCGCGTTTGAGGTGCCTTGTGTCGAAAGTCCTGACATAAAAAATATGGTGGTCAGGCGACGGGTCCCATTTGGTCGAGGGCGACGGCAATAACGACGGTACAAGATGATTGGCGGATGAATTATCGTTTGAGGGGAGATCACAATGATGTGGTCCTTCATTTGAGGAGAGGATTGTTAGGAGTAAAAGAACTCACATATCGGCTAGACATGGAAAATATGATGGGTTTATAAGTGTAGGACAATATCTCCATTGGTATGAGGCCTTTTGGGGTAAAGCCCAACAGCAAATCCATGAGGGTTTAGGCCCAAAGTGGACAATATCATACCAATGTGGAGATATGTGGTGTCCATAAACCAAACAATTTCAATGCAAATTATGCATTGCCTTCAGCCTTGCACAGCTTGATGAGATACACTTTTTGCACAGTACTATTGTGAATACCATTGGAATGAGGCTTCTATTGATTGATTAACTTACCTCCAAACTAGTAAAGGTACATGAAGAATGACATATGCACATGGGTCCCCACCCATTGGGAATAGTTGAATGGGAAATACTTCCCAAAATATAGAAGAACTTGTTGTTTGTTTAAATTGACAATTTGCCATCAAAGAGGTTATGCACGACTCATTTTTTCCCCATTTCAACTCACTTGTTAAACAAGAGCTATGACTATTATAACTCGTAAGATTGAAATACTGTGCTATATTTATATGGTTATCTAAGGAGAGATGCTTGCTTCCTACGTTATGGAGTTTCTAGGCTCGTGAAATTAAAAATTCTTGTGTTTACGTACATTGCAAAACAATGAGTGTAAAGGGCAGAGTTTGTCTTTCCTTTTCCTGAGTTTGATGACTGCGATTAGCCGATTACTTAACCTTGCTTGGGCAAAAGAGGTGTTAGCGTATATAATTATATTGTAAGTATAGGGATTCTATCTTTTAGTTGTATATATGTGTACTCTCTCCGTGTAATAACATATCAAATTATTCTCTATTGATTACATGGTATTAGAACCCTAGAATTCTATTTACTTGTGGTCGTAACTGTGGGTTCTCGGCGCCGGCATCTGGCGTCTCCAAGGTTACAGTTTTTTTTCTTTCCAGTGTCGTCAATTTGGGAAATTGGTTGGGCAATTGCAGTTGGTCTCTAGGTTCGCTGCTTCCAGTGGGATTTGTCCGGGCAATTGCAATTGCCTCATTGTCTGGGTCATTCATCTTGCTTGATTCGATGCGTCGTCCCTGTGAGCGTCCACCAGTAGCACCCTCATCGCCGTTGCCTGCGTTTCTTGGAGTTAGGGCTGCCTCCTTGAGTGGATCAAGCTTCCAGTCTGTTCTGTCCTCTAGTGTGGTGGTGCTTCAGGTCTGTCCGTTCAGTATTCCAGTTTGGTGGGCTCAAGTTGTTTGGGCTCAATTTATTTGGTGGGCTCAGTTTTTATTTGGGTTCAATTTGTTTGGTGGGTACAAGTATTTTTTTTTTCTTTTTATTGGGCCTCAATCATTTGTAATTTCTTTTTGTGGACTTGTGTGAGGGTGTTAATTTAGATATTGGGTTTTATAGCTGACGAATAAAAGAATTTGGTTGTGACTGATGTCATTCCCGTGATGTCCAAAATCACTGAACATAGGTTGATTGGTCCAAATTATTTAGATTAGTGTAAGGCCGTTCGAATTTATTTGCGAAGTATCTCTATGGCTAACCATCTTACAGAAGATCCGCCAACGGATAATACTAGTCACATTTGGCTGAGAGATGATGCCCGATTATTCTTACAAATTTGGAATTCCATCGACACTGAGATAGTCGGTTTGATTAATCACTGTGAGTATGTTAAGAAATTGATGAAGTATTTAAAATTTATGTACTCTGGGAAAGGAAATGTGTCACGTATTTATGAAGTCTGTAAGAGTTTTTACCATGCTGAACAACAAGATAAGTCTCTTCAGGCTTATTTTATGAATTTTAAGAAGACATACGAAGAACTAAATGTCTTGTTACCCTTTAACCCGGATGTGAAAGTTCAGCAAGCTCAGCGGGAGCAAATGGCTGTGATGAGTTTTCTAGCTGGTCTTCATTCTCAATTTAAACCTGCTAAATCCCAAATTCTCTCTAGTGCTGAGATTTCTTCTCAACAATAGACCTTTACTCGAGTACTTCGCACATGTACTAGTGCTTTTGTTGCTTCATCTGCTCAGTCTTCTAGTGCTCTTATTAGTCGCAGAGGTTAGACAAAGGGCGGAGGTACAGGCGGTCAGGACATTCGAAGTTAGGATGACAGGGGGGTCGTATGTTATTATTGTCATGAGTCGGGTCATACCAACGCACGTGCCGAAAATTGCTCAATAAATCTCTGAGGCCACACTGGCTCATGTTGCAGCTACTACTGCTACACCCATCTCATCCACTGAGCAGACCATATAGATTTTTGCAGATAAATTTGCTCAATTCACTCAGTACCAAGGAGTATTAAAGAATTCGTCTCAACATATCTCTGCCATTGCTGAGACACGTAAACCCGATACATGTCTTCTTTCATCTTCCTCGAAATGGGTCATTGATTCTGGTGCCACAGATCATATGATAGGTAATCCTAGTCTCTTCTCCACTTTTTAGTCGCATATGTCTTATTCCCTTGTTACTTTAGCTGATGACTCTACTTCTTCTGTTCTTGGTTCTGGCACTATTAACCTAACTCCGTTACTGTCTTTATCTTCTGTTTTCAGTTTACCACAATTTTCTTTCAATTTAATGTCTGTGAGTAAACTTACTCGGACCCTAAACTGTTGCATTTCATTTTTTCCTGATTATTGTCTTTTTCAGGATTTTATGACGAAGAAGATTATTGGTAAATGACATGAATCAGGCGGTCTTTATTTTTTGGATACCCAAGTGCCCAAACCCATTGCATGTTCAAGTGTCTTAACTCCGTTTGAAGCTCATTATCAGTTGGGCCATCCACCTTTATCTTTGTTGAAGAAATTATACCCTCAGTTTTAGCATGTGTCTTCTTTAAATTGTGAGTCGTGTCAGTTCGCAAAACATCATCGATTATCCTCAGTTCCTCGAGTCAATAAGAGAGCTAGTTTTCCTTTTGAGCTAGTTCATTCAGATGTTTGGGGTCCGTGTCCTGTAATGTCCAAAACCGATTTTCGTTATTTTGTTACCTTTGTTGATGATTTCTCTCGTGTGACTTGGCTTTATTTAATGAAAAGTCGTTCTAAATTATTCTCTCATTTTAGTTTTTTTGTGCTGAAATTAAAACCTGTAATTTAATGTTTCTGTACAAACGTTGCGCAGTGATAATGTCAAAGAATATTTTTCCACTACTTTTTACACTTACATACTTTAGAATGGTATTTTACACCAATCTTCGTGTATTGACACGTCCTCTTAGAATGGTGTGCCTGAAAGAAAAAATGGACACCTTCTTCCAAATGCATGTTCATAAACAGGTTTGGGCTGATGCGGTCTCTACAGCCTTTTTTTATTAATGGGATGACTTATTCTGTTCTTTATGGTAGGACTCCTTATAGTGTCATTTTCCCTGCCAAACCATTATTTTCTACTGAGCTTAAAATATTTGGCAGTACTTGTTTTGCTCGTGATGTTCGTCTCCAAGTCACTAAGTTGGATCCAAATTCTTAAAATGTGTCTTTCTGGGTTACTCTCGTCTCCAAAAGGGGTATAGTGCTACTGTCCGAGTCTTAACAAGTATCTCGTGTCTGCTGATGTTACATTTCTGGAATATATCCCTTTCTTTCCCACTTCTTCTATTTCTTTTAATAAGGGGGAGGATGGTGATCTGTTAGTTTATCATGTCATTTCTCGACCAACTGATATTACTTCTCAACATGTTCCCTTACCGCCATCACCACCATCACCCATTCACCAGGTCTATTCCAGAAGACGTCACCCTCATGATGCATGTTCAGCGCCTATCTCTTCTTCAGCATCGGATCCGGTGTCTAGTTATCTTGCTCTACCTACTGCTCTCCGCAAAGGTAAACGTCAGTGCACTTATCCTATTTTCTTTTTTGTTTCTTATGATCACTTGTCTTCTTCTTCTTGTTCTTTTATTGCTTCTCTCGACTCTGACATTTCTGAAAATTGTTCATGAAGCCGTTTCCCATCTTAGTTGGCGTGGAGCTATGATAGAGGAGATGAATGCTTTAGATGCTAATGGTACTTGGGATTTGGTAAACTTACCTGCAGGAAAAAAAAAAGGCTATTGGATGTGAGTGTTTGCAGTCAAGGTCAATTCTGATGGTTCCGTAGCTCGGCTTAAAGCTCGTCTTGTGGCTAATGGTTATGTTCACACTTATGATGTGGATTATTCTGACACTCTCTCTCCTGTAACCAAGTTAGCGTTTGTTCGCTTATTCATTTCTATGGCAGCTACTCATAATTGACCTTTACATTAATTAGACATCAAAAATGCATTTTTACATGGTGATCTTTCGGAAGAGGTTTATATGGAGCAACCTCCGGGGTTTGTTGCTCAGGGGGAGCATAGGAAAGTATGTCATTTTCGAAAGTTATTATATGGTTTGAAACAGAGTCCACATGCTTGGTTTGAAAACTTTAGTCAGGCAGTCGTAAAGTTCGAAATGCAAAAGAGCAAGTCTGACCACTCAGTCTTCTACAACCAATCTGAATCAGACATTATTCTCATTGTCGTGTACGTTGATGATATTGTTATTACTGGTAGTAATACTTTAGGGATTTCATCTCTAAAGTCATTTCTTCACACCCAATTTCATACGAAAGATTGAGGGGCATTGCAGTATTTCTTGGGAATTGAGGTGACAAGAAGCAAGAAAGGCATCTTCTTATCTCAGAGAAAATATGTGCTTGACTTATTAACTGAGACAAGAAAATTGGGAGCTAAGCCAAGCAGTGCTCCAATGCTTCCTAATTTGAAACTTACTAAAGATGGTGACTTGTTTGAAGATCCTGAAAAGTATAGAAGATTGGTTGGGAAATTGAACTATCTTACAGTAACTTGTCCTGATGTTGCGTATTGTGTTAGTATTGTAAGTCAATACATGTCTTCCCCAACAGTGCACCATTGGGCAGCTTTAGAACATATCCTATATTATTTAAAGGGAGCTCTTGGACGTGGGATACTGTACAAAAATTATGGACATAATCACATTGAATGTTTCTCAGATGCAGATTGGGCAGGTTCCAAGATTGACCGAAGATGCACTACTAGCTACTGTGTTTTTGTTGGAGGAAATTTGATTTCATGGAAAAGTAAAAAGCAAAATGTTGTGTCCCGATCTAGTGCAGAATCAGAATATAGAGTTATGACACGGTTTGTGTGTGAGATCATGTAGATATATCAACTCTTAATTGAAGTTGGTCTTAAGACTTCAACACCAGAAAAGTTGTGGCGTGTGACAATCAAGCTGCTCTTCATATTGCGGCTAATCCCGTGTTTCACGAACGAACTAAACATATTGAGATTGACTGTCATTTCGTTCGTGAAAAAATACAGCAAGATTTAATCTCTACAGGATATGTGAAAACTGGAGAATAATTAGGAAATATTTTCACAAAGGCTTTAAATGGGACTCGGGTTGATTATATTTGTAACAAGTTGGGCATGATTAATATCTATGCTCCAGCTTGAGGGGGAGTGTTAGCGTATATAATTATACCGTAAGTATAGGGATTCTATTTTCCTTTTTTAGATCTCTTGGTTGTATATATGTGTATTCTCTCCTTGTAATAACATATCAAATTATTCTCTATTGATTACAAGAGGGAAAAAGGTTATTTAGTTTGGGTAGAGATGAATGAAAAACTAAGGAAGAATGGTAATTTTTTTAATCTAATTATTTTTTACTTCTCATGAGTGGACACATAATGAAGTTGACCAAATAGTTCTAAAGGAAAAAAAATTTACATGGTGTTCATTTTAATATAATCAAGGTCTCAGCTGTATTGAACCTGACCCGTTAAAAGAAATTGGATATGAAGTGGTATCCGTGAATAGGCTTGTTTTGACCTTTTCAGGTATTAGGTTGCTCATCTCTTTTCTTTTCCCCTCTTCAACCAACTTTTTTTTTACAGTAAAATTAGCATTGATACTGATTGAGTTGTTGTATAGTGACAACTTCTTGGTCAAACAAATGTTTGAAACTTCTGATACTCGGACTCTTCGAAATAGTCCGACACGATATGGATATGGAATATTTGTTGGATCCTCTAAGTTTCAACTGGACACTTCGTTGTTTTTGCTGCTTTTTTTTTTTCTTTCCTGCATTTGCTCTCTATTAATCTAGCGCTGTCGCCGAGAGGGTGGAGAAAGTTGCGGCGTTAGATTTTTCCTTCTTTTTCTTTCTTCTTTCTTCCCATTTTCTTCTTTTTCCCCTTATTTTTCTCTCTGTATCGGTGGTCTAGGGTTTTGTTTGTATAAAATGAAATTGTTTTCCATATAGTGCTACTTAGTGCTACACAAAGTCCCAATTGCAATTAAGTCTCTCATTTTCTATTTTATGTAACATTTAGTAATTCTCATAATTGAAAATTAAACTCCAAAATTTATTTTATTTGTCCTAACCATCCCTTGTTCAATACTCATTTCCTTCTTTGTGAATAATTGATTTTGGTTTATCAAAATAACATCTTAGATTAGTAAAAAATTGAAGTTTGAAAGACGTACCTACGTAATCATGTTAGAAATTTGGATTTTTTTCTCAATGTCCCTATATCCTACGTTTTAGAAAATTTAATGACAGTGCATGGGTTGTTATTCAATCACTTAAGATCGTCTAATTATTTAAATTTGCATTTTAAGAGTTTAACTTCATGGTTGATATACTCTCTTACTTTATCCATTACTGCTAATGCATAGTGAAACTTTACTGCCTGACCACTACTGCTAATTAATAGAACTTGTCTATGATTTTCCTTTCTTTGTAGGGTCTGGCAATGGTAATGCATAAGAACCACGAAGGTCCAGCCGTTTTTGAGATGTTGGAAAGGGCTTTGGAGGTCGCTCGTCTTGAAAAAAGAGTCAATGAAGAGCGAAATGTAAGAATATTGATTGCGCAGATGCATATCCTAAAGGTAACAGTTTGACCATCTTTGGCAGTTAATTTTGGCTGCTTAATAGAGAAGTTAGGTTTCTAAAACACATTGGCTTCATTTATCTATTCAGACATCAAGATTTGGAAAAATACTAAATCCAAGAACAACCAACCTTCCCCACTTTTGTCCCTCCCAACCAAAAAGAAAAAGAAAAATATAAAGAGGGAGGGAGGGAGAATAATAAAGAATAGAAATCATTTTCTTACTCATTAGTTATGATGGTTTTGATTTATTCTTACTTAAAATGATATTGATATTTTAGGATTAGACTTCTCTCTAGTTATCAAATGCTTGAATTTTGAAATTATTCTGGACTGTTGATTACCATACTGCAGTATTCAGGAAATCCTATGTATTTCTCGTTTGCAGGGAAACTTTGAGGAGGCGTTGGAGAACTTTCAAGCTCTTGTTAATGAAAATCCAAGGGATTTTCGACCTTATCTTTGCCAGGTTAGTGAAATAACAAGTCTTTGCGTACCTTGTTTATTTTTGAAAATTCTACAGTTTTCTCCATAATTTTACGGGGCAATGGCACAAGTTCCCTAACATATGGCCCCTGTGCACTTCTAGTCTTGATTCTTCCATTTTTGGCACTGACCCCTCAACCTATTGGTTTTGTGCACAAATATTCCTTTTAGACGGTTTTGTCCATTTTAGCGGTTAACATTCTAATATTGTTTACTGGCAGATATTGTAGTCATATCATCATCCCCCCATTCCCAAGGGAGAAATATGTGTGTGTGTATAGAGAAAGAACACACACACACACAAATAGATATATATACACCACCAAACGCCACCATAACTATATAATGAACTACCCTCCTTAATGAACCCCGACATCGTAGCACCCCAACTAATACAGTTTATGTAAGGTTTTTCTGTGAATGACTCTGATGCCTCCAAATCGGCACCCTTCGCATAAAAATCCAATAAACTTGTTGTCACACACCAACTTCCTTCACCATAAAATTCTCTGGAGCAAACATTGATGATAGGTGTTTCTTGTGATGGGTCTGAAACTAATATAGAGATAATAGGATCAAACTAATTAGCGGCCCAAGTACATGAGTGGTTCTTCAACATGCAGCATTAACATTTTTTTTTTAGTTTTTCTAAATCCTTCGTAAAATGAAAATAATGCTGGGGATTGCCAAGTACATGAGCTGTTTCTTCCAAGTTTCCCTACGGGTACCCTTCTCAAGAGAAGATCAAACTAACTAGCAGCTCAAAATTTCAAAGATAGAACCCCTACTAGTCTAGAACCTTGCTATAGAACGAAAATGGATGCTTCCAATTAGCAAGACTTGCACAGTTAAATTAAGTTGCATACATAAATAAAACAATACCTGAAGTTAATCATGGCCTCAAGAATAGCTTTCATACGGGATTATCAGAAACTTCCACTTTCCTACATGCGTCGATATATTTACCATTGAAGTTTGATTCTGCAAATAGCCATCAAATTAACGATGCTACCCAAAAATTGAAGAGGAAAGAAACAGAAAATATCTATTAATTACATTCCCAATCAAAACAGGAGAGAAATGGGCAGTAACTCATGCAAGTGATAAACCTGACATAAAGGTTCCGACTTCTTTTTCAAGAGAAATAGTGATGTAAGAACAGAAAGAGACATATAAATAATAGGGAAAATGATGCGGACATAACGATTTATATTATTGTTGATTTTTATTATTATTGGGTTTGTAGTAGTGGGTTGGCCCAAGCCCGTTAGGTTTTTACTATTTATTGGATTTTTCATAATAGTTGGAACAAACAATGAATGATTGATAAAAATTAAGATTGGCGTTGCCACGTTTCACGGATGGCTCCCGAGGTTCAACGCCTCAAGGCCACCTCCCCTCATTCTTAGGCCGGCAATCCCGAACAACTGACATACACGCACGTTATGAGTAGGATGTAAGAGAGAATACCTGCATATGATCATATATCATTAGTACACTATTTGTAAAATAGGCCCGCGCCTAGCTGTTAGCGTCCTTGTCGTGCCGAATGGGGGGATAAACATTCTCACTGCGTGACAACACGTGTCTTCCCTTCTACATTTTCTTCCTTCTTCACGGCTTCTTCTCCCTCCCTTTCTTCTACAACTACTTTCTTCTTGCAACTCTAGTTCTGCTATTGATCCTACATCAGAAAATAGCCATAGCCGTGCCATGAGAGGAAGTAGGAAGCAAGGGACAGAAAAGTAGGGGAAGCATCAATAACTCATCAGCAGTCTATGCAGTTAAAGATAGAGAGACCCAATGGACATCACCACTGATCGCACAAAACCAATAGGTTGAGGTGGTCAGTGCCAAGAATGGAAGAATTGGGACCGAAAGTGCATAGGGGCCTGCCAATGTACGTAAATTTCTCTTGCTAGAAGTTTATTTGCTGAGCCATATTTTCAGATTAATATGAATTAATTACCTTTGGGTGGTTCAGATGAAGTAATTAATAGTATAATTTTTGGGTTGAAATGCTATTAACCTAGCTTGGACAATTGCTAACCTTTGACGGAGATTACAGAAGACTTTTAAATTATTCTCTGTTAATGCTGGAGATGAGAAGAGTCATTAAAACTAAGGTAGTCTAAAGAATGCATTGTAAGACCGCAAGAAAGAGTCGCTCACTGTTTAAGGAGGCAAGACGATTGAAGTTAGTATTGGACTCGAGTCACTCGACGGTAACATGCCCGAAGAGTCAGGTTATAACTGATACTTGAACGATACAGACCTTTGTTGGGCTACCTTTTCGAATTCTCCTTCGATTTGTTAGGTTGGGATTGAGGATACGTTATTTGTTTATACAATCTTGACTAACTGCTTCATGAAATCTATTGCAGGGAATCATTTACAGCCTGCTGGACAAAAAGAAGGAAGCTGAAGAATACTTTGAAATTTATCGAAGTCTTGTGCCTGACGAGTTTCCACACAGGGGATTTCTTGATGATGTCGTCTTGGCGGCAAAAACAGAGTCAAGGCAACAGCTCGAAAAGGAGTTTCAAAGCTAAATTCTGTACAAATACTTAAATCTTCTATCTCGCAGTTTTTAGCCCTGAATCCTTACCGAGTGTGTTAGTTCTTAGGACCAACTTGTACAGTGAAAAGTTCATTAGTAGATGTATGGCAATTTCTCAAGGCTGAAATTTCAAATCATGTTTTTGTGCATTCTTGTGGAAAGAATTGCAGAGAATACCATTTAAAGAAAAGGGCAAATATTTTGAAATGCAAAAAAATGGGCAGTGTGGAAAATGGATCTTAGCTTTGCTTTGTCAATTAAAAACCTATTCACGTAGCTTAATTCAACAATACAAACAAGTAAAGTTTGATCCTTTGATATATAGAGATAATTTGACTATACTGAATTCGTTTAAAAAATCATGAGTCATAATTCGGGATGGATGTGGATTGAGTTGGTTCGATTTTTGAATCGTTATGAAACGAATTGTCGAATTACAGATGCTAAAGTCATAATTTTTAAATCAAAACAGCCTAAGCACTAGTTTTGTCTCTATTACAATTTAATACATTTTTCCTTTTTCATATTTTAATCATATATTTTTCAATAAAATAATATTACACGTAAATTCAATTTTTTTTCCTTTTTTTAACCACGTACTTCAAAAAAATAATATTCCCAAATACATTATTTTCAAAAACTCATAATGGATCCGACTAAATTTAGCCCCTGTTTGATACACATTTTATCAAAATACATTATTTTAAAACTCATTTTCAACCATACATTTATCAATAAAATAATATTTTCCATCACATCAATAATTTTTCCTAACCGCATATTTCTCATCATATTTCTACTCAAAATATATTCTTTTCTCAATAATATTTATCAGATGTATAAAACCGAGCACTGTCAGTTTGATTTGATGAGCTTGATGGATTTTGAAAGGCTTTTTACCTATTTATTAAATACTTAAATATTGAACCATAAAAAAAGAAAAAAAATTACCCTAAACCCACATTTTAAGTTTCAAATTTAAAAATCAGGTTTTTCAAATATAAAAATCAGATATATATTTTTTCAATAATTATTATTTAATATATATAATTTTTAAAAGTAATTATCGGATATATTCTCAAATATGGTTCTGAAAAAAGATGATAACATTGGATGAGAAATATGATATTTGAAATTAAAAACTTCAACCAATATGTTTTAATTTAAGAAATTATAGAGAAAAAATATTTATTTATGAATCCTAATAGTCGAAAATATTAGCTAGTTCTCATGTCTAACAGTTCCACTACGAGTTAATATTTACAACAAATGAATGACACTTCTAAAGATCATTAATTTTTCTCTCAGTTTCACTTTCTATTTAGGGTAATAGATCTCCAAAGTCCAAAGAACAGTAAACCAACCAAGTATAAGGACGAAATTTATTTCCTCTAAGTTTTCACATCATGATCTTTCACACTCAACTACAGTTATACAATGAAAAACACCTCTTTAAAAAATGAGCACTTGTAAAACCAATTATTTACTTAAGTAAATGCTATGAAACATAGAAAATGCATTAGAAGTGCAAGGCAACAAGGAAGAAACCCGAAAAATTTTCGGGGGCGCTGCCCTCGAACCCCCGTAAGCCCCCACTCCTTCAATTCTGGGACCCCCCTATTTCAAGAGGCTGGCTCCGCCCCTGCCTAGATTAGTACACTAGCCACCACCACACTTTGACCATCGCCACTGAAAGACAAACTCCGGCCATGCAAGTCTGTATGATTTAATCGAATAGTTGATTTTTCTCATTCATTGGTTTGAAAAGTCGGATCTAAGAAGGATGTGGACCCTTTTTAGGTGAATTTGTGATGGATCTGGGAAGGATGGGTGCCCCCACACATTTGTTTCCCAATGCATGGAGCCAATTGGTCGAGGCTTTCCTTATTTGGAAGGAGGTCTAATTGGTGATGATATGCCTATCCACGTCTTCCGAATCCGTTTCCAGCCTAGGGCTTCGGGGGTGGTGATGGTTTTTAAAGGTTGGTACTGCATAAATCCATGGGGCTGTCACCCGTCCTTTAACTCAAGCACATCGACCTCCATTAAGGAGTGAAAGTCATCGTAGTTTTGGGTCAGATGGAGGTGGTAGACGGTGGATGGCTATGTGGCCTTAGAACTTAATGTGCCGATCCAATATCACCAATATAGTTAGTTCTAATATGAAATCCCAAGCTTTGAGTTCTATACTTGGTATTTTTTGCTTATTGATTCCTTTTTGCACCTACAGTTTACCGGTTCGAGTTGGTGTTGTCGGAAATTCGATTAACGCAATCGAAAGAATAAAATAACAGAAAAATAAAAATAGAAGATGAAGCGAGGTATGCCAAAGCAAATCTCCTTAAGACAGATTTCGCCCCCCAACAAAGTGCAAACGAGATTATGGACGTCTGTCTCCCAAGATACAACACTTCTTCCAAAGTCGATACTGCACACTACCACCTTGTCGGTCGAACCAAAGAATGGACGTACTCGAACGAAATAACGACGAATATTTTAGAGAGTTTTGGAAACAGAATATGGAGAAAAGAGAATTTAGAAATTAATGGAATTGTATTTGATTTGGTGTATCCAAAACGAATTTGGAGGTCTCTATTTATAGAGATTGAAGTGTCTCCTTGAATGGGTGTGTAACATTTCATGAACTAGTGCACCACTTGGTCTGATATATCTTAGCCATTGGATCACACTATTTCATAATCTAACGACCCAGATTAAACCATGAAGTGTAGTGTCCATTCATCATGTCTATTCACCAATTTCGAACAGTCACCAGCCATGCAGATGCCACGCGTACGTCCAACTGTACCAACTGCCTCGCGGGACAAAGTGACTCAACCTGCTACGTGTGTGCCACCTAGGATGTCAACTCATCGAGCCTCTCGTCGCCATGTTATCGAACCATGAATCCATTTCTGAAAACTATAAGGCTCCACAGCTACTCGCGACGATGCGTACGTGCGAAGTGCAAAGTGCGCCTCTAAAGCGCCCAATGCGTACTTTGCGATGTGCGCGGGTCGGGTCCGGGATCAGGACGCGGCGCGACGCGAGTGATGCGAAGCACCACTCTAGTGGTGGCTAGTTTGCTAGCCTTTGGCTAGCCAAAGATAACTAAGTTGTAGGTCACTTATTAAATTATAACTTATACACACATCCCACTATATAAACAAGTATTTTTTCTTGTAAACTTTCGATGTGAGATTCCTTACCATATATAAGACACTCAAAATGGGCTTATCAACTTATGGGCCTATATTGGAGACTTTTCCAATTCACCCAAATTAATTGTAATAGCCCACTCATTAAATACAACATTTAATGAAACTTAATTAATCAACAATTCCAACAGTTGGAACCATCAGAGTGACCTATTATCGGAGGCATTTACAAGCTTTCACCACAAAGGAGATTATTTTCAATCATGTGATTACCCAACGTTCTTTATTTGTGAAACGCGATCTAATGGCTTCAAAAGGTAATGACATCGTAAATATCTTCGCCATTATATTTCTTCTTGAAATGTTAAGTGTTGACGCATCTGTTCTTTTGTAGACAAGCATGACGCGAAGGATTACCTAAGGCTTGACATGTTTTTATGAGGAAAGTCGATGAGAATGGTCGGATCCTCAACATTTCCACCTATACATAAAAGCATCAAAGGGACAAATTGGCTCGGATAATCCATTTAAATAAGCCTCAAATGCCACCGTGGGCAAATGAATGGAGAAATTTGAACTTCCACCTGAGGCAAAAGAAAAGGAAGGTAGCTGATGTGAGCGGTTTTCTTCCGTCTGCTACTTGCTAGATGACCATCCTTGAGAGGCCAATAGTCAATCCATTTGTTAGAATTAGGGCGTGACCCGAATTCTATTTTGAAGATGATTGAAAATTCTAATTAAGGTCGACATTAAGAGGAATTCTATTTGTTGGAATGCTTTTGGAATCATATTCGAAGTCTATTTGGTAAATTCGAGTTAAAATTCTATTATGAAGCCCAATTGAGAGTTAAAATTTGTGTTGGACTTGAAGATATTAAAATATGGACCGGGGAGGACTTTTCGGCACAATTATGCTTGTCTGACGCTCAACTGGAGCTTGAGCACCCAAAATAGTGAAGCAGCGACCACCTAATTCCACTGGACAATCGAGCGTCAAGGCAGCGCTGCCTAGCGCCAATAACGGATGATATAAATTTAGCAACACTTTTTTCCCCTAGATCTGTTGCGGGAAAGGGATAATGTGCAACTTCGAGTAGTCTCGAGCATCATATTCATCCTGCCTAGATGCATTTTCACATTTTACATGTTTTGAACATTTCTTTCCATCTATAATTTTACTTGGGGCTTGAAACATCCCTTATATATATTTAGCTCTTTTATTTCAGAATGAGTTAGAAAACTCCATTCCTCTGCCAATTATTTTATTCTTGAGTTTGTTATTGTGTCATATTATTTTCTTTCCTATTATCACATCAAACTGGTATCGGAGTTATCCTGTAGTTTCTTCGTTGTTTATAACAGATGGCATATATCCGAAAGAGAGTGAGAGAGAGATTGGCTTCTGGGTTGGAAAGATGTAGTACCAAAGAGTGGTAGCTATTTAATGTTGATAATTGCTCGTGCCAGAATCCACCTCTGGATCTTCCTGAAGGTTCAAGTTTGCATCATAAGATTAAAGTTGGAGAAGATATCAAAACACCATTAGTTTAAGGTCATGTTTATTTGGGCAAGAATCTTTAATACTAGTTGTTGGAAAAAAATTGTTTTAGTAAACTATACAATGAATATCAATGGCGCCAAATCCCTTTTTACTTTTAGCACAAACAAAGATGGAATTTACACAATTCTTTACTTGAAAAATTGAGTCTTTCATTAAGAATTGGTTTTGGATCTTAGATTGATAAGGAAATAAACATCACCTTAGTTTTTGATTAAGTGGTTAAAAACTTTTCCACCCTTAAAAATTGACGAAAATAGCTTCATAATGCACACTACATTTATGTAACAAGAAGTGCATTTTATAAGAAACCATTAAGAGATCTAATGAAAGAAACCATATAGGCATGGCGATTAATTTCCTAATAGTTTATATATGACTTTCACTTCTATACCTAAAATAATGCAAGTAAAACCAACAATCCAGCTAGAATGCTTGTTCCTGTCTGCATCCACAGCCTTGTACCGGCACTCTCTAACGCGATTGGAAAGAGACATTCTGATGTGGAAGCATTAGTCTTAACAATCTTTGCCAAACCCTGGAAACTACAAGCCTCCACATCCTGATTCTGCATTTGGAAATACATATTGAAAGCATAGGAAATGTTGGCCTGTATGCTGCTCAGTTTATTGCACGAAGAGCCATAGTTCAGTGCTGTGCAATCTCCCATCGCACAAGCATAACCTAGGTTGTCCGGAACAAGACTCATGTTCTTCATATCACTGTTGAATGCGCACCACTGTTTTTCCAAGTACTTAACGCCCTTTGCACCTACCGGCATTTTGTCTTGACCTTGGCCACTGAAATCCATTGGAAACTTTGGCTGTCCATCATACTGAAATATGCCCCAATGGCGCTCAAAATCGCCTGGTGCAATGCTTTTTTGGTTCTCATCTGTGAGACTAAACAAATAATACTCAATATCTCCAGGATAAAGAGGGGTTCCTTTTTTCGTTGCCATTTTCTTGAAGAATCCATCATAGAATTTTTTAGCCAGTTTGACATTGGCTTTGATGTGTCCCTCAGTTGGCCAACCAATCTCCCCAACAATGATTTTCATTTTTTGGATACCTATTTTTCTCAATGACCAAATAAGGGTATCTAAATTTGCATCAAACATATTGGTGTATGAAATTCCATTGTCCTGAACTGGTTTCGCACCACCATCGAAGAAGGCGAATTCCACAGGGAAACCGGGATTTTGATACAAACTTAGAAAAGGGTATATGTTGACGAGAAAAGGCGAGTTATTTTCTTTGAAAAACTTCAGAATTTGGATCATTTTTTCTTTTATATCTGAACGGAAATTGCCAGCAGATGGAGCATTGGAACCTGATTCATATACATCTGCATTTTGTGGTGTGGTTACTTTAATTTTGTCCCCAATACCGGCTTCATCGAGAGCTTTCTGAACGTTCTTTAATGCCGGGAAAGTTGTCTTTAAATTTGAACCATTGTAAGCCTTCAAGAATGGCTCGTTTCCAACAGCAACATACCTGTTAAATCCATGCAAAACTCAGAATAATATTCATCGAACCATATCATCTAAAAGCTCAAACTATTAGAGAACCAACAAGCTAGTATATGTTGAGAAGTTTCATACTTAATATTGACTCCTCCATCATATAAATGCTTGGTAACATTTTCTTTGACCCAATCTTCGGCCTTATCATAATCATTAGCAAGCTCAGCCAAGTGATTGTTAGGAATGCCAAGCATGACCTCAATCCCAGTTCCTGCAAAGAATTTGACAGTCCAGTGATCCGAGTCAAACAGTTTTATCTGATCAATTTTGTTGTCCTTAAGAATTTGAACTATCGTGCTGGGTTGCATATTTTGTGAAGCCTGGGTTCCCCAATTCACGCCTACACCCTGTACGAGGTTTGGCGAAACTAAGAATGCAAGAAAGGTCCATGTTATTAGGACCCTCATAATGTCCATGGCTTCAACTGGGAATGGGGATTGATTCTAAGTCAAATGAGGTTCGAATAAAATGGAAGGTTTATGGGAATAGCATGCAAATTCAGGAGGTGGAGAATTGGGAATCCATGTAATCCACTGGATTAGAGGATTCATTAGATGAAAACAAGGAGCGATGGAAAAGGGTTGTCCCACCTTTTTTTTTATCGGTTCATAAATAGTTCAAATGGAGATTTCAAACGTGGAGAGAATTTTTTTGAAAAATAATTAATTTTTTCACTATTATTTTACATAAATATATATATATATATAGGAAGAATCCTATAATTGGACCTAATTTGATTTTGATGACATGAATATCGATAATAGAATAATGGGTATTTTGGGAATTATGAATTAACTTTAGCATTATGTAGAGTGATTCTATTGAACTGCATAATTTCTGTGTTTTTGGAAAATAAATAAAACAAAACTCTATTCCTGACTTTGAAATATAATAACTCAGTCTGTGTTAGGCTGCCAATAACTTAGTCTGTGTAATGCCTCTGTGAGTAATTCCTCGTACTTGGGGGAATTACTCATTAATTTTTACAATTTCACTAGATATACATTAAGTTTGACATCATTGTGAAGTGACAACTTCTTAAAAATTGATTTTAACAACACTTTAAACAATTTATGACACACAAATTTTTCCCATCTTCGAGTGTCTATGCCATGAGATTCCTATGGTTTTCTTTAATTTCTTATTTTTATATGCGGCTTAATAGCAGAAAACTTCATACATATTAGACGTTATGCGGAAAACCCCATATATAATGGAAATAGAAGAAAAAGTTCATACTTGAAGCCTTTTGTGCCGGATACCCCCTATTGTTATGTTCTATCAGTTATGCTGTTAAATCCCAATAAATAGGGAAAATGGATAAAATAAAGTGGGCAAAACATCCCCTATTGGACATGGTACGAAACTCCCCCACCCATTGAAATTGGCGAAATACCTCCATGTTGTCTATTTTCTCCGTAAAAAGATTGGAAATTCGTGCACGTTATCCGTCGGTAACTGTCTTTGAGCCTATACACTTTCATAGCCGGTAACTGTGATTTTAATACCATCACATCCCTGTTTTTCGACTATGTTTCATTGTCTATATGAAAAAATCCTCTGGTGATCAATTATCAGCCCATGCGTCAACAAGTCTGGAATCAATTCTGATTTTTTATGGGATTGGAATCAATTTTGGTGGGTGGTATTTTAGTGATATCATCATACGGTGATGTTCTGTTTGGCTGAGCTTTGGTGTCAAAACAGACAGTGGAAGAGGGAGGGTAGATGGGATTGGGAGGAAGAGAAATTGATTTTTTAATTATTAATTTTAATTTTTTAAGTATTTATTTGAAACTCGTTTGTACTTTTAAAAAAAAAAAATTGGGACCATAGTTACAATTAGTTATTTATTTTTTCTTTTTATTTTATTTAAATAGGAAGGTATATTCATTATTTCTCATTTTTTTATTTTCTCATTTTTTTTATTGAAAAAATAGACGGCAGTTGGATATTTCACTAATTTCAATAGGTGAGGGTTTGACCTTTTCTATTTTATCCATTTTTCCCTATTTATTGGAATTTAATTGTACAACTGGCGGAATGTGACGACACGGGAGTATTCCACACAAGATTTCAAACATGGGCATTTTTTGTTATTTCCAATTAGTAGGGGATTTTCTGCATAACGTCCAATAGGTAGGGGATTTTTTGCTATTAAGCCCTTTTATATTGCATGCTTAATTTGGACTTACGATGAAAAAGACGAAAAATGGCCGAGCTGAGCCGTTTGTTATGCTCACCTTTCAGCTCGGCTCAGTCCATGGTGTCAATTGGCGTGCTTCATCAAAAGTGAGCTTGGCTCATTGGTGAGACAAGCCGAGTTGGCTTGTATTTTTTTTATTTTTTTTATTTTGAATTTAAACTTCACTCCCCTGAAGTATAATTTGGACTTACGATGAAAAGGATGAAGAGATGTTAAATGGCCGAGCTGAGCCGTTTGTTATGCTCACCTTTGAGCTCGGCTCAGTCCATGGTGTCAATTGGCGTGCTTCATCAAAAGTGAGCTTGGCTCATTGGTGAGACAAGCCGAGTTGGCTTGTATTTTTTTTTAATTTTGAATTTAAACTTCACTCCCCTGAAGTATAATGAAAACATAGAAAATTAGAAATGATAAATGTAAAAAAATCACATTTCTTCAAAAGTATTATAATCTTATGTAAATCCTCTTCCTTTATTCTGACTTTGCACGTGCTATAACAAAGTTAAAATTGTACGAGAATTAATTTGACGTATACAATTTTTCTAAATAAATAAATGAAATAAATACAATATAATAACTATTAAAGCAACAAAATATACTTACAATTCTATCTTAATAATCTCAATTGTACTTATTGTTAAGTTGTGGAGTCTAATTATTTTCGATCCTAATTATTACCACTTCGTGAAGTTGGTTGCGGATCGACCTTTACAGTGAGGTTGTCGGGGAGGTTGGAAAGGGGGTAGAATCCCCCCTCCCCCCGGGGAGGATGGCGGAGCCTCCAAGCAAAAGTTTCGTTGAAATTTGTATTCTTGTAAAATTCGATTTTATCCTAATTTATCTTATAAATAGGGTGCCGTCTTTAGACTTTATGATCATGATCAAAAGAGAGAAAGAAAAGTTAGAGAAGATATGGGTGCAATTTTCTCTTGTAAACCTTTTTTTTATCATATTAAATTATTACAGTTGCGAAGAAAACGTAATTTCACATTGTGGTGAATCTGTATGAATATTGCATGTTCTTGAGTGTTTTTTTTTCTTCGAAATGATTGCTTTCGAGGGAATAAAATTAGGATTTATAGTTTTCAACACATATGAAAAGATGTCAAAACACCACCTCCATCCATTTGAAGTCATTGGAGCATACAAACCTGTGCTTCTATTCTTGATTTTTTTTAATGTTTGTTGACGAGAGTTGAATAGCAGGAATTTGTTACATGTTAAGTCAAGTGATTGCATGTTACAACATCTTGATTTTCATGAATTTATTATTAACTTACGAAAATTTTACTTATTCATGTAGTTGTCTAAATTAAGTTCTCATGCATCACTTTTATCAAACTATTAATCGAGTGAAGAAAGTTTGATATTTAGGGATAGGTCATGTATTTGAATATTGAGGACGCAAAAAAATCTCGAAAGGGGCAATATGAGCTAGACTCTCCTAGAGTAGATAATACATAAATTAATAGTTTGAACATAGATCAAATCGTTATAAATACTTGCATTTTGCGAAGAAATATCACAAGATAAGTCTCCCACTAGATCTTCCACAAGAATTTGTATCAGTACAATGTAAGTCTCCTAGAGAGTAACTTAAAATGAAGTTATGTTGATCCTTTATTAATTGTTGAAAAAAGAGTTAAAGCACTATGATGTTACAATCATGCTACATAGATATAATGATTGACATAATCCTATACATAATGCTACATGACGATCTATCATTGGACTGTTTAAAAAATAGTCAATTTTTTCATTCAATCATACATTGCCAACACCTATTATGTCACTCTATCCGTCACCTACTTTCTGACAAAGTAGCAGTATTCCAACAGCGATTGAGTAATGTTATTCATCCTCATTGGGTTACAACACAGTCTAGATGGCGTTAATGTGTCATTAAATGATATGTGAAATTAAATAAGTCATTTAATTTCACTTTTCATTTAACCTATCATTTAGAGTCACTTAAATTGAGGTTGTAACCCCGATGGGAATGAATTACATGCGACCATGTGTTAAAATCTAAAAAACTTGATTGGGGCTTTTATGTGTCAGGCCAAATCGTTTTGGGAAAATGAGGAAAATTGTCACTTTTATATGTGAAGCCCCCTTTGACCCTCAGTTTTTTGGAAAACTATTTTGAAATAATGATTTTTTGAAGAATATATAATTAAAAAATAGAAAAAAAATTAAATTTATGTGTAAAATTATTTATGGAAGAACGTGTGGTTAAAAATGAATTTAAAAAAAAAAATTGTTAAAATGGAGCCCAAACAGTGGCTAAATGTCAAATAAAACCTACTTTGTTGACAAAAATTGCACATCATTTGATAGGTGCACAACTTTTGGGGAAATTATTGAAAGCTTTTAAGATAAGATTGATTTAGGGTCGATTTTGCGGGACAATCGGCTGATACGGTAGACGGTTCTAAAACCTTGTTTGGTGCATATTTTTTTACTAATTTTTTTTTTTTTTTAGAACACGTGATTATAAAGTGAAAAAAGTTGTGAATTCATAGAATGTGTGGTTTTTTGAGAAAAAAAAAAGTGCTAAACAAGCTCTAATGTCTTCCTAGAGAGTTCATTCTTGTGCAACATACCATCTTTAAACACAAGAGAACAATGCTGCTACACTAACAGGGCCGACGTGGCCCTGGTAAATAATTTGCCTTTGCGCACTTCACTTGGAAATTCGAATTTCTTTTTTGTCCAAGTTGTTTTCAGATCCTATATATATTTCGGGAGCATACTTAAATACTCGGATTTTTCATCTTTGGTGCTGGGGATGATAGTGATATGAAAAGAAAACAAATGACAGAAGTCTCATTCTGCTCTGCGTTTTAAATACAAGGTTACAATTTGGTATGTTGTTTGATTACACAATTACATGATCCTAAATTAATGGCAAGATAAATACTAAAAGAAATGGTAAAAACATAGCTAATCTACAAACTCTATGAATCATTTCTCCACTTGTAGCATGTAAAAATGCAGATCCAAATGATATTCCTGCAACGGCTTCTTCAGCAGCCAATATCTCCACAGGGAAAACGCATGTGCCAATTGATGGATTATCAGGAACTACCTTTCCTAAACCCTGAAAACTGCATGATTTATTTTCGGCATACTGGCCTGTCATTTGGAAATACATATTGAATGCGTAAGAAATATTGTGTTCAAAATCCAGGTGACTGCAGGATCCTCCAGGCGCCAGAGGGGTGCAATCTGCATTCTGGCATGCCTTATCGAATTCAGTTTTCAATGCAGTGATATTGCTGACGTCTCCGTTGAATATGCACCATCGCTGCGGCATGCGGGTCACTCCTCGGGCCGTGGTTGGGAAGATATCACGCCCTTGTCCGGTGAAGTCAATCTTATATTTAGGCACCCCGTCGAATCTGTAAATCCCCCAGTGGCGTTGGAATGCGCCCCTGTCGATTTTTAGCAAGTTTTCATCAGACAGGCTATGCAGATATATGTCGATAGGGGCTCCAGGCTGCAGTGGGGTACCTCGGTTGCTGGTGACAGAGGGCAGGAGGCTTTTGTAAAACCGCTCGGCATTTTCAGGACTCGCATTAGGATAGCCGTCTGTTGGCCACCCAACTTGTCCCGCCACCAATTTCATATCAGGCACCCCGGCTTTCCTGATTGCCCAAAGGAATGAATCGTGAAGGAAATCGAATGCATTCGTGTACTTTAGTCCGTTATAGTCCACGATGGAGAAATTCGATTTGTTATCAAGATAAGCAAATTCAGGGTCCCATCCCTTTAGGTGAACATAGTAGATGGGGAAGACGTCCATGAAGAAAGGAGCATTGTTTTCTCTCTGGAAACGTACTAAATCCATCATTATATCCTTTATATCAGGCCGAAAATCTGCCTCTGATGGTTTCGACATATTCATGTTTAGGACATCAAAGAAATGAGGAATTATTGCTTTGACTTTTTCTCCATAACCACCATCATTGAGACTATTTTGAACTATTTTCAACACATCAGATGCATAATAAAAGGTTAAATTGTTGTATGATTTCGAATATGGATCCGTCCCGACACAGACATACCTGTAAAAGCTCCCAAAGATGGATTAAAATTCGAAAAACGAGAAAAAGGAAAAATAACGATGAAAAAGATACCTTATGTCAACTTCGTCTCTTAAGAAAGTGATAATCCGCTGGCTAATCCATCTTCTGACAGCTTTAGGGTCTAGCAGACCCTCGAGGTTCTGATTAGGAATTGTAATGGTGACATCAATTCCGCTCCTGGAAAATGCCTCCAGGACATTTTTACTGGCGCTGAACATTTTCACTTCACGAATCCCATTTTGTAAAAGCAAATCTACCACCATGGATGGAATCAGTCTGTTTGTGGTCATCCTACCCCAATTTATGCCTACAACACCCTCTACAATGTTCGTCGAGAACAAGAACACGCAACATGTCATCACAATCATCAAGGCCAAGCCACGAACTTTAAAAAATGGCAACAACCTCATTATTGCGATGCTTTTGTGACAAGCTATCATAGTTTTTTAAACCTGATAAATGCAACTTGATGAAATTTATGTATGTTTTAAGGGGAGAGAGGATTTATCAGAGGTTCTGGTTTGTTATGTTGTGGGGTCTACTGCAAGAGATTTATAGGAATGTGTTGGTATTTTTCAGTTGTCAAAGGGAAAGAACTGTCCTTCCTTGAGTTTCGGAGCCAAAATCCCCGTACATGGGAGGATCAGAATTTGTTAAGACGTTGAAAAATTAAGTGCAAATATGGAACAACGAATCATTGGCAAGATAAAATGCTAAATACAGCAAGTCCAACTCCACCCGATCTAAATGTGGAACAAGAGTAGCATGATCCATGGACTGCTTTGTTTCCATTTCCGAAAACAAAACGACAAGAAGTACGAAGGACATATGATTCATGTAACCTTATTTGATGTAGATTAAAATCTACCAAAATGTATGTTATACTACTAATACAGATTCAAATTTAAAAATAGCATACCCTGATCTTGAAAACAAAAAAATAAAATAAATACATCATATTTGTGGATCTTACGAAGGCAGTGGTAGCCACATTCACATGAGGTGAGAATGTGTAATAAGTGGATTAACTATCCATTCCAGCATGGTTTGCAAGTGTTTGAAGAATTCTATAGGCGAAAGGCAAGCCACTATTCTTTCCAAAGAAGAGTGCGTGTTCGGTCTATCTTAAAGTAAAAAGAAGAGTGTGTAAGTACTTGCTCGAAATCTCACTTATAACGAATGTATCCATGAGGATTGAACTACTTGTGCTAAGCGATTTAATACTAGTTGACTAAATTGTTAAGGACACGCATAAATTGATTTGGTAATTCTAACCAAGTACTTGAGTGAAAAGCAACAAATAAAATTAAAAAAATTATAGGAAGTTTGGATTTGAGAAAGTATTAGGACTTTGACTCCACTTAATTATCCACTATAATTATATAATCAAGTTTCATTCCATATTTGCTTGCGTTAACGACCAGATCCCCTTCATTAATCGACAATCTCTCTAAAGTAGAGTCGAACCTATTGTAATGTATGAATTTCTACGCGAATTTATAACACAAAATAATGCATTAAGCATAACCAAGTGACATCAATGATCGCATAGATCGTTACGTTGTATTTTTGTTAAAGTTAACATCGAAATCTATACCTCGTTAAGAGAGCTAAATATACATTTCACTTATCAATCTCAATGTGATTCTCAAATATTTATTCAAATTGGCCACATAGTAGGAAAATAATTAACACGGAAACAAATAATCAAGTAACAGGTAGAACAAGATCACGATAGAAACTAAAATGTCAAAATAAGTTTACGTCATCCTCCTAGTACGTAAAAGCCTTATACCATAATGAAAGAATAACAAAATGGAAAAAGAGTTTACATTCCATATTTAGGGAATTTAGAAAATAAAATGAAAGAGATCCATAGAACTCGTTATGTAAATGGAGTTTCGAAGTGAAATCTCTATTCGATCATCTTGTTCCCCAAAATTTCTTCACTATCTCTCGTATTCTTTTCCCTTTAAATATTCCGCTCAATTGATCCCCAAAAAGTCATTTTATACTATCCTTTTGTTTCCCTAGAAAAGTGTAGCGTAAAATGCTATTGAGATTCGTGGCCAAATGCTGAAATTGCCCCTTGTTTTGGCAAAGTTCCAGCAAGGCAATTCTAGAAGTTGCTAGAATGAGATCAGAAGGTGCCTTAATTTTTGGGTTCCTTCAGCGTCCGCCAGAATCTTGGTGTAATTTTTTATTTTTATTTTTTGTGTGTGCTCGCGCGGAATCTTTTTTTCCCAGGCTCTTTTTCGTCCCTGTTTTCATCGTCGAGCATCCTGCACCCACATCTAATCTTCGAATTGTCTTGTGCTTCCATCTTTTAATACTCGACTCTTCATTTTTTGCCCAAACTCAAGTCCATCTCCTAAAAGTAACAAAAATAAAGAAAAACTCAATAGAAAAGGAGGATTAGATTAACAATTGTATAAGTAGAAGAACATAATCAAGTATAAGAATAACACTTAATCATAAACTTAGCTACATGAGGAGATGGTGGTGGCTAAAATATATTAATATCTTAGTCTTGCAAAATTTTAAGGTCAACCTATATCTTCACAAATTGTCGTGTAAGAAAAATAATGCACAAATAAGTTGGATAATGTAAGTGACATGAATTTTCTTTTCATACAAATTTTCGTCACATGATTCTTCAATGACACTTGGGAGCTTAGAAGCCACATAAGTATGGGTGCAACCAAAAGCTGCTGTATTTTGAGGTCCTCACAAGCTGGACATCATATATGGAACATCCTTTTCCAAATTTAGAGACCTCGTCAAAGAAAAATTCCTCCTAAGAGTTCACTTGGAGTTCATGAACATGATTATTTTCTTAGTTCTAAGTTGTATTATAGTATAAAATATCGTTATATGACAATGTTCAAAATATAAGTTTCACGGAGTAATAAATGCCGTGTTGGGTCAAGTTTATTCTTGATCCAACTCAAAAATGCATAATCTGTGTGAGGTAGGGGTGTTAAAATGGTCAGGTCGAGTCGAGCTGCTCGACTTGTCTACAATTGAGCTTGGCTTGATCCACCATGCGAGCCGACTCGCTAATTTATTTATTTATTTATTTTTTAATTTGAGTCAAAAACATGAGTGACTCTCATGAGTGCGAGCTGAACCAGCAAGCTGTTCGCCCCACTTTCCAGTCTTATTGTAAAGCATGACTATAAGCATACGGCTAAAAGACTAGAAAATTATGTCAACAAAAAGTCAAAACATGCTAAGAGAAGACTAGACATAAATACACATCCTAGACGTGTGACACAAAGTGTTAATTGTATCAAATAACATGACATAGTAATGTAGTAAAAATGAAGGTCCCACAAGGTCAAATACCAAGCCAAGTCGTTGTCTAAGTTCAAAATCCTTAGTTTGCCCTAACATAATTGATCGAGTTAAAAAATGGATAAGTTGAATGATCATACGAAATCTTATAACAAATAATATAATAATGAATAAAGTATTGTTCCTACGAGAACTATATACTTAATTTAGAATCAATTAATATTAACTCTAATCGAATAGTCAAGTTTTGATTATCAATTCTATGCTAATTTATTTATTTAAACAAACTATTATAATGATTCTAATGAGCAATTTACAAAAGCTTTTAGTACAATTCTATAGCAAGACAATATGTGCACATTCTTGTCGATCAATGTTCCTAAGTTGATTAATTGTCTCTTTTGATAATAATTAAATATATCATATCATGTGACTTTCATATAACTCGATGAAAGAGCGAACATGAAAGCATGCATTAAAACATCTATAGAAATCATGCAAAATATAGTGGTATATCTCTATCCCTTGTCAAACTTTACAATAGTTGTTATAACATGCTTTATATCATATTATTTCTCTCGATAACAATAGAAATCACAAATAATTCAATTATTAACTAATTAATTGAAAGTCATTAAATTCAATAACAATCATCGAAGAATAAACACATATTAGGCATCAAATTATTGAAATTGTCGTAAAAACTTTATAATAAGGGTTCATCAATGCCCTAATAATAAGAAAATTTAGCCTAGCACCACAAAATTATAAGAATTCGTGTTTAAATTGTAAAATATCATCCGAATTATTCGTCGAATGAAGAAAAGAGGATAAATCTTGAATCTTCTCAATGATTTCTTTATGAATTTCAATTGCGTCTTCTCTTTTTTTTTTTGTCTAAAACCATGTTTGAATCTTCAAAGTACTGAATTCTTGCAATTGTTTCCTGATTCTCCCACAGGAATAATGAATTGGCCTCCCTTTTGATATGATAATTGATGACTATTAGAGTATGTGAAGTCCTCCCCTAATGTATGATTATTTTCTGTATTTATAGGGTTCAAAAATAAGTTGAAAATCTCATCAAGATTACAATTCAAGAAGAATTTGCGTCAGGTAGGCAATTATCACGAAATCCCGATTTTGCATAGTGCTGAGGCGCGAGGTGTAGCGTTGAAGCGCTAGGTGTTCAACGCTGAGACGCTATACTTGATGCACATCGCTTTTGATCATTTGTTTATCTTGAGTCATTTCTTGAAATATTTTTAATCTTTCATCTTTCAATTGCATTCAATTAAATCCAAACATCATCCAACCATATATATTATGTCCGGATCAATTTCTAAATGTGTGCAATTTGGTCCCCCCAAACTTTGGATTTCATCTTTTCGTCATTTTCACTTCTTTCTTTCAATTTCACTTTCAATCATCGAATTTCACATTAAAAACGAAATATATAAGAGATTATTTTATAATTAATAAAAAGAACCCTAAATATCTATAATTTTAATGCCCAGACAAGTGTATAAAACAATGATCAAAATTCTGCAAACAAAAGAACTAGAGAGAGTGGAGAAAAGTTTATATCACGACTTGGAGTGCTTGTTTTCACTTGAAAGTTATTTTCAATGAGGGTAAAATAGAATTTTTTTTTTTTATTAATGTTTTCAATAAAAAGTGTTGAGAATTGAGACAATTTCTCTATTTACACAATGGATTCTTGTTCTGAAAAAAAAAAATTTAAAAATTAATGAACAAAAAAATAGAATAATGATATAATGATTCACGTGAAAAACACCACGGACTGTAAAAGAAATTTCTACGTGAAAAATTTGTACACACACACGGCTATTCTATGAGATACCCCAATCCCCCAAGTAATAAGAAAAACCCACTTAGCACATAGTAGACAAGATCATAAAAAATGATCAAGTTTCATCCCTAAGATAGGCATAACTATTTCACAAATTGCATCAGGGAGGCTCCTATTTATAGGACATGGTTAATTAATCATATTCCAAAAATTAAATTATAAATCACTCCTATTATTCATAAAACAATGAATCATGCATATTTTAACCCAGACACAATTACTACAAGAAACCAGTAGAGCCACGATCGAAGTAAGAGTTAGGCTTGATTGTGTAAATTTTAGTTTTTGCTATGTAAACTTGCAGTTCTCAACATGTCATCGTATCTTTCACACATGTTCGCTCAAGTTTAGGTTGACAAGTATTATTACGTATTCATTACTCTTATTTATTTATTCATTCATTCATAACTTGAATCGTTGATAGACTTTTTTCGACCATTGAAGATAGCCATCCCTCCAACCAATCACCTTTCTCCTGTGGTATTAAATTAAAACCAAGTTATGAAGAAATCAAATATAAGAAAGCAGTTTCGCAGTTTCATGTGATCATTAAATTAATCAAATTTTATTTGTTTATGCATACTTACTGTACAATCTATTAACATAAAAATGAAACTTTGAAAAATGCAAGTCATGGTAGCTAGTTATCTGTCTTTTCACACGTTTCGTGGGGATAATTTCAAGAAAAATTGCATCTCTGACCCCAATTTTAAAAAAGACCAAGTTGGTCTCCAATACTTCATTATTATTGCACCATTTAATATCATGCAATCCTTTTTAAAAACATGTTTCACTTTTAAGTTTTTGGACACAAGGATAAATTCAAAAGCAAAATCTAATATCGTAAAGCTGAACATATAATACGAGAGTCACTTAACGATTTAAGATGCCAACCAGATTGGCCAACGCGTGACAGGGTAGAGAGTTGGGTTTGTTCGACTAATTAGCAATACCAATACCTATCTAAAAAAGATGTATTTAAGATTTTTTTGTCGTTGAGAACTGATAATATGTTTTGTCGTTAATTAATCTTTGAATTAAAGAAAAAATACTCCATTGTATTCAAAACGAAGAGTATTTCGACTTACCCCAACGTACTTCGGTTGAAGATATTGTTTGACGTAGGAAACGAAATGTTGGTTGTCCGCTATTGCTAGTGACAACTCCGTCGCAGCAATGAATTTCACAATTCCCTTTCGATCTTTCTCCTCAAATACATCCACGTAGAAAGTGGCGTAGTAGTAATTTCGGCACTTGGACTACCAAACTGTAGTTGCGTTTGACCAGCTGGAAGAAACTTATGTTTGGCCGCACATGTTTTGTAGTGACAGTTGAAGTGGGTGGTTTCAATACCTTTTGCCATGTCATCGTTGTTAACAGTATTTACATACTGCTTTGGTTTATGGAACTACGTTGATCACACAACCAGTTTGAACCAATTTAAAATGGTCTCAACATTTTGCCTCCTTCTTTCCCTTTCTCTTCTCTCTTGCATCGAGAATATTTAATGCAGGTTTTTCATCGGCTTCCAAATCAATTAGATGACTAGCATCAATATCAACATCATCCAAATCAATTGGATGACTACTTTCATGAACGTCGAAATTTTAAGTATTTTCTGAAATGACTAATTCATTCCCAAATTGACTTTGGACAGGCGTTTCGCCTCCGACACCGAACAAGTTTTCAACAAACGATCGTGAATTCATTTGTAAATAATTGAAATTGAATGTTAAAGACTTGAAGTAGAATTGAGAAGTAAATGAAGATTATGTAGTATTGTAGAAAATAAATTGTAAAATCAAGATTATAACTCGATAATGTAAAAATAAAATGTAGAAGAGAAGGGTATAGATTATAGAATAATGATAATGATTTGTAGAGAGTAGAGTAGAGTAGAGAATGAGATATCGATAGTAAGTTTGGTGGGGAAAAATGTTGTAATGAATGGATATTTATAGGGGAAAATAGAAAAATGGAATGGAAAAAAAATGAAGAAAAAAGACTGAAATGATCACTGATATTTTTTTATTTATTTCTACGAGCTGAGCTGGCTCATGGGCTCGCTCGGCGAGTGCTCGTCATTTGGACGGGCCGAGTAGCTCGGCTCATGTTCGGGCTCGTTTTTGCCGAGCCGAGCGGCCAAGTCGACAAGTTGCTCAGCTTCATACCCATTTTCGTTTTTGGATGCGGATTTGAACTCTTAGAGCTTGCTCTCTTTGTGTTTCAGTTTTGTGTTTTGAATTTTAAATTTATTTTGAGTTTTGTGTTTTGAGTGTCCATTTTGAGATTGTTGATAATGTGTTCTTTTTTACATTGAAAAATTGTTTTGAAAATACCCAAAACGTTTTTTGAAAATTTTGGCTTGATTATAACTGAAACCAGTCAAAACGACAAATTTATCATTTTGAGTTTTCTTTGTAAATTTTTAATTTGTTTTCAAAAATGCATTTTCAAAAATAGGAAAGAGAACACGTTTTCACTGTTTTGAAAAATCGAAAACAAAAACAACTTGAAAATGGTAAAGAGAACGTGCTCCCTTGTTTTTCTACAACTTGTTCTCTAATGTTCATATATATATATATATATATATATATATATATAGAGCAAGACTTGTATAGAAACTAACAAGATTCATACAATATTTTGAGAGTTTTAGATTTCAATCGAGTGCATTAAGATCTTGTAAACACGATTGCTATTATTTATACTGGATTTCTCCTCCTCTGACCGTGGTTTTTTCTGTATTGGATTTCCACATAAATTTTAGTGTTTTCTTCTTGTTTATTTCATTATCTTGAGATCCACATTTATAACACAATACAATAAAAATTACTTTCAAAATAAGTAACTTACCTAAATTCAAAATATTGCTCTTGATTTAAAGAACTTGTATATTTTCGAAGCTCAGTTAAATAAACTCTAGTTACGTGTACAATTTTTGTATAATGTATAAAATGATATATTTTCATGACTCTATTTTTTTAATATATAATGAGTACGGAAATCGAAAATAAATCGTGTGTTAATTATTTATGAAGAAAAATGAGGAAGACATGATGACCACCTACATGAGCAAAGACAAAATGAAATGATGTCGTTTGCCAACACCATTCTCTGTCTCTCTCTATCTCTGAGAAAGTGTTACTCATAAAAAATGAAAATGGAGCCACTTTATAAACTACAAAGCAATGATGTCATGCAAACGAAAGTATAACGATACCAAAAATAATATTGGATGCATCATTAATTAATTTAATTATTGAAAACTTGCTTTAAAAAAATTGATAATCCTTAGAGATTTCGTGAAAGAATATTTATGTATTTAATTTTATTTTTTTATATTAGGATCAAAAAATTTATATACGTATTTACATGTGAAGAAAATTGAAGATATAATTATTAGTCTATGCGACTTGTGAATTCGAATTGATATCATTTTGGCATTACTTATAAGTATATACTTTCTCTCTCAAAGAAAAATATGAATTAGTTAGGCAGATTCACATTAATAATTTTAATATAAAAGGGCATATTTAACTTCAAAATTATAAAAAGATAATTATATTTACACCACATTTTTTCTTTCATTTTTGCATTTATGTCTTTAAATTTCTCATCGTATTTTTTCTTCAACTTTCTATTAATTAGGACATCTTGTTCCTTCTCATGGAAAAAAAAAATATTCTGTCGTTAAATGATAAATAATATTATTCAAAGACTTTCTAACATTTCTCTCGTCATATGCCACGTGAAGTAATTAACCATCTCTTACGCATTAATCTGTTATCTTCATTGACTTAGGAAAAAACCATATGTACAAAAAAAAAATTCTCCCCTCATTAGATTCTAGAGATCTTCATAAAAAGGTGAAAAATCTTATTAATGTTTGATTTTTGAGTAAATATTTTGTTCCATGAAAATCAATGTGTACATTAACCTACATGAATGGTGGATAAATGTGTACGAGTTCTCATTCAAAAATAAGATCAGAATACAATTTCATCACGATATTAAAAATATACGAAAATACTAGATACTGTATGTGTAGCAAGAAAATGAGTGGGATGGGGGAGCCATTTAGCTTTAAATTTTACCCAATGACATGAAGTTGATTGTGCCATCTATGTCAAATACTTTCATCCATAAAATGATGACACAATTTTTGTTTTTTTTTTCTATACGAAGTTAACAAAGATTAATGTGTGTAAATGAAGGTATCATAACAATATAATTATGGGTTGTTTGGAACTTTAGAAATGGTGGGTAGAAGTGAGGTTAGAAAATGAGTTTTATAGACTAAAAAAGCTAATTAATTAAGTAAAAAGCAAGAGTGGAAAGGTGACAAGCTTTTTTCTTGCCAAAGTCAAATAGGCCCTCCATCATCAATCATACACAGAGGATGGGATTTTCAACCAAGAGTCATCATCATACCTCTCGATATTTTTTTGTTTTATGGGTGGCAAAAAGAAACCCTAGATATTCATACAAAACACCCCCTACACCTCCCCTTTTTGAAAATTTAATTTAATTCGCTTTTCTTGGTATCAAAATTTCTGTGCATTATTTTGTACTCATCTGTATACTTGCTTTACTATAGGATCCATGAAAAGTCACAACCCACAGCATAAAAGTTAATGATCCATTTTCACTAAGGAAAAAAAAAAAAAAAGGAGACATCGATAATAGAGCTCATTTGTCCAACATTCCTATTGTTGTATTTATTATTTTTGACCTTACGAGACATGGATGCTTTAAATGTCAAATGGGGCATACCGTACAGTATATAGTTGACATGAAACCAAATCTGTGATGCAAAGTTTGTTCTTTACACTTAAAAGTACTTTTTATATATAGGCACACATACAAACAAGAAGGAAATTGCGTTACAACACGATCATTATTAGTAGGCTTAGAGTTTGCTGGTTTTGTTTTGTTAGTAACTTTCATTTGGTGATCTCGTATAGTGTTCTATACTCGTATTCGTGTTTATTGGAGGTCGGGTTTTCTATATGTTCACATGCCGTTTGTAAGTATATATTTAGGAGCTTATGACGAACCCCTTGTTTCTTCAATGGATTTTGACTAAAATGCACCTAAATAACAAAAAAAATACAAACAATTGGAGTATTTCCAATCGTGATGCAAAGTAACCGATAATCCCTCTAATGGAGAGATGCAAATTGCATTTTCCATCTTTTTTTTTTTTACATCCACAAAAGACAAGTAATAAATTTAGATCTACCCATTGGAGCAAATTTTGAATTTAGATTCACTGAAATCCAAATAAAGATGAAAAAATGATTTTGGAGATAATAATTTACACTCAATTTTACATCACCATTCGAGATGCTCTTAGTACTCAATAGTACATTCAGTGACTTTATTGTCATTTAAGAAAAATACTAAAACTCTTTTTAAACATAGAAATAAAACTAATTAACTCTATTTAAAAGTGATCAACAGTAAACGGGGCAGGCAGGCAACATTTTCACAATAGGAAAAAGTATTATACTTGTTATTGTTCTGCATGTGGGCTTGTTTTGCTTCGCAGTTCATATATTTTCACAGGCTGACACTGAATTGTGTAAACTTTATGGATGGGAATATGGGGTGTGGAAAATGACTGTTCTGGTATTTTATTACTTTCACAATTAAATTAAATTTCTTCTATTTGGTATCTCTATTCTAAAAGTTTAAGAGAAGCCCTTTTATTCTTTAACCTAAACTAGCATCAAACATTACACAACTTAGCAGAAAAAAGTTCTCCTTCCCTCTTGAAGGAACCAAACTGGTGTTATCTCTGATCTTCTACACCGTAACCGTGCACGCACAACGAAGAGATGTCCAGTGCTGCATCCCAAATTATGCTCAATCAGAGTTTGTTTGAGGATCAAGATTTGTCATCACAACTTGGATTTTTCCCTGTTCATTCAAACTTTACCTCTTTTCAATTGGGGTGCAGTCAATCCCTTAAAACTCTTGCCATGTTACCTCCTTCTCTTGCAGTAGATGGACCGGTTGCCCTTTCTGAGTCCTTTGTCCAAAAGCAAAAGGAAGAAATTTCATCTCAATCTGCAGGATCCCAATTTTTTTCTTCGCAAAGATCCACTCCGAATTACTGGTAAGAAATTTACTTTTTGTCTCACACATCAAGTAGAAAACTCTTCTGGCATGTACGTTAGAAGATTATTAGATAGCACTTAACAATATTAATGAAGAAAACTATCGAGTTCTTTCTAGTTTTAAAACCAATCATTCACTTCATGCTTTTGTTTAAGTAATAGGACATGGGGAGGAATGAATGATACCATGAGCATCAAGAGAAGTGGAGGGGAAGACTATCTCGGGGTATCGGCAATGAAGATGAAGAAGATTAAGGCAAGAAGAAAGGTAAGAGAGCCCAGGTTTTGTTTCAAAACCATGAGTGATATAGATGTCTTGGATGATGGTTACAAGTGGAGAAAATATGGCCAGAAAGTGGTGAAAAACACCCAACATCCCAGGTTAGATTTCTTCCACTTCCATATTAATCTTTCTAATTGATTCTCCCTCCTTCATTTTCCCATGCATTTTAGTAATATAACTTGTAAATTTGCAGTTCAATCTCCTCCACACCCCCCCCCCCCCCCCCCCCCCCCCCCCAATTCTATCTTCCTGCTTAGTGCTGAATCTTGGTCTGGATATATATCATTAATGTAGTGTAATATATATGAAGGGATCAGATTCAGATGATTGCATAAGCCTTGCGGTAGAGGGTATTAAGTACATTTTGATTGGTCTCAGATTCTAACAGTACAATTATTAGTTTAATCTTGCCTTTTAATTAAAAGTTTTTGTAGGGTTCCCATGAGATATAGATAATCAAGTCAGAAATGATTTATCTCAACTCCATTGATGCAAACAGTAAAAAAAATGAAGTATTTTCAGTGTCACTGTTAATTATTATCCTCATCATCAATTAGATAATTGATGATTCAAATTTAGATCATAACCCAATAATATCATCAAAATGCCCAGAGAAACACCATGCAAAACATTGATTAACTAAAATCATTTGCAGATTTTTAATAGAAACCCTAGAAGGAAAAAAAAAATGATTATCAGATCTACTTGTCTTTGTGTTCCACATTAGGATCTTATGAAGATCCCTTTCCATGATTTGTAATTTGGTTAAAAGTAAATTGAACTTTTATTGTAAAATGATTACAAATATTTGAGATTTTTCTCCTCTTTTCAGGAGCCATCTCCTCATATTTACCACAAAGTCCTAACTTTATATGACTTTGAACATGCTCAAGAGAGCCCACTCTGCCTAAAAGCTACTGTCTAATAATAATGAGTCCAGCATTTGCCAGTTTTCAATGGCTCCAGTGTTTTCCATTTACATTTTAATCTCCTTTTTCTTTTTTTATTTTGCATTAGGTAAAGCATAAATCCAAACCACAATGGCCTACCATTGATTAGCCAAGTGATTTGATGTGAAAGAGTTCCATTTTAAATCATACCTTTTCACTCAAAATCTTGAGCAACGGTGTCGTTTAATTACTCTTGGTTATATAGTTGAGCCTCCACCCCACCCCCCAAAGCATTTTTTAAGAAAATAAGCTCTCTGGTCCGTTAACTCAAAAAAAGAGATTTTTTGGGTTAGAGCATTCCGTATAAATTCACTTACCTGAGTAGGATGGATGTTGTCAGTCCATCGGCCAAAATCTTGGTTTAGAGGACAAGTTTGCGCTTGAATTTGTCGAATGCTTATACTTTTGTACTGTGTTACTTCGCTTTATAAATAATCAGAATGGTATTGAGGAATTTAAATAATTATGCACATTCTTAACAATCACAAGACTACTTAGAAAATGTGAATAACTAGACGCTTAGCAACTACAGCATATGACTATTCCTTCCTTCTAACGTATTTCACATACTATGATTGCGTCACTATGTAAGTGCATAGTCACAGTACAAGGAAAGCATGGTCACAGTACTAGAACTTGCAGAAATGAATAATGGAACCATCGATGGCACTTCCTCATGCCTTTTACACAAAAATAGATTTGCATATATTCTTTCTCCTCCTGCACGAAAAAAAAGATAAAGAGCCAAGCCCATAAAATTGCTTTATTCAGGCTATTAATATCAGTACATTCTTTATACCTTCACTTTACCAATTCATTGCCTCCTCACATTCCTCATTGTGCGTGTTTTACGCACAAGTCCTTCAATGGTCTGAGAAGACAGTTTGACTAGATCTCTTTTAAGGTACGGAAAATAATGTTGGTTTTCACTTCTTCTTTTTTTCATCCAGGAGCTATTATCGTTGCACTCAGGATAACTGTCGTGTGAAGAAGCGTGTGGAACGACTAGCAGAGGATCCAAGAATGGTGATAACCACATATGAAGGGAGGCATATACATTCACCATCACATGATGAGGATGATTCTCAAGCTTCATCTCAATTCACTAATTTCTTCTGGTAGAATGCAGAAGATCAAGTGGTGTATGCTTTTTGCTTTTCAATACTTTGAAATTTGAATTGTGACAATAAACCCGCTATATAGTTTACTAAGCATATATCTGTGTATCAAGTCTCCAAGTCCTTGTTTTAATGGGCCTACGTACAGACATTGTCATGTTATTTATACGAGCTTGTTTGGTAAGCAAGAGTATGCAGTACTAGATAGTATTACAAAAAAAAAAATGAATTTAAATCTTGTTTATACCTTAAGATATATCTAGTACTTCGTAACAAACATCCAGTCGTGAATTTTTTGTTTAAATTAGTGTCAATTTCAATTTTCATGTTACCAAATGCTCCCTTTCTAATTGTACAAGTAAACGGCTGCAGGGGCGGACCTAGCACTTGGCCGCCCGTGCTGGGTCCGTCAGGAGCTTGAAGGTCCGCCAGGAAGAATGGAGCAGGCAGCCAACGGTGAAGTGTTTTTTTTTTCCCCGTTTTTCCTCCTGGTTTGGCTGTTTGGTTTGGGCCATTTTTTGATATGTCAAGGCCCAATGAATTGGGCTAATTTACAACCCATTTGCCACAATTAAAACCAAATCCATTCCTTAATTAATCCCCCAATTCAGAGCCCCAACAATCAAACCTGAAACCACAATCGAAGATTGCGAAACTTCAGTTGGCAGTTGTTTATCGCTGCCTGCCTGCTGTGCCTTGGGTCTCCGCCTCTCTGGCTGTTCGGCGTGACGTCCAACCTCCAGCTTCGGCGTTTCGCGTTGCTGCCTGCTTGTTCGCGTTTCGCGTTTCACCTCCAACTCCAACAGTGAGTTCGCTGCTCCTGCTCGCCTCTTTTTTTTTTTTTTGTTAGTTAATTTGTTTGATTTGTTAATTATTATATATGTTTTATAAATTATGTTTAACAGTTTAGGGTTTAGGAATTTGTTTGTGATTTGTGAATTGAGCCTAGTTTTTAGATTTTGAATTTTGTGAATTCGAGAATATAAGAATATTGGGGATTTTGTTGCCGAATGTTAAGGTTTGTGATTTATGAAAATTGAGAATTTTTGAATTTAAGAATATTATCTGATTTGCTTGGAAATTAGTCCTCCTCTTCAATTGCTAATACATTTCAAGTCCTCATTAATTGCATAACTGGTCCTTCCGCTTACAAGTTCTAGACCATAATACTCGATTTTCAAATTTTGTGTGACCCTCAATCCAATTGATCAAAATCATTATTTTCATCCTTTCACGCCCAAGCTCAGTTTTCTCCTAAATTAATCCTAAAATTAAGTATCTAAATTCAAGCACTCTCAAAATGCTCACTTTTAGTGGTTCAAGTGTAAAATCACACTTACGAGTCTATAGTTTAGTTATAAACTTAATCAATTTAATAGCTTGAGAAATTAAAAGAAAAAGATTCATACTTTAGTCTTAGACTCTTGGTCTAGGGAATTGATTAGAATAATGTTACATGTACATTATGTGATCCATAATGTACATGTAGCATCTCCCGATTGATTAAGCCCCTATTTGATTTAGTTAAAAAAAATTAATAAAAATTTAAGTTAAAATCAACAATTTATTTCAACCATATATCTCATAACTTTTATTAACTTTTCAACCATATGTTTAATCAATTTTGATCAATATCAGCTCGAATATAATTTTTAACTAAACTAAATAGGGTTATACTTAATGTAAAGTCTTTAAAAAATGGTGTTGATTTAACATGACTTCTCGAGCTCACACCCTTTTAGGCAAAATCTGATAAATTAGTTGTATGAGATTATGAGAGACGAATTCATTGATTTATGTTGCACACTTGCTATTGTAGATTATGGAACGATTTTTCCAACCGAAACAAAAGTTCGTACCGTAGTGCGTTTATATATATATATTGAATATTTTTTAATATTATATAATTAAATATTAATAATCGAACTCGCTCTTACGATCGCTGATTGTCGACGTTGACCGGACAACGTTCGCGGTCCGTCCGAGCTGAGCTTCGAGGCTAGGTCAGCCACTGAACGGCTGGAATTTATTACATTACATGAATCCTAATGTCACGTATACGTTCACGTTTTTTCCCCCAGAAAATTTATTTATAATTTTTTATAGATTGGAAGGAATGATCAGTTGATTAACATTCAAAATACAAGTACACTACATTAAAATATATCAAGACTTCCATAATATTTGTTTCTCAATTTTACTGATTACGCCATAATAGATAGATTATATAATTTATTATTATTATTATTATTATTATTATGGATTATTTCTTTTTTCATACTTATTGTGTAACTCATTAATAAGTTTATGTGAATTCTACTATTTTTTTAGTATTTATGTCTTGCTTATTCTTAATTTAGAGTTTCTAACTCACGGCAACGAGAATATTAATTTTAGATTATCATATATAAAAGAAGATTGTGACTCATAGAAATAAAATGGACAATTTGATACAATAATGGCTCGATAGTTTTTATTCAATTGAAAATGAATATCACAAAATACAGGAAATTATAGGAAGTGAGATTTAAAAATACACTCTTGGTATAGTGTGTATCAATTTAAAATGTATATTTATAAACACACGCTATATCGAGGGTGTATTTTATCCACAGTATATTTTACAAAATGTACATTTATAAATACACACTACGTATAAATATACATTTTACAAGTTATATACATGGTGTATTTTGTAAATTTTCCAATTTAAGAAAAAATGTTGAAGATTAACTCATCTCTAGACATTATTTGTGAATTTTCCAAAAAAAGAAAAAAAAAATTGTCTTTAGATTTCACGGGCTTGAATAAATGGAAGACCAACAGCTTCTCCTGCAACCCATCCCATGCCAATTTTGGGCCTTTGTTGAAATTCAGTACTCACTAATTGTGGCTCCTCCTTATTAATAATCAATTAGAGTATGAGAAAATTACCATCAACCCCTCATTTTGAATGTTCATTTTGAGATTGCTGAAAATACGTTCTTTTTATTATTTTTAAAAATAAAAAATGAAAAATGCGTTTACTTTCTAATTTTGAAAAACTAAAAAATTGATTATTCAATTTATATATATAGTTATTTTACTTATATAACAAAGCAAAACCAGTTGTCATTGTGGTTAAGGCATTAAATTCCATACTGGTGTGACCTGGTTTCAAATCTTAGTCACCTGCTGATTTATTTGAAAAATCTTGTACTATGCATCTAAAATTAAAATTCATTTGTATTGAATTGCGGTGAAACGGAATCGAACTCGTGACTTTCAACCCAACTAAGCTATCTTGCTATTGGCAAAATATAGTTGTTTTTCGCATTTTTAAGTTTTTGCTTGATTTTAACTGAAAATAGCGAAAATGACTTTTTTGATGTTTTCCTTTTTCTTTGTAAATTTTAAACTCGTTTTTGGAAATTTATTTTTGAAAATAAGTAAGTAAATGTATTTTCAATATTTTTGAAAACTGAAAATTGAAAATGACCTGAAAAAATCCATTGGTCGCTTGACGGGAAACATGACTTGCTCAATCGAAGGAAAAAAGAAATGGTTTTAACTAGTAACATATTTTTATTTACCACGTCAGCATTAGTTGCCTAGTCATCCTCATCAATTTAATTGCATATACCTATGGGTCACTCCATTTGGGAGGGGTCGTAAAAGACTCACTCTCTCTAAAATAATCGCTCTAAAAATTCTCAGTCTACAAAGCTCCTCTAAAACTTAAACCGATAAATATCCAAACCAGCGGTTTTAAAACCATGATTTCGGTTCGAAATGATTAGCATAGTAAAACTCCACAAAACGAAAATGGTATTAATTTCTCTTTTTGGTGCTATTTGCGTCTAATTACTCGTTCTGTTAAAGCAACAATAGGTTTGATCCATAGCTGGATGGCAAAATGGGCCTATGAAGTGTGTGTGTGTGTGTGTTAAGAAGTAGGCCCAGGAGTCACCATCAACATATTTTCAATGGTAGATACGAATGTATCATTAATGTACTAAAATAATTGATATCAAGCAAATAGATATTCACACACTAACTAGCGAAAAGTGTACTCAGAAAGTTCTTCTCTGATTAACCTATATATCGAATATTGGAAAAATAGTTAAGCTTGAAATTTTCCATTGGAATAGTATGATATGCAAACATTTTTCACTCTTATGGATCAAATAAACAATTTAATTATTTTCCATTTTCCAACTTTTGTAGTATTTGACTGACAAAATTTTCCTGCAAAAATATTTTCCAACTTTTCAAAATTTTCACATTTTTGAGGAAAATAAATTCTTGATATTTTGGTAGATAAATATTTTCCAGATTTTTTTTTATTTTTGCAATTGAAAGAAATTCTAGACACTATGGTAAAAAAATATTTTCACTTTTATTGACAATTTTCATGCAAAAAAATAAAGTCAAACGAATGGTATTCGGTGTGGTTATTTTTTTTCAATTTGTTTATTTTTTATTTTTGACAATCGAAACAAATTCTAAACCCAATAGTAGAAAATATTATCACTTTAATAGACAGTTTCCATAAAAACGAAACCAAACAGACTCCAAACTTTCAACATTTTTCATGAAAAATTATACTAATCAAACACAATTAATTACAATTTTCAGTAAAACAATTTCTAGGAAAATCTTTTCCTTGTAAAACATTTTCATTCCATCCTTCCAATCAAACGAACCCTAAGATTTTCATTATTCCATTGGGTATTTTCCTTCATAAATAAAACTTGTGCACGGGATATGCATTTGAAATGAATGTCAACATTTATGATAAACATCATGAACGATGGGAAAATAGATCTAATAATCTATTTCTTTAATTCAAGAAAAATATTCTACAGTAAATTGAATAGGTTGCCAGTATAATTACCCCCACGAGTTTGGTATTTATGGGAATATGATGAATTTTCCAAATGGTTAGAAGTCTAAAGAGCAAGTATGGTTTCTAATACTTATGTATAATTAACAAACATTCTACAAAGATTAGATTGATATCAATTGAATAAAATTTGATCAATACATGTTTTATGTCAACCGTACAAAAAGAAATTGAGATTTTTGAAGAACCACCACCATAGAGAATGGGGATTTGAAGTCACTCCTGCCTATAGAAAAAGCCCACAAAAACTAGGATATAAAATAAATGTAGTACAAGACACTAATACCTAAGTATTGCTTTTAGGTTCTTGAAAATTTCCAAGAATTTTGTCCCATAAAGAGTCCTCATATGAAGACCAAAAGTAACAAAGTTAAAAGGGCAAACAAAACAAACATACAACAATGTAGTGGACTCGATTTACGAGCATTTATTTTTGTATACCGAATGGAGAATGAACCTCGATTTATTTGTCATACTATAAACAAGTTTGAAAAAACAGAACACGAAACAACATTAGAACGAAATGGACCAAATTATTTAATTTAATTTGAACGAAATGTTTGACACCCATTCTTGGGAAGAAATTGTTTTTTGAATAGTGATTGATGGAAGAATGTGTGGTTAAAAAATAATAAAAATTTTTGGGTTTATGTGTAATATTATTTTATTTGGAGAATGTGTGGTTAAAAATGAATACTGTGAAAAAATGAGAATGAGAAAATGGGTGTCAAACAGGGGCTGATTTTTTTCCTCGCATAAAAAAGCATATTTAAAATGCATGAATAATTGATGAGATGAGTCAGCGATAAGGATTAGAGCCGTTTGACGTTGCTTTTGTTTTAGCTTTTATTTTTTGTAGAAGAGTTTTTTGAGAAAGTTATCTTAATTTTTATTTGAAAACTAATCTTTAAAAACTGTATATTCTAAAAGTAACGCCACATTGAACAAATTTCTTTTAAAAGCTCTTCTTACCGGCAAAAATATTTTTATAAAATTAATTAAACGTGTTTAAAAATTATTTTTGAATCTCAATAATTCATTTTGCCTTTTTAAAAATCATGTCAAACGGTCTTTAGCAAGTTTTGAGTAAAATTTGAGGGAGAAACAAAAGCACGTGAGGCCTGATTAAAGTATGATATTATTCACATACTTCCAAACCAACTACTTGGATTATTCCCTCTTGTCACGTGGTACCTCGTGACTCGCACGTTCAAACCCTAATTCCTAGGCATTTGTATTTTGTTTTCTAAACCCTAGCATTTTAGTCTTTAATGTGAAAACTTCACTACTAATATTCTGGCAATTAATTGGCTCTGCACTCGGCTCGTCCCTATACAGCTCAAGCAGTTCATAGACTGAGTTTAGATGAGTCGAGCCAACAAACGACTCGATCTATTTGTCACCCTCTAAAACTAACATTGACTCAATCAAACAAGATCTTTTTTTGAAATTATCTTCAAGTTACGTGGCGAAAGTAATTAGCATATTTATTTTTTACTATGAACAAAGTTACACATTAAGTCCTTGTTAGAGTCCTTTTTTTTTTTTTTTTCAAAAAATGCATTTCGTAACAGTGTTATGATGGAGAATGCGTGATAATAAAACAAGAAAAAAAAAATTGGGTTTGTATGCTAATATCATTTTATTGTAAAATATGTGATTGAAATGAGATCAAATCACTATTCTATAATATATTTTTGATGTGGAAAATGGAACTCTAACAAGGACTAACTGTAAGACGACTATTTTTAAGATGGATAATTCTTCTTGTACATCAAGGGAGTCATAATGGTGTCCATAATGGACACATGTCTCCCTCCTATTGGAGGGTGTGCTGGTTGATTTACAACTAGCACCACCCTTTTAAGATACAAGAGGTTGTAAAAAAATTTCAATTTTCTATTCAACCAGATGGATGATTTTCTCCCCACCTACAAATCACATTTGTTAGTGGATATATCTCACATTGATAAAAATAAAAACATAGACCAACTTATAAGTGTTTGTGCTATTCTTCTTAATAAAATTAACTTTTTAAGATAAAATATTAACTCTTAATAAGAATCCATTAAGGTTCAACGAACAAATCAATCTGATTAAGAATATAAAAAAATAAGCACGTGAATTTCAAGATTGGCAACGAGCAACCATTATATCGGGAATATTAAGAAATAAATTTTACATCGAATAAATATGAAAATATAGATCAACTTATACAAATTGGTATGAAAAAACTGTTAAAGTTGGCATCTTCTTAAAATACATTCTAAAAAACTGTTAAATCTTTTCTTTCTTTGATAAGATATTTGCAAAGTTTCTTGTCCAAACGAAATTCATTAGGATACGTAGTTGCCATACCTTCATCCAAAGAAGTACAATGAAGTTGGTTCATAAAGTCTTATTGTTGATTCAGAGAATGAAAATTACATTAAAAAAATTGACCAATAGGAATTCCTTAAATTAATAATAATTATCCATTGAGGGACCGTGAGTGGGTTTTGTTTCTCAATCGATGGCCGTCTTTATCCATCCAGTAATTAAAGAGTTGGGGCCCACATATTGGGTTATTGCACGTGAAAGATCCAGCTCAAAGTCATCAATAATTTTTTCTCTGCCCACTTGCCCGCATTAAACTGACCGCGAAAGCCCATACTTTAGCACGCCTTGGACCGACGGCTCAGTTCTAGTCAACTGAGTCGCCGTCTAAAGCTTTACTTTTAGGATTTTAGAATTTTTCTTTTAGATAAATTTTTTGGATTGCAATAAATGAAAAAAAAAAAAACTATTTTCATAAATATAATTTTTAAAATTTTAATTTATTGATAAAATTTTTTAATCTAATAAAAACTAGTGTTTATATTAATTAGTTAACAATTAAAAAATTAATTTAGAGTTACCAACGTATTTTTACTTTATAATATTAATAAATATTTAGATAAATTTAGTCTATCGACGAACCTTTTTTTTTTTTCTATAAAATACAGTAGTAGAAATATAAAAATTAAATATTGGCAAATAGAAAATCGGTTGGGAATAAAATAATAGTTAGAAAAAATAATTTATTTCAGAATAAAACTTATTGTCAATTAAAAAAGAAAGAAGGAAAGAATAAATTTATGTTCGTGACACCAATAGATCTTTCTAGAGTTACCTATCTAGTGATGACATGGAAAATTACGCATGAATTTTTACGTTAAAAGTGATACAGATGGTAGTATATCACATAATACTACTAGTCAGAATTGAGCGTGCATTGCACGTTATTTTGAAATGTTTTATACGTATTGTAAAAGTAATATTTGAAGATACGTGAATGTTAATTAATTTAAAATTAATCTCAGTGAATTAGACATGATAATGAATGTTAAATCGTTTATACTAAATAAATGTATTTTAATTTTCAATTAAGTAAAATTGGATGCTAATTAGCATACATGAATGTGAATAAGAAAATTGTATGTAAAATTCTAATTAACTTGTAAGTGGAATCAATAACATTGAAATGCATAAATGAAGATGAATATTAATTAAATGAATGTTAATGCTAATGCTAATTAATTGAGAATTATTAGCAAGAAAGACGTATGAAAAAAGGATTTCGTAGTATTTATTGCAGTTTGTGATTATGCTTCATGCAGTAAAATCACGCAAGTGAAATGAATATGTTAAATGTACATTGATGATAACTAAATAGTGGGCAAAATAATTCATGAAAATATTGTTCAAATGGTTAAAGCAAATAAGATACATGAATGAATGTGTCAAATTTGCATTGATGATAACTAAATATATATTGAAAAACAATAAGTAAGATATTATTAAAATAATTGAATTATAGTAGGGTTAGAATTATTCAAAAACGATTCTCACTTGATGTGATATTTAATATATTATAGATATATCATACTAAATCCAAAAATAAAAATAGCACGTTAAGTCCTTATTTAGTTTAGCTAATAATTAGATTTTTAGTAGATTTAATAAAAGTTAATGTAACGTGTGGTTGAAAAGTTGATAAAAAATTGTGAATTTTATAAAACGTTGATTCAAAATTAATTTTAGAAAACTGTCAAACATGTACTAACATTTTCTGATGGTGTGTTTGAGCCACATTATTTTAGAAAAAAGTATTCTGAAATAGTATATTGATGGAGAATGAGTGGTTGAAAAAGAAAGAAAAATTATTGATGTGATGGTAAATATTATTTTATTGAAGAATGTTTGGTTGAAAATGAAAATGAAAATTTTAATGTGTACCAAACAGGGGTTAGTCAAGCATGTCTATCTAGTTTCTCATGTGTCAAGTAACTTGAATCCAACTAACCAACCAAGGTAATTTCTAAGTTATGATTATAAATACATTGGTTAGTCGAGCACGTCTCGAGTAACATGAATCCGACCGATTAACTCACTCGTGTAACATTTTGTTAGATATTTGTCTCATCGTCGATTAAACAAAGAGAGAGCTCCCTGTCTAGTTGAAATGGTATAATTGCAAATGCTCACATCCTTTCTTCTGGAAAATAGTAGGAGAAAACTCCTCATCTAGAGATTTTCGTTAGTGATGACAAAATTCTTCATTAGTTTCATTAGCGATGACAAAAATAAAATAAAATATTAAAAATAATTATTGTGGAGAAGATTTGAAGTATAAAATTATTGACTGACAAAGAACATTTTTGCTCAAGCCCACGGCCCACCTTTTGTTCTAGGCATTTTAGGTCCAAATTATCCCATAAAAAAAATTGAAAAATAATAGTAAAGAGTGAGAGCCCGATAAAATTAGCTGATTTTCACGTTTACTTGATTTCCCTCTTTCTTTTGTAAGGATTATCTTGTTGTACATAATAGTGTACATAATTCACACATAAGATGTGACCGACATTTAGACCCGAATGACGTGGCGGCCGGTGAAGTTGATTTGGTGAAGCGCTTGTGATATGATTCGGGATGCGTTAGCAATTATCAAGATTTTGATTATTGTTGGAGTGAGAGTAGAGCCTAGTTTAAGACTTCAAACTAATTCAATTTCTAAACCAAATCAATCCAAATCATTTTTTGTTTGTTTGTTATCATTAAAAAAGTTACAAATCAAAATTATATAATTATAATCATTATAGTGCTACGACATGATGTAGATATTTTTAAACTCTTAATCGATACTAATGGCGTCCATCTGCAATTGCAATACACGATTCATTATTTTCATAAATATAAAAATATAGTACATGAATTCATTGATTATAGTTAAATGATATGAAATAACTAATAAAAGGAAATGAATAAAAAAATACAAATACAATAATACCTAACTATTGTAACTTTTTGTGAATCGTCCAATACTTCTGCACCATCCAAATAGTAACAAATTACTTTAAAGGAGTCCGACAATTATTAGAACTAAATAACATAACTACCAAAAAAATACAGAAGACAGTTGGCAAAAAAAATAAAAGAATTTGGATAATCTGACTTGAATTTAGGCAAAGTTTGTGAAAAATATTAGTAGAAGGAAAATGAAATGTGCAAGATTGAATTAAAATCTAAGGCTCCGTTTGATATGCTGAATTTTTTATGAAAAATAGAAAATATTTTTCATTTTTCAACTTTTGTAGTGTTTGTTGGCGAATTTTTTTTGGGCAATTGGAAGAAATTTTAGACACAACGGTAAAAAAGATTTTCACTTTTATTGACAATTTTCATGCAAAAAAAAGCTAAACGAATGGTATTCGGTATGATTATTTTTTTCAATTTTTTTATTTTTTATTTTTGGCAATTTGAATAAATTCTAGACCTAATAGTAGAAAACATTATCACTTTAATAAACATTTTTCATAAAAAAACGAAGTCAAACGGACTTCAAACTTTCAACATTTTTCATAGAAAATTATACAAATCAAACACAATTAATCACAATTCACAGTAAAACAATTTCTAGGAAAAAAATTTCTCTGTAAAACGTTTTCTTTCCACCTATTTTCCACCTTGCAATCAAACGGACCCTAAATTTAATTGTTTGCTCAGTTGTATTTGATGATTGATAAATATAGTTTATTAGTAGTAGTTAGACACTTTACCCAATTTGAGGGTTTTACATTCACATTGTGATGATTGATGGGTATTTTGATATGATTTGATTAATTAATTGAGATGTATAATTATCGAACTGAGTTTACTTGAATTATATTTAATACGGATGTATATTTTTAACTGAAATGTGTTTTGTTTTAATTGGGTTAAATAAAATTTAGAATAATTTCTTTTCAATTTTTTTTTCTAAATAGTTTTGCGGTTCGAAACGGTTTGCAAAGATTGAAACCTAAACAAAACCATTTCGAAGAGATTTGGTTCGGTTCAAAACCAAAATATTGACGGATCCCCGTGGAATCAAACCATCGGTTAAAAAAAAAAGATTTCAATTCGATTTTGTAGTTTGACGATTTCGTTGTTCAAACCGATGCCCACATTAAAAAAAAAGGTGGCTGTTGGATTTTATACCATCCGTCCACGTGTCAATTTTTTTTGCTTTTCTACCATGTAACTTTTTTAACATATTATTTGTTGGGATGTTTTTGTTTTCTAGATCTTGTCCTTACTGTATTTTTTCTGAATAATGATATATAACATCAATTTAAGTATCAGTATATCATATATTTTATTAAATGGGTATAATTTTTTATATTTAATTGAATGTGTAATTTAATGTCGTTAATTCTGTCACATATATTCGTATTAAACACCACTTATACTAAATACAATTTTGAGAGAAAGACTACATTACAATTCTTTAAATTATTTCAATTATTTGATAGAAATCGACCAATAAAAATAATGTATTCGAGCCATACTCTTTTTTCAGTTTTGAATTAACTAAAATCGAGTGGATTAAGGGAATAAAATGGCGCACGAATCAGAAAGCGACAGCAACTTTAACATCTAGACAAGATGTGGAAATGCAGTGGCCCACTTGTTGTCCACCCTACCTAATATCTACATAATAATATTAGCATTATTCAAAATAAAATATGTGTGTTTTTTCTCTCTCACACACACACACACACACACGTACATAATTTTCTCCATCCATTATCCCTTTACTATTCATAACCACGAATCCCTGTCCCATACAGTTACATTTGTCTTCAAATTCAATTTCTCTCTCCCACACATACACACACACACACACAGCTAATAAACTCTATTTGACAAGATTTTTGTTTTTGATCGGACTTTTTGTTGAAGAATTTATTATGAAAATTACTCCGGGTCAAATTTCTTTAAAACCATTATAAGAGGATGTTTGATGGAGGATTAAAATTAGATTTTTAGTAAATTGTGATAAAAAAATTTTGAAATGCGTAGTTGAAAAGTTGTGGGACCCATGAAAGATTTTAATCCGGATCAAACAGATGTTAAATACACACAACACTTTCAAAAAACTATTCAAAATGAGTTCAAAATCATTGTTAAACCGACCATGCTAGAGTGTGTTTGGTAGAGATTAAAATCGAATTAAAATTGAAAAAATAATCGTTATTGTTGACTTTTATTAAACGAGTGGAACCTAATAAAGACTATATTTTCAATTATCCAGAAAAGTCAAGGCGGTGTAATTCCATGGGTATAATTGGTCAACAAATTTCTATCATCGATGAAAAAGATTGCCTTCTTCCTTCACTTTCAATTCAATTTTAGGTTGATTCATCTAAAATTTGAATAGATTATTTCTTATTTCAGTGAAATCAGTGTAACTTATTTATTTTTTGATTAATAAATAAATTTAATTATTTTGAAATTTATTTGTAAGTGAAATTTTAAATTTAGCCAACCTCCACCCAATCATTAAACACTTTTTAGTTTTTTCTATGTATTTATTTTCAACCACACCTTCATACAATAAAATATTTTGTACATAATCCAAAATTTTTCTTTACTTTTTAACCATACATTTTATTAAAAAATACTATTCAAAATTTTATTTCCCCCAATTAATGGTTGTCAAAAGGAGGCCAAATGTCCAACATATTAGAATAAAAAATCGGTTTGAACATTTTTACCCTTGAGTTTTAGATCGCAAGAGTCACGTACAATTTCTACGTTCACATCAACTTTGCGTCACGGAAGGACCAAATTTACAAATTTAAATAAGTTGAGTAACTAAAACTTCAATTTTATAATTTGATGACCAATAACAAAACTATATCGAAATATTGGGAAACCCAACCCTAATTTTGGCTTTGGGGTTTTGCCACGAGAAATAATCAATCATTTTCCATTAAGCAACTGGTAATTAATGGTCATTACCCTCCTTAATTGTCTGGTATTAGGGAACATGCACGTTCATTTTTATTTTTGTTATTTACTAGGAAGCTTCATTGATCAGACATAGCAATTCCAACAATATATGATAATTTGTGTAATGTAAATTCGGAGCTACGAACAACAAGAATAGTGGTACCTGCTGCTAGTGACAGTGCACATTTTATCGTACTTATGTTGTTTAATTGAATTGAATTTGATATTAGATTCAAATAGATCTTTGTGCTCCATGGAGACGGGACAAAAATCCGTGGTCCTCGTCAAAATCAAAAGAAAAATGGAAAAACATACATAAATTATAATGGAAGATGAAGAAATGGCCTTCGCCTACGTCAAAGACAGCTAATTCGTCGTACTAAAATGTCTTCCGATGGGGTGTCTTCTGCAAGAGCCACTATTAATTCAACCAACGACTTATTTTTCACATGAGTGTGCTAGTGCAATTATAGAAGCCATCATCCAAATTTGATTCATAAGAAAATTATGAAAATGTGGCGATCAAATAGGGAGATTAACTTCATTGATCTGGACCACGACTACTTCATCTTCTAATTGACCGACGAGGAGTATTAGAAAAGAGCTATTATTAGAGAACCGTGGACGATAGCAATTCTTATTATGAATGCAAGTTTCATTTGTTTTAGAAAAGACGGTATTAATCTAAATTCGATTAGATTTAAATAATTGAGCTCTTTTTCACTTTAAAAAATAAAAATCAACGAGTTATCTTCTGCATCGAAGATAGTACTATCGACCTGTATATTACGTCACACCTCGAGTTAATATTCCGCAATTAAATCATTTAACTTTCTTGACAATTGAAATTACTAAAATCATAGAAGTTGTAAATCTTGAACATGCATATTTGTTTACTACTCTTTGTTCCCTTAGTTGTGAACCACAAAATGACAACCCATGAGTGTTGCAACTTGTTCACGAGATGAAGACAAATTTTGAAATTTCATCGATTACACATTATAATTTTATTTTTTTGAATCCAATTGTCCAGACATTAATTTGCTTAGTTTTTGTGTACATGCATTGGAATTGAATACTTTGAGGAATTAAATAAACAAGTTGATAAAAGAATTGCAAATAAAGTAATTAGATGGTCCAACATCACTTTTAAGGTAAAATGTGCCCATTTTTGTATTGTGGAAGGAATGCATAATCTTCAAGCAAAGAATGCACGTGCACTTGCGCATGCATACACATATTTAAAACTATCGTCTTAAAAGAAGTAAATATTATATAGCATCTTTCGAGATATTCACGTGTCGAAAATGTTAATTATAATCTATAGACCACAAAGAGCACGATACGTAGTTTCTATAGGTGATTCTTGAACAATAATAATCGAAAATAAATTCTCAAATTTCTTACATTGAAGGAATGTAGATCTCTACTTTGCATCTCATCATTCTCGAAGGGTCCAATTAATAATTGGCTACTTTATTTGATTGCCGAAGGAGACTAAACCATGCAAAATTAAAATGGTTGACTCGGTCAAAGATCCTGTATTATTAAGACATTGAAATTACTAATTATTGGATCAATGGTATATCTGTTTTTTTTTTGTTAATTATAAGTGAGAGAAACAGGTTAAAAATGGCTGGAATATTGAGAGAGAGAGAGGGGCCCACAACTGGAAACACGATTTTGGCCTTAATGGAGATTAGATTTGTGACTTGCATGCATGCACGACAACGGACATGTATTGGCTTTTATATAATTTTATAATCATTAAAAAAATTGGAGAAAAATAAAAAGAATAATGATGAGAATGTAAAAGTCCAAAAAACCCATCACTTAGTCACCATCACTGTGTGAGGTCACAGATCCATTGATCCAGTAGCAAAATTTTCAAAGATGAGATCTGAAACTGAAGTTCTGTTTCAAGACAGCAAAAGAAACATAACAAACTCAAAAACTGTATATGTACAACATTGTTACAAGTTAAAAACATCCTTTTTTTATGTATAATAACAAGATTTCTTAAGGGTCTAATGGTACATACAATAATTTTGGTAGAAATACAAGCTTACTTTTACACCGATTGACATGGTATCAGAGCCGGAAAAATTGGAAGGTGAATGAATGCTAGCCATCCCCTTCTTATCTTTGCCAATGAATCCTCAATTTTTGGTTCAAACTTTCACAAGTTCTTGTTTGACTCGTTGCCTTCTTTTATGCTCATTTCTACCCCTTCGACTGCGCTAAAATCGCCAACCTCTTCTGTGATCGTGGAAGCAGTGCTGTCCATTCCCGAGCCTGCTTGAATTTCTTTGAACATTGCCATGACTTGAATCATAGTGGGACGCTTCGAAGGTCGCTCTTCTAAGCAAGCACATGCAACTTTTAGGTGTTGTAACAATTCGATCTCTAAGGTCGGATCCTCTTTCAACAACTCAGGATCAAAAACATCGCTTATTCTCAGTTTAGCATGTTGCTTTACCCAACCTACAATATTGTTGTCACCAAAATCAGCAGAATCCGTTGGCTGCCTTCCAGTAAGAAGCTCGAGCAATACAACACCGTAGCTGTATACGTCACCTTGTGTTGAACATCTAAAGCACTGGTAATATTCAGGAGGGACGTATCCGGGGGTCCCTGCTAATGTACTGACACTCAAGTGAGTGTCCATTGCACTCATAAGCCTTGCCATTCCAAAATCAGAAACCCTAGCCTCCAAATTATCATCAAGCAAAACATTGCTCGACTTCATATCACGATGAATAATGTGTGGGATGCAATTATGATGAAGGAACACCAATCCCCTCGCAGCTCCAATTGCAATTTTCCGCCTTGCTGCCCAATTTAGCTTGAGCCCAATTTTCCTCCTGTCATGCAGAACATCTTCTAGACTTCCATACTTCATGTACTCATAAACCAAGAGCCGTTCCTCACCTACCTTGCAATACCCCAAGAGGGGAACGAGGTTACGATGCTTAATTTTCCCAATGGTTTCCATTTCAGCAGTGAATTCCCGGTCCCCCTGCCCGCTGACATGTATCAATTTCTTTATAGCCACGACGCTTCCATCCTTCAACCGAGCTTTGTACACATCCCCAAATCCGCCTGAACCTATAACACTATCATTATGGAAGCCATTAGTGGCTTCAAGAAGATCTCCGAAAGTGAGCTTCCTGAGAGGCTTTTCGAAAGTTGCAAGGTTAATGCTTAACGCATCACGAGCACTAAGTTTCCAGTTGCCTGTCGCTGTTGCTGAGTTGGAGTGATTGTCCACATAGGCCTCCAGGGCAGCCTCCTTCTTCTTCCTCCTCCTTTTCCTGATTTCCATGGCAACAATTACAACCCCGAAGATGCAAAAGAGGGAAAACAACAACCCCGTTGCCACACTGCCAGCAAGGGATGCTTGCCTCCTACGAGACTTCTGATGTTGGCTACCTCCTGCATCTGCTTTAAGCTGGCATTCCGGCAGAGGGATTCCACAAAGACCAGAATTATTGGCGAATTTATCTTCTGGAAATGTAACGAACTGAGCTGATTCTGGAATCATCCCAGAGAGATTGTTATTCGACATATCAATCTCTCCCAGTGATGTAAGGCTTGTCAAAGATTGTGGAATTGTTCCATTCAACTTATTGTAGGACAAATCAAGGATTGCAACGGTCTTCAGTCCTCCAAGCTCTTGAGGAATAGGTCCAGATAGATCATTGTGCCCCAAATTAAGTACAAAACAATAGTACATGGACCCAAGCTCCTTTGGAATACTTCCTTCCAACTTGTTGTAAGAAAGATCAAGAAAAATCATGGAACCATTGTGATGGAATGTCGGCTCAGTGATACCTCTGTAAACTCTGGTGAAATTGCAGGGATGCCTAGTTGAAATCCTATCCAAATGTTCTTCTCTAATCTCTCCAAACTCGAGCAAATTCCCTGCTCCATGGCACTGTTTGCTTCCGTCATTCTTGATGTAAACGTACCTCTTCCCTGTCAGAACTGCTACTGTAATGTTGCCAGATTGCTTGAACAGAGCAGGTGGAATAGTCCCATTCAGCAAATTAGTGTTCAGATCCAGCCACAACAAGTTATGGCAGTCACCTAGTTCCCCAGGAATACTACCAGAGAACGAATTGTTTCCAAGCTTCAGAATTGCAAGACTATTCAAAAGTCCCAAAGAAGCAGGTATCTGACCACTCAAATGGTTATTTGACAAAGAAATCCAGTTCAATTTCGTGCAATTGCTAAGAGTAGCAGGGATTGATCCTATCAGGTCATTGAAATCAAGAATCAAATTTTCCAAATTCGACAGGTACATCAACTCTTGTGGGATTTCCCCATGGAGTTGATTCAACCACATGATCATATCCTTGAGTTTTGACAAGGACCCCAAGCTAGAGGGAATAGTCCCAGTCAAATAATTAAAGCTAAGATCAAGTGAAACCAACTGTGAACAATTACTTAGACTCTCTGGTATTGGACCGCGGAAAAAATTATTCTGAAGGTACAACACTTGCAAGCTGTTCCTAGGGTCTTGGCAGATCCCAGAAGGAATCAAACCAGTAATATTATTGGAACTCACATCTAAAGTCTCCAAATTTACCAACTTTGAGAAAGAATCAGGCAAATTACCCACAAAATTATTGGAAGACAGCATCAAAGTCTTCATATTACTCAATTTCAAGAGTGTATCAACAGGCAACTCACCAGAGAAATTGTTACTGGAGATATCAAGAAGTACCAAAGCCGAGCATGTACCAAGGCTTTCTGGAACAGTACCTGTCAAATTATTGAAGGAGAGATCCAACTTCACAAGGGTTGAGCATAAGTCAGAGAGAAAGGGCGGAAAAATACCCTGAAACCCATTCTCCTTGAGATAAAGATACTGCATACTACCACTTGGCAGCTTTGGAACTGTGCCTGTAAGCTTGTTGTTTGTGAGGTTAAGGAAACTAAGCTTTCCACAACCAGAAAGTGAATCCCCAACATCGCCAAAGAATTTATTGGAAGATAAGTCCAGGTGTTTCAATTTGGTACAGTCATCAATCCGTGGGAAATTGGAGGAAAAATTATTCGTGGAAAGATCCAAATAAATCAAATTCTTGAAATTCAAGTCCTGCAAACTCCCTGTCATTTTATTGCCCTTCAAAGACAGGTACTGAAGCTCAGCAAATTCATTCGAGAAAAGCCAAGAAACCACGTTCGGAGCCAAAATATTATTGTAAGAAATATCAAGAACGTGTAATGATGATAATCCTGCGGGGAAGCCTCTGGTAGTTTCCTTGACAAAAGGGTCCATGAAATTCCTAGAGAGATTAAGAAACACCAAACCAGAGCAAACTCCAAGGGTTGAAATATCAGTCACAGGCCCTGAAATGCCATTTTCCGCTAGATCTATGGAATTCAAGAAACTAGTGCATGTTAATCTTGAAATAGAAGTGAGCGCGCCACTGAGGTTGGTATTTTTCAGCACAAGGGACTCCAAGTTCTGGATGCCCAACAAAAAATTCGCCACTGCGGAGAAATCTGTATTAAGATGGGAACCCGACAGGTCTATGGAGGAGACTCTGTAATTTTTACAGAGGACACCGGTAAAATTGCAAGGGCTGATTGTGGACACCCAGTCTCGGAGTTCAGTAGGGTTTGGGAGTGAGTTCTTGAAAGAAATGAGCTGTTGCGAGTCTCTGATGAGGCCATTGGGAGGTGTTGCTGAAGAAACTTGTTGAAAAGAGAGAGAAATGAACAAGAAGCAGATGATAAATAGTTGATGATAATACAGAAACAAAATATTGGTTGAATTTTTATCAATTTCCATCTTCAAATTCATCAGTTTCTGAACTATGAATTCCTCTCTAGGATTTCAGCTTCATTTCAGAGAGAGAGGGAGGGAGAGATGTGGTGTAGACACAGAAAGTGGATTGGCATTTCTTGAGAGAGAGAGAGAGAAATACTATGTGAGTGTGTGTGGTGAAAAAACTGAAAGCAGTCAAAAGAAAGCTGAAGTGCGGAAGTTAACAAGCGTATATATATTGAATTATTTGTTAAGGGTTATTGGGGAATGGACACAGCTGTTGGTCACATGGCATGTGACCCATCTCTCTCTCTCTCTCTCTATATCGCAATGGTAAAACAATCAGTTTGTCTCTCTAGGTTTTCCCCGTACGTGTGAGTGAGATCAACGGATGGATCCATCGCTGTCTATTTTAATGGAGATTCCATGCCCTTTAATTAATTCATAATCACGAGGATAATTAATTAAGATTATTAATTATTATCACAACATTAAAAATTATGTCTGGGCCTTCCTCGCCAACAAGTTTCATTCTTCACAGCAAAGGCTTTTGACTTTCCTTTCAGTTTCAATAATTTCAGTTCTCAGTAAATTTCTAAATAAACACAAATTATACTTATCATATAAAAATAACAAAGTTCATATTAAAGTCGAGATTTAGACCCTGTTCGATAGAGATTAAAATTAAAAATATGATCATTATTGAATCTCACTCGTCTAATAAAAATCAACAATAACGACTAATTTTTTAATTTTAATCTCTATCGTACGGACCCTCAAAATAATAAGGACAACTTTTTCAGCATCTTAATTGGGACTATAATTTCATGATTATTAACTAAAGAAAGAAAGTAATTTTCATGATGGCTTTCTTTCTCGTTTTCCTTTTTGTTTTGTGCGAGTAACTTTCATCATGAATGAAATATTGACTTTATTTTATCTCTCTATCTTTCCGCCATGTTTGGCTAAGCTTTAAAAGTTCACTTTTTTTATGCAATTGGATGTGTTTAAGGGTGTCGAAATTTGATATAATATCACTTTTCTAGATAATAAAAAAAAAAAAAAGAGTTGTTAAGTGATAAAATCATAATAAATATGAAAACATAAATTAACTTAAAAAAATTTGAATTACTCATCTTAATAAAGTTGACTTTTTAAAATAGAATCTCAAGTATTAACGCGAGCCAATAACACTGGACTATTAAACCCTTGATCCTATTATTTCGTGGCCAAACTATTGTTTAAGCTATCAAATTAGAACTTTCGTTATTCAGATAAATTAATTTTTATTTATTTGTTTTCTTATTTTAATTATTAGAAGAATTGGTTAGATTATTTTCCTAAATTTTGTTTTTTTTAGAATGGTAAGTGAGAATTTCTTATTTTTCAATTGTTCGGTATTCCTTGTGAATCAACAAATATTTAATAATCAAATTCTCAATATTCAATTGAATCAACGAGTGTTTAGACTGTTAATTATTTTCTATGTTATTTCACTAAATCAACATTTTAGTAAAATTTACTTAAATCAAAAGTTACCTATTTTGACAATAAATTAAAATGTTTCAAAGAAAAAACAACATTTTCCTTTTAAAAAAAGATAAATTATTTAAAATATATTTGAGCTAAAAAGTTATTTTAGAATATGCTCATCCAAACAAGCCATAAACTCAAAAACAAAAAAAGGCTGCTCTAACAAATTAGCATTGCCCATAAGGATTTCCATTTTCCACCCGCATCCTCTGACACGTGTTATCACGCGCTTATAAATTCAGCTGCTGCTGAGAACATGTCATGAATTATTTATAAGGTGCAGCAGAGCAGGATTGTACTAGTATACGTACGGGCCCACGGTGATTAAATCTTGACCGTTGTTAATCTATGATGGACCATCTTGAATAGTGACTGCACTGTTACCACAAATGTGCATGTGTCTGCATGCTATCTGTCAGTAAATCTAGTACCAATGATTCCATTTACCAAAACAGCCTCGGAATTACCATGTTAGAATTTTTTTTTTTTTTCCTTGATACCTAGGTTCCAGGCTTGAGCCTGACTAATCCGGACCTCCAATCTCCACCTCTCATTGGTTGGTGGAAGGTAAACTGCGGGATATGCCCAAGTTGGATCACAGGTTGCTGCATTGCTTTTAACTCCTGGCCCCAAGAAAACCCTCCTCACTGCTGGAAGCAGGATTCGAACGCTCCACGCTGAGATTGCAAGCCTACAGATGCAATTGATCTACCAACTCAGTTGTGCCCCGGGGGCTACCATGTTAGATTTTTCACTTGTAGCAATGTTGTTTATGCACAAGCTTAGGGGTGTGTGGTAGAGATTAAAATCAGATTAAAATTAAAAATATAATCGTTATTGTTGATTTTTATTAGACGGGTGGGATCCAATAACGGTCATATTTTCAATTTTAATTGGATTTTGAAATCGTTCCTTAATTGGGATTCACGTGGATCCATCAATATTTTAATTTTGTATCGAACCAAATTATTTCGAATTGCTTTTTGGTAGATTTTAATACTTGCAAATCGTTTCAAACTATAAAATTGTTAACAAAAAAATTCTGAAAATAAAAATTTACTCGAATTTTATCCAACTCAATTAAAATAAACATATCACAGATAAAAAGATGCATTCATATTATATATCACTCAATTAAACTTAATACCTAAATAGACAATTGTCTATCTCAATTAATTAATTAAATCATACATAAATATCTACGGTTACACAATTGACAATATATTTTTATTAATGAATTAAAAGATACCCCAAATATTTTTAACGGCCATCATTTATTTATTTATTTACATCTCAATTTTCTAGTCGGTCACTAAATTAATCGTCTAATTTATCTTAATTTCTAGATTTTACTATTAATGGTTAGAATTGTTTGGTGAATTATTTGGGGTTGTTCTCTTTATATTTCAATTTTATGTTTTGAGTGTTCATTTTGAGATTGTTGAAAATGTATTCTTTTTTATATTTTGAACAATTGTTTTGAAAACATCCAAAATACGTTTTGAAAATTTTGACTTGATTATAACTGAAAACACAAAAAACGACAAATTTGTCGTTTTGCGTTTTCTTTGTAAATTTTTAACTTGTTTTCAAAAGCGCGTTTTCGAAAATAGGAAAGAGAATGCATTTTCACCGTTTTGAAAAATCGAAAACAGAAAACGACTTGAAAATGGTAAAGAGAACATACCCTTAAATTGTCATTTTGAAAATTTGATCAATGAACTTTCCGTCATATTATTTTGGTGGAAATTGAACACAAATAAGTACAAGATTGTCCCCCAAATTGATGAAAAAGTTTGTGCTATTTAAATATCCACAACTGTTTATAGGGATGGCAAAAAAGCTCGTTGACTTGAGCTCGGCTCGGAAAAAGCTCTAGCCATGCCTGACTCGGACTCGGTTACAACGAGCCGAGGCTCGGGCCGAGCCTCATTTTCTTTGTCGGGCTTTGCTCGGCTCGGCTCAGCTCAGGGCCAAAAAAAAATCGGCACAAAAAAGCTCAAGTCGAGTCCAAACTTTTTTCTTTAATTTATTTTTAAGTAAAAAATGTAGATTTGACATTAAAACAAAAAACAAAAAACCGAGCCAGCCCGGGCTTGGCTCAGCTTGGCCTACGAATGCTCGGACCGAAAGCTCGGGCCGAGCCTTATTTTTTTTACCCGGCTCGGCTGGGGTCCAAAAAAGTTCGAGCCGAGCCGAGCTTTTTTTTTTTTTTTCCGGCTCGACTCGTTGACATAGCTAACTGTTTATGAGTCTACATTTTCAACTAATGATCGAATTATTTATTCTTTTAGGAGTTTATTGAGTGTAAATATGGTTAAGATGGTGATTTGTCCTAAAAATTGGCTGCATGGTAACAAGAAACTTATAATGACCCGTCAACAGTTGGATGAGATAGAAATATTGGATGGTTCTCTAAAGATTTATAGAATGTATTATCGTATTTGAACTTTCTATTCAATTTCTTATATTAATTATTTTATATCATTTACCTATAATAAATGAATTCATGTACCATATTCTTACATTTATGGAAAGAATGAATCATTCGTTATAATTGTAGATATTGAGTCAAGTTATAATTGTAGGTATGGAGTCAACTAGTATCAACTTAAAGGTTGAAATGATTATATCATGTTGCTGCATTATAATTATTAGAACTATAAAACTTTGGTTTGTAATATTTTTAGCGATACTATTTATGTTTTAATGTGAAATTTTATATTTATGATTTACCTTATTTGATATTTTTTTCTTTATTAAATCGTGGTTTTAAATCGAATCAAACTGAAAAAAAAAATGGTTTATATTGATTTGATTTAATCATTAAAATGGTTTTGATTTGCAAATTTGTCACAATCCGTTCAAATTGAACCATATTCAACCCTAACTAGTACACAATGAGAATTGTCGATTTGAGTCAATATGTATTTTATGATAGATAATTGAGGTTGGGAATTGAGCAATTTAGCCCCTTTTTGTTTCTCATTATCTTAACAAGAAAATGCATTGTTGACCTTTTTATTTTTTTCAAAAGAGGAGGGTCCCACACCGAGACAAAATTGTCCAAAATTGCGGCTGATGAACGGTACAAAATTGCATTTTTATGGGAAACAAACATGGACTTAATTTGCTTAAATTTTGAAAATTAATAGATGATTACAAACGAGTTACCACCTCGTTAGAAGACATTTTCATAGTAAATTATTACATGTTAAAAGATGTTTGATTTTCTTACCTTATAGATCTACACGTCACAAAATATCCCCACATCAACATCAAGTAAGGTGCCAAGTATGAAATGAGGACGTCATGTATTTACACAATAAGGGCACTACAAAATCGAACCTAAAACTGCTTCATTAGAATTCTATTGCCATATAAGTCCCCTCGCCTAGTGAAGTCAACATGATCTTACCTAGAAACTTAGGATTAAATTAACGTTTCAATATATTATATTAATAAAGGAATTGATTAGAATCATTAACAAATCAATCTTAATCTTTCAAGATAAGCAAACGAATCTCACTCAAAATTTATATCAAAGACAGCCCTTCAATTCATTTTTTCAACGCTTTGACGATTGGAAAAGAAAATTAAAGGTGACTTGACAATCAGGTGGCAAAGGTTTTGTTGGCTTCAATACTTGGAGTCAACAGAATTACTCATCCTATAAAGATTAATCTTTTTTTAAATGGAATTTTGGGATTCAATAAACATGTATCTAGAATTCTAAAAAACGTAAAATGTGACTAGATGTTGATGTAAAACTTTAAGCTTTACGAACTTAAGCGAGTCTATGCGTAAAAAAATGTTTTCCTTTTTTAATATTATTTTATTTTAATCATTTTAAAAATCGTTTAATAATTAAAATAATACATATCAAACATCTAAATTCATAAAATAATACATTTACTTGATAATTTTTACAATTAATCAATTTGTACCATTTTTAAGTTTTCAAAATTTAAAAACTAGATTATTTTTCATAATTTCAATTAGACAAGTCATACTGAATAAATTTATAGGAACTTCATACATGCTTTCGAAGTTTTCAATAACGAGTAATTACATAATCTAGCTAGCACTATATTTTCAATCTTATTTAACTATTTATCGAATAAAGTCATTTTTAACTTTTATGCAGATATTTTTTTTTTAATTGATATTAAGGTCAAATAATTTTTTTTAAAAATAATAAATTAAAGTCAGACAAAAGACCTTTTTTTAAAAAATAATAATAAAGCACGCCATGAAAAGGCGAAAGAGATGAAAGAAAACTCAACTATTTAGAACACTGCATGTATTCAACTTCTATTTATTTAGTTCTCTAAACAATAATCAAAGCGAAAATGCTCACTCAACCGGCTTATGCGGAACACGTGCGAGTTGTCTTGTAACTAATTTATAAAACAACTTAGATATGCTCAATATCACGCAAAATTATACGTAAAGTCATCATCTCATGCTTTTATTCTAAATACGTGCATGTTGTTTTGTGAGTAACCCATAAAACAATCTAGACGTGCTCGTGTTCACGCCAAAGAGTTTCGCTAGAGTGATAGGACCATATGGGCCCTGTCGCTATAGGGGGCGCATGTGGCACCCCCTGTTCGTCTAGGGCCCACATGGCCCTGGACGAATAGCAAAACCTCATGCCAAATACGCGTTAAGCCGCCTCGTGCTTTTATCGTCGGTATCATTTCACAAATACATTATCATAGCGTGATAAATCTAGATTGTTGTAAATTATCATTTCACAAATACATCATTGCCACATGGTAAATCTTATTGTTATTAATATCGTTTCAAAAGTACACTTTTGCCTCATGGTAAATCTAGATTGTTGTAATATTATATTTAGGGGTGTAAGCTCACCAATTTGACCATTTTCCCCTTAGGTTTACCAATCCAATTGTTTAAAACGGTGTATTTTAATTAAAAAAAAAAAATCAAAACCTAAACAAAACCATTTAAAATCTCAAATATAAACCTAGTGGTTTGGTCCAGTTTTAAAATGTGGACCTGTTATAGTTTTTTTCATGTTCTATTTATCGTTATTTGCTAATTGAATATAAAATATTTTGATATTAACTTGGTGATGAAATAAAAAAATTTATATATATCAAATTTAATATTTAAATACCAAGAAAATCGGAGAAAAATCAAAATAAAACCACGACAAAGTATATCATTTTTTGGACTATCCATGCAAAAGTAAAGCTAATACAAAATATAAAGCCACGAAAACAACTTCATGATTTAACAAGATCTTCATCGTCCTCATAATTGCAAAAAAAAAAAAAGATTTAAATGGATCAAACTTCAAAGTAATATCTACAACCACAAAGCTTGCAGCGTATAACAGAAGTGAAGATTGAAGAGGGTTTTGACTTTGGTGTATGAATTGATTGATAATAGGGTTATGAAATTAGGGTAATTATTGTATTTGATAGTAGACCATTGACCAATTTGATGATTTTTGCTCACATCTCCAATGTTCCATATTAAACACTAGTAGCAAATCTTGTTATTTTTAGGGAAGAATTCAAAAATCAGGTTTTAACTTTGACACAATTCATTTTTCAGGTGTCAAATTTCAAAATGCAAAATTCAGGTATTTATTTATTAATTAAAAATATTTTTATTAATTAATTATTAAATAATATAATTAACTCTCTCCACCTCCACCACCCCCTACCGTTCTGGGGGCTATTCCGGCCATCGTTCCGACCACCACTCTTCTCCGACGATCGTTCTGACGACTGCTCCGATTCCGACAATTATTCCGACGGTCATAGTTCAAAAAATTTATTGGTCACATGTCACATATTTCAAAATTAGTTGGTCACATATCAAAATTTATTGGTCACATGTCACATATTTCAAAATTAGTTGGTCACATATCAGAATTTATAGGTCATAAGTCACAGATTTCCAAATTAATAAGTCACAGATTTTTTCACGGTCACATATTATATAATTTTTAGGTCACGGATAACAAAATGATTGGTCACATATTATAAAATTTGAAGGTCACATATTATATTTTTAGGCACAGAAAACCAAATCACCATATCCTCCACATGCACCACAATCGACTGCCACCACCATTGTCAACCCACCACACACCACATCAAGTAAATACCACCGTACACCGACAGTGCCACCACCACCGCACCCCACAGCACGCACACTCACCACGGCATTGCTCTGAAAAAAGTACCCAACACCCACAGACCATCCACCAACCAACACCAGATCCACCAACACACCACAGCCACCAACACAACACACACACCACAGCCACCAACACACCACACACACCAACACACCACACACACCACAGCCACCAACACACCACAACCACCAACACACCACACCACACCACAGCCACACGGTCGCACCGCCAAAGGCCTTGGTCGCAGCAGCAGCGCCTGCTGCCGGGAATCGCAGCAGCGATATGCGAATCGCTGCTGCGATTCCCAACAGCAGCGCTGCTGCGACTGCTGCTGCGATTCACAGCAGTTAGCAGCAGCGTTGAGAGCAACGCCTCGACGCTGCTAGGGAGGGGAATGGGAATGGGGAGGAAGAAGGGAGGTGGAGGCGGACGGGCGGGCGGCGGCGGACGGGGGAGAGGGGGAAGAGAAATGGTGGGGGTAGCGAGAGAGAGAGAGAGATAGATTAGGGTTTTGATAGATTTGAGGTTTTGATATATAAAATAAAATACCTGATTTTTGAACAATTAAGCTTTCACCCTGATTTTTGAATTGGTGTAAACTTTATACCTGATTTTTGTAATTATCCCTTATTTTTATTTTCAAACGCGAGCTTCTTAAATTATCCGTTAAGGATGATTTGTTGATCATCGAATCCTTGTAAATGGTATAAGAAATTTTTGATAAGAGTATTTTTGGTTGTTATATCTCGACTCTCATTTTAAATTAACCATAGTAAAAAATGTATATATTTTTTAAATGAAATAAAAATGTGTTTTGTCAAATTTTAATAAATCTTACACATTTCCAAATTTTACTCTTACGTTAATACTTAGCCCCCGGTTGAACCCTATTTTTCAGAATATATTATGTAAAAATTTTTTTTTTTAGAAAATGTGGTTAAAAAGTAAGAAAATTATTTAGATTTATGTGTAAAATTATTTTATTAAAAAATGTATTGTTGAAAATTAATTTAAGAAAAAACAAATTTATATGAATGTGGCTCAAATGGGGATTAAGAACATAATTTTCGTCCCTTAGTTCCAAATATTTTTAGTTTAATACACTTGTGGTGGGGGAGGGTGGAGGGGGCTAAATATTTATCTACCGTTTCTCAAGTGTTACAATGGTAAATAATATTTAGGGCATATTTTTGTGACGATAAATAATAAATGTACTTGAAAATAAATGTGCTTGAAAATTTGTGAGGGGACATTATTGTCATTGCATGTACGAATTTTTGTCGCATGCAGTAAGGATAGAAAGAGGTCGCACGTGTGACCATGCAAGGTGCTGTCCTCTTCGTTATAAAGATATCTTTTATTTTCAATTTCAAAAATTTTATTTTGAAATTCAAAAATAAATAATGGACCATTTTAAGTAAATTGAAATTAATTATAAAGAGTAATAATGTTATTTATCTTCATTAGAGATGATCATTATGATTTAATAAATCTTATTATTTTATCGCACATCATCTATCAAATAGACTCGTAATCATCTCTGACAAAGATAAATAACATTATTCATTTATAAAAGAGCATAATCTATACAAAAATAGACGTAAATGCTAACATGGATGTTGCGATACAACATCCGATTATGTAAGTTGAGCTAAAATGTATGTTATTTATGAAATATTCTACTCATAGCATTTCTGTATTTCCATATTGAGATCCATACATCAAGATAATTAGTAGTTGAATGCACATTTGATACATTTTACTTATAATGATTAGATAGTAAAAAAAAGAAGTCTTTATTACTACCGAACATCTTATGTGCTATAAATTGTTTAACAAACACATTTTTAGAAAAGGCGGCAATACTCGTGGTATGTGGTGTGCGAATTGGCTCTGATGCAGACAAAGATGTCGGTGTTTGGAGGGGTTGTCGGTGGCTAGACTTGTGGTGCATGAGGGAGAGAGAGGTATTGTGGATTGGAGGAATCTATTAGGTCTTGGGATCAAATCGATGATGAACGTGATGGCCACTCCGTGTAGCTTGCGAGGGTTGTGATGTTGGATATGGTGGCGGTGATGGTGATGGTGATGGTGGTGATGTAGCAATCTGGTGAGTTGGTGGTGGTCGAAGCACGACATCACGATTGTTGTAAAGTCGGCATGGGATCTGATTTTTTGGTGGTCTTTGGGTAGTGGTGGTTGTGACGTTAACTATAGTGGTGAAGTTAGCGATCTAGGGAGGAGGTGGCGATGATGTTGGTGGTGGTCGTGTGATTTGAAAAATGTGATTATGACTTATAATTTATTAAGTCGTGATCGAAAAATAACTTGTGACCAATTATTTGATTAACCGTGACCAATAAATAATATGTTATTTAAAAAAATGTGAACTACGACTTACAATTTATTAAGTTGTGATCGAAAGATGACTTGTGACAAATTAATTCGATAATTTGTGACCATTAAATAAGTTGCAATCTCCAAAATTTGTGATTGGTGACCTTTAAATTTACTTTTTATTTGTGATCGATGAATAAATTGTGACCTATAATTTTTATTTATTTATGACAGTGAAAAAATTTATGACCTATAAAATTTTCAAATTATGATCAAATTGTATATAATTGTGGCACTAATATATTTAATTAATAAACATATTTTTAATTAATTATTTCATAAATAAAATTTAATTATTATTTGATTTTTGAAATTTTAAATTTTGTTTCTCAATTTTGAAATGGGTCGTACTTAATCTCTTATATATGAATTTTTCACATTCATTAATCCGTTTTTGAAAATTTAGATGAAATGATTTGGCAAAATTTACAAGTACTCAACTTTGTCATGATTAGTAACTAAGCCCTTTCTAGCTTGGATAAAAATTAATTTTTTTATTAAATTTCGATAAAAGTTGGTGAAATATGTGGTTGAAAAAGTTTTTGATCCTATAAAATGTATGATTAAAAATTAGTTTTGAGAAATTAAGTTTTAAGAAATTGGGGTCAAACATAAACTAATATTCAGTAAATTAGTAAGATGGCGTGACAATAAGTTAGACACGTAAATGTATGTTGAATTTAATGAAATTGGACAAGATTAAAAACAAAAAAACGTGTAGTAATATGAGTTGATTGTTGTATCTGTCTTATAACAGATATAACGAACTTTCCAATTATATGGCACGACAACATTTCTAGCAGCTAGTTTATAACCCAATTATCAAAAAGTGTGTTGACAGTATTTCTTATGCAACTATAATTGCAAGCTTGTTACCTAAAGTATTCACGTGTTTATCTTACATTTATGTTGTTGACTCGTATGTTGGGAAGTTTGCCCTAGGGGTCGAACATGCAATTCGTCACGTGGTATTAGTTATATATAATCAAACAACAAAAATGTAATGAGATTTGCTTACTTACACATTACTCTTTCTCAAATGATATTTATTATTTGTGTATTAGTGTATTTATCGTTCACAAAAAATATTTTTTTCCAAACAAATAGTTAATGACAATAATTATTACTGAATATTTAAAATTTTGTTAAAAGAAAATACTTAAAAACCTTTTAAAAATATTTTTGGGAAACATGCGTGGGGCCCGCATGGCTGCTTAAATTTCTAAGTTAATGATATTCATATCCTTTTCCATTTTGAATAAATGGGCACTGAAATATTGGAAGGGGATGGGACTTTTACTTGTTAGTTTTTGACTTTTTTCCACTTATTTTTCAAAAATAATTATTTTTGGTGGGTTATGGGGAAAGCATGTCATGATGACGTGGAGGACCCATTTCACATAGATGACACGTGCCCATGTCTGTATGCTGACGTGTGTTGCCCACAAAATGAGTTATTTGGCCATTGAAATTTTAATTTGTTTCACATTGGCCCTTGAAACTCATAAATCGCTCGCTCATGTTAAATGGTATCACTCCAAGAAGTTTCAAACGAGTCTTCCTTCAGCAATGGCAACATATTTGGCCATTCAATTTTCAAAGTCGAACGATTAACTTGGAAGAAAATAAAACTCACCTATAAAAATTCATTATCAATTGAAATTTTTCCACCTTTTTCAGTTCAAGCATGGTGTAAAAGTGTAAATCTACACAGGAAGTCCTTGTATTAAAAACAAAAAAAATCAAACTAAGTAAATGAATATAAATCACCATTTGAGTTGGTTTATCGATGTGGATTGTCGTGCGGAGCTTTAGAGATTTAGGGCCCGTTCGGTATGGATTAAAATCAGATTAAAATTGAAAATTAGTTATTATTGTTGATTTTTATTAGACGAGTGAGACCCTATAACGGTCATATTTTTAATTTTAATTAGATTTTAAGTCCTACCGAACGGGGTCTTAGAGCGTTACTTAATGATTTCATTAACAAGGAGCGGTCTCTCTTATCACTAACTCATCTTGTGATCTACCTTTCTTGTTCGAGTAACTAATTTTATTCTTAAATTTTGTTTGTGAAAATAATTTATTCATTCTAACCATTTAACTAGAACGGAAAAAGTAAAAGAAATAACGTACCATTTAACCATTTTCGCCCTGGCTTGAAAAAGCTTTTTGATCCATTGAAATATGATTAAAAATAAAATCCTATCGACTCAAAATCATAATAAATAAATAAATAAATAAATAAAATTGTCAAACGGGAGATTACCACACGATTTTGAAGTATGGCCAATTCTCACATTTCAATCAGTCGAATTCCGATGTGCATGGTAAATCAACTACGTACAGCATGGACGGTGTAATAAGCGGACCCACATGGCACAATTAGTGCTATTCTTATTATTTTATTCTTATTTAAGAGACTTTGTTTTTAGTGCACGTTTGAAAAATATTATAAATTCAAAATCAATTTTTGGTTTCTTATGATTTGTACAATATTTTGGAGATTTTATAAGACTATTTTTCACTATAATATTGTTCATATCCCCCCCCCCCCCCTCCCCCCCCACACATTTTTAGTTACATGGGAGCTTATAATGTAGTTAGTGACGCAGAACGGAAGTAACAAGATTTATTAGCGTAAATTTTGAAAACAAGAAAATTGGAATTCTCTAAGAACGAAATTTTATTCAAAATCAATGACGGAAAAACACCCAAAAGCCTTTAAATAGGCATTACAAGAAACCCTAAAAACATATAAAATGAAATCGTTCCAAAAATAACGAAAATCTAAAACGGGAAATACGAAAATTGATCATTCGGGGGCCTAACCGCCTAAACAAATGAATTTGGCTAAAATCACGAGATCTCGGGTATGCCCCAAGTTCAACTTTTCGGGCCGTTTCCAATCAACCTGCCAAATTTCAGCCCATTCCGACACCGTCGCGACAAATGATAAAATTACCCTTGACGCGATTTTTCTTTGCCAATTTTCTGTCCAACACTTCCTCAAACTCCAAAACTAGTTGTCCTACATCAGTTAGTCTCTTCGTTAATATGTAATTCCCATATGGTAAAAGAGTAATATTATTTGTAAATATTGTCGATGGACAACAGTCCATCTAATTCACTTATAAGAAAAGAATAATGTTATTTGTAAGCATTGTCGATTGACAGCAATCCATGTGGCGGTGAAGTTATATATTGCTTCATTTTTTCAATGAATTAAAATGTATTACAATTTTATTAAATAATATACGAGTGACCTCTCTACTATATTGTTGTCAATACGCTGTACGAATTTCATACCATTTTCATCGTTTTTATTTAAATTATATTTTATAGTTTCTATAATAATACTAGAGCAAACATATGCATTTGTTTATGAAAATTTGTATACATTATCTAAAATTTGATGAAAAGTTAAAGATATGCATGTGAGTGGATCAGTCGAAGACAATTTCAATAATTGAATGTCCAAATATTTAATATCCTTCTATTTGAATAAGATCTTAATTTCAATGATGATTTCATTAAATACCTTACATTTAGAATCACTCTTTCTTCAATTCAATTTATCCTCCACTATCATTTTTAGTTATTGCGAGACCTCAAGTACTCTCTTTCAGGCTCAAGAAACAACTCTATAAAATATTTTTCGTTTTGAAAAGTACATGAGCAAAACCATCAATCAATTGATATTGAAAGAGATTTTAGATCAATTTTCTTCCTTCAACTTCACCATCCCGCTCTCACTTTAGACTTGATAAAGATTAACAGCATAATTGAACGTGCTTGAAAGTTGTTTTTTGAAAAATAAGTTAAGATTTATTTTAAATAAATTATAGTTTGCTACTACAGTAAATAATCTTGAAAATTATATGTGATAAGTAATTATTTTAAAAACTAATCTAGCTAATTTTTTTTTTTAAGTACATCCAAATCTAAGTTCCAAGAAAATGTTAGGAGGTATGTGGGTGGGGTGGGGTGAGGGGCTTGTGACAAGATGGAAAAGCCCATTTAACGAACTTGTGCCAATGTTGGTTGGTGTGTGAATTTGTGGGCCAAGTTTTTCATACAACATAAATTTTTTCTTTGTTTAACAATTTTCTAAAAATATAATTCTTTGTACAAAAAACTGGCCAATTAGGTCCAAATTTGAACATAACGTGCATTATTTAATTTATTAGCCTTGAATTTTCGGATATTTGTACAAATATTAGATATTGGTAAATGAAGCAAGAGTTATTTTATCTTTAAAAAAAATGATTCAGATTTTGTTTTACAAAATTATAATTGGACATGTCAAATTATTTATCTTTGGGAGTTTCTTGGATTTCTAGGCTGGAATTAGCTGGTTTGCATGGAAACAAGTAGGGTCCAGATGCAGCTATCTCTTCACCAACCTCTTCTTGTAATTTCAATTTATGGAACAAAATCATTGTGTTATTAACTTCTTCAAACATTTGATAGCTTGCACGTTCGGTTTTCTTGGTGGATTTTGTGTACAAGTTAGGAATACACGTGTGTGCGCATGTGCGTGTCTATATCACTCGTTCCCTTTCTTATCGTGAAAGTAGAACCGTTATTTCTTTTTCGATTCATCCATGACCTCATCCAAGAACTGATTTTGATCCAATCCGTTGGAATTAGTCTTATAATACATCAAACCCATCTCCATTATTGATAGAATAGATGCCATTTTTTCAAAATTTTATTCTGATTCAAAATCATGGTGTAACATGTATTATCACGTGTTCAATTATGGAATAAATGAAATAAATCAAGAAATTACTTTTTTATTTAAGAATTTAATTTTATGTGAATTGTCCACATCTAGTTCATCCTTCAGAACCCTATCACACCGCGGATTTGATGAAATAAGATGTGGTTTTAGATACGAAATGTATGCATATCTTAGGCTTTATATTTTATCATTGAGCTCTTAATATTCAAGATGCCACCATCACCAATCACCAAGTTGCAGTTTGCATGAACACATCATTTCCCACGTTTCCAGATACCAGTTCTGTTTTTTCCCTCCCTCAAAGTCATAATGCATAGAGTTCTTCGCACGCTCCAATTTCCATAGTCAAATAAGAGCATTTACTATGTAATGAAGATATAACGAAAACATGCTTAGGCACAAAAGATTTTAACTTTTTCGTTTTTAGTATTGTCTGGTCTTGTCCTCTATACGTTATGTGTAATGGAGCTTCGGAAAGCATAACTATCACAGATCAAATAGGAGTAGGTATACATTGAAGACAGCTTCAAGTATAGCATAGTCAACCTGAAAATAAATGTTTTACTAGAGTTATTATCTTCTTGGATGGTAAATTCCATAAGAGTAATAATTGCACAGAACTTAAAAAGTTATTCATATAGAAAATAAAAATTTATGTAAGTAACATGAACCTCACTTTAGCAGTCAAGGAAAACTGAAAATCTGCTAAACTAGAAGCTTTTATCTTCATTTTACTATTATTTTCAAGATTTAGTCACTAGACCTCGTCAAGATTGTTGGATCTTAGTAACCTGTCATCTTTTTCCGGTCTGTTGATAGACAGAGATTGGTTTCGCTCTTTACCTCCAGGCAGAGATGAGACGTGGCCATACCAAATCATGCCTATCACTGCAACAATCATTCCCAAAACCACATGAAGATTTAGTCCCTCTTTTCCGAAGAACAAAAATCCTACTGTTAAGATAAGAATGGTCTTCATATGACCAAGCACTTGAAATGACACTGCTGTGAATCTGCCGATGCAGATAAATTGGCTTATATTGGTTCCGATTGCAATGGTACACGACAAGATTATGAACAGCTGCAGAAAACAAAATGATTACAAGTTGTGAGGGGTTGATATAAATGAAACAAGTAAAATGGGGACAGATATTAAAACTGGACAAAATTAGATGAAGTTTAGCAGGACTGTATTCAAACCAGCTCTCTTACAAAATTCAACCTTCTCCCATTGAGCACTTCCCCAAAGCCGATAATTGTTAGTAGACATGTTAATGCCATCGTCTTTGTTTATAATAAGTAAACACCATGCATGTGTTAAGCATTTATCATTCGTGCAATACCTAATATTTATATTACCCAAATAGCGTCAACTTCATTTTATTTGTGTGGTATAGCCATCAAGTATGTGGAACCATGAATAATTTCTGTTGCTAGTCATCCCTTCAGTTCACATGGTTATCAAAAGTTAAAATACTGGCAGCCATTGAATTTTGTGAAAGGTTTCACATAGGCCCTTTGACTCTAAAAAGGGTTGAACCTGTTGGCTCGCTTACAACTTATGTTCAATTTAGATTTCAGGGTTCAAAAGGAGAACTTTTCTCAAGGAAAGTCATTCAAATGTTCCAAACAAATAAAAACAACATGAATGGGAAAGAGGAATGGCAAGACCAGATAAAGTTGTCTCTCCACCATCATCCAACCATATGCACACATTTTTGGTATCATCTAAATAGAACCTCCTATGGCTACTTGGCTAATCACCACTTACTTCACCATCCCCAAGATTCCAAATAAATTTTTTCTGATATAGTCATTCTTGTTCATTCCATCTCCTTCTCACAATATCTTTCTCTCTTCCTCCCCCCTCCCTCACTCAGATAAAGAAAATTTATGGAACATAAGAACAAACATTCGGTGGATCTGAAATTCTAAGAAAAGTTCAATGGGTAACCAGTTCACATCCTAATTCCACTATGAATTCCATCATATCAACCTCAATGAAAGATTTCCTAGAACATCCCACATCCAACCCAAGGCTTACACCATCAGAAGTCCATGATTACAAGGAGGAGAGCAGCAATTGTGGCTATGACATGATTTGAAACATTTCTTGAGTCAGTTTGCATGTGACATGGATTCTGCAGCACTGAGTCACTTATTGATATAAAGCAATAGTGGTTGGGTATGACTCGAATACATGGTCTGTAGTGTAACTCGTAAACATCCACTTGAGCACTTAAAGAAACATTTCTTGAGTCTGTTTGCATGCGACATGGATTCTGCAACCCACATGCTCCTACCAATTAGATTATCTACTGCCAAAAGAAGTACACAAGTGGATACATCTAAATTAGAACTGAAGAGTTATCATATCCTCGTACAAGCTCCATACTTGATATAAAGCAATAGTGGCTATAAATTGAAATATGGGTCGTTGTGTAACTCATAAACATCGACTTGAGCACTTATAGAAGAAGATAAATCAACCGGTGGGTGTTTATAGGCTACACAATCTGTTGATGCAGGATTGACTGGTATCAGAATGGATACCCGTCATAAGTGTGAGAACTAAGTGCTACACCACATGGAGTGAGAGCCACCGCAAGAATCCCACTCTACCTGCAGCTAGGGATATTAAAACTCCTCCAAATTTGATTATAGATTATGCGGTCTTCTCGAGGATGGTGAGGATCTAAGAAAGGAGTTAAACCCATGATCTAACGCAAAAAATGAGGGGTTTGGGTGACTAGAATAAGATTGTGACTTGTGTAAGCAATGGACATTACTTGAATAGTCATTTAGAAAGCGAACAAGCAATTAGTGGGCGTCTATAGACTACAAATTCTGTGTGGCGTGCCTTGACCGGCAGACTCATTCTGTTACAGCTCCCATCCAACTTAATGGCAACATGTAGCATAACTACCACATTTGAGCCTTTGGTTAAACTGGGATAGCAGTGTGTTAGAATTTGGGGGTGACTCGAATTCTTTGTTGAAGATAACTGAGAGTTCTAATTAAAGTGTATATAAAGAAGAATTTTATTTGGAATGCAATTGTTGAATCCTATTCAATTCCAATTGTTGAATCGTATTCAAGTTTACTTGACAAATTATAATTGAAGTTCTATTTGGAAGCCCATGAGTAGGAATTTGTATTGGACTTGAAGAAGACATTGGGATGAAGAAAATCAAGATTTTTGGAGTAAATGACCTAAAAGTGGGCGCTGCAGCGCCACGACAATTTTGGCTTGGGCCGCCAGTCTATTTCGCCTCTGCGTGATTTTTCTGTCCTTTTCGATCTTAGACTCCATTTTTGGCATTCCACTTCAACTACAACTCTATTGTAAGGGGTTGTACATCCCCTATTTGTTCCCTATATATATTTAGTTCTTCATTGCATTTTAGATGAAGTTAGACAAATCATAAATACATAATCTTTGTATTCTCTCTCCATATTACGATAAAATCTTCATTTTCTATAAATTACTTTATTCTTGTACTCTTGTGATCAATTAATTCATATTGTAGCTACAATCTCTTATCTTTTTACAACAAACTGGTATCAGAGCATTCCAGTCCATAACAAGTGGTATCAGGGCTTTTGGTGTTGAAATTATTGGAAAGATCGAGGTTTTTTATGATGGCAACAATGAAGTATGATATTCTGCTATTAGATCGCAATACGATATTCGCTTTGTGACGGGTAAAGATGCGAGAAGTACAATTTTGGTCTGGCGCCCCCAAGCACGCCGCCCATCTATTTCGCCCCTACGCAATTTATTCCGTCCTTTTTGGTTTTGGACTCCGTTTTTGACATTCTACTTCAACTATAACTCTACTATAAGAGTTTGTACGTCTCCTATTTGTTCCCTATATATATTTAGCTCTTCATGGTATTTTAGATTAAGTTAGACAAATCATAAACACATAATCTTTGTATTCTCTCTCCATGTTATAATAAAATCTCAATTCTCTACAAATTACTTTATTCATGTGCTTTTGTGACCAATTACTTCATATTGTGGCTATGATCTCTTAATCCTTTACAACAAACTGGTATCAGAGCATTCCAGTCCATAACACAGTGGAATTGAATGGAACTTTGAACTAAATGAAACTGTGGAATTGCTGAAGAGTGGACAATGTCTTTTTACCCCACATTTAACAATGTCTTCCTCATGGTACATTCTAATTAGTGGAAGACTGGTCTTATCTGGCGGTTACTTAAAATTCTCACTTTTCTCCAGCAATGTAACTTCAGCAAATCCATGGAAAGATATACAGTTATTCTGTTTAAATGCTGACGTTCAATAGTACTATTTCACAAGCTCTTATACGTTAAGAGACACTCAGCTGCACTGTCAACAGGGCAAGGACTACAAATATTACATGGAAGATGCTAAAGAACACTTTTGTAATACCTTGTACAAATCATTATCCTTTTAGCAGTTTCATGTAGAATTCGCCTAACCAAATTATCTCATGGCTACTTATGCAGGACTGGAAAGGGTCCCTGAATTTTTAAAGGGTAATAATTAAGACTAGCGATATAATTAAATATAAATCTAGAACTTCGGATGTACTGTCGCAACATAATATATTACATGTACTACATTGAAACACTTAAACTCCCCCCATCCCCAAAAAAAACCGAAATGAGCACTATTTTATTGCTAAAAGTACTTGCAATACAAACCAAAAATGCCAGGCTTATGCAAGGTATAATGCAACAAAATGAGAGAAGCAACATCATAAGTGCCAGAATTGTGTGCAAACAAAAACATTCTGCATTCTAAAATTAAAATATTATCTTTAAGGTGCCTAAACACTTACCATTGATGTATGAGTATAGTTATACATGTCAACCCTCTTATCTGTCAACCAGTAGTCCATAAAGGGCCCTACTAACAACAAAGATGCAGCTTGAGGGGGTGCAGTGTGCCCTAATAGGTTGAAAGAACCAATTGAATGCTTCCTTTGAAGAAAATGAACGTACTGGCACACAAGAAAAAATGAAAGAACCAAAACATAAGTCACAGTTAATTGCATAAGTGAAGCTATATATTTGATAACTTAAAAATAGTTCTACCTAACAGATTAAACAATAGCATATAACTACAGAAAATTTAGGAAATGGGCATCCTTTTATGAGGTACCAATGGAAGTCATGGAAAGTTCATTTTGAGAGGCAAACTGCAGAACAAAAACAACCAGTAAGATGAATCTGACTAGGTTGGTTTTCTTCAATATTCCTTCTGACAAAAAAGAGTCCCAAAATGAGAGAGAGAGAGAGACTCGACCACCAAACAAAATAAAAAATATGATTTCAGAACTCATTCGAAACTACTTCCCAGATTGTGCACGCTTCAAACACAGCCCATAAGCATAGACCAGAGACAGTTTCCCAATCAACAAGTCTTCATTACCATCCAAAAATGTAACTGGTTTAAGGAAAGATGACTTACATACTGCTGCAGAGAAGTGCTCCAAACTGCTATGAAGGCAGCAATAAAACCTTTGCCATTAACACTCACATCAGTAACTGTACAAATTGCAACACCCAGTAGAACAACTAAAATGCTTAGTTTGGTCCCCCTCGAGTACCGCACGTTGTCCAAAACAATTTCGAGAAAACATGACACGGGGATCATACTCAGCTTTGCAATCTGATATGTTAAAAATCAGCAGGAGCAATAGATGTTGTAGATTTGATATTTTCAGTGACGGATAAAAATCTAGTATATATCTGAACTGACCTGATAGAATCCCACAGAATTCCACATTAAACTAACATTCATTCCAACAATAGAGAAATTTGCAAATAAAACATATTTCAGAAGCTCTGAGAAGGGAAGTTGAGAACTCTGGATATATCCAAGCTGCTTAAGAATCAGAGTCATCAGGGTAGTTGCAACAAAGTGTAGGCCAGTTAACGTTGTAGCTGCAGGACAGATGGTTGGAAAAGGATCAGGACTATTGTAGACAGAGAAACAAACATGAGATATCAATTTCTCGATTTAACTGCATGATTACCACATTATGTTTTTTACATAATTTAACAAACTTTGCATGATAATTAAAAAAAACTAATATCTAACAGTTCAAAAATCCCGTTGGTTGAGAATACACAGATTTCTTTCTTTCCAAGTTTTCAACCCTAAAACAGATGAAGGTTTCGGATGCCAAAACGAATAAACAAGGATGGTTCAAGATTAACTACTTGAAAAATGTCTGAATTTCAGATTGTCTCAGATGATAAGCTGATGACCCTGACATAGATAATGATAAAGGGACATAGACCATGAGACATGCCATGATCAGCACATATAAAGAAATTAAACACTCCATAATATAAACCTCTATTCCTTGCCCCCACCCCACCCCATCCCACCCCAAATTTTTTGGAAAAAAGGAATATGTAAAAGAAGGGATGGATGGAACCAAATATCAAACATACATGAGGGTGGAGAAAAACAGGTCATGAGTTTATGACATCATCAAAAGATCGAGAAAGTTTCAATGCTGGCATAATAGATCGGACTTTACAGACTTTGATTAGACAGCAACTCTTAGCAATTACTTAAAATAGATTCCTAAGCTAAACTTTGGGTGTTCAAAATACGATAAATTTTGCGTATCTAAATGAAAAAAATTAAGAGAAGGGTGTGCATGGGGTGTAGTGAGACTGAAGGAGGAGCAAAGAAAACCGACATCTCAGTGGGGATCACACTCGTGATTCAACTATTCAGGAAGGAAAGTTTAAAGTGTAAGGAATTTCTGCCTTTGATGAGAATGTTAACAGACGATATCCATATCAGGTGGTAGATCATAAGGCACCAGGAAACTGTAATGTAGGAAAAGGTCTAAGGGTGACAACATGTTGCCACTTCATAGAATAATGATTTTTGCAGTAGCCCAGATTGAATTAGTCCGAGTTTTAAAATTCTTACAAAATTTTCAACAAACTCGAAACATCTTAGCCCTTGGATCACTTGACTAAATAAAGAATGCTGCATACACAATACTTTGCAAAATGGGCATAAATTCAGTTGCTAGGTAGTGCTGATTACTGAAATTTTCAAATCATCCATAGTGATCATAACTGAAACTTTCAACCAAACACAAACAAGCAAACAACTTTCATTTTGTATTCGGGTGCTCATTAACATCAAAAAAAAAAAAGAGACTACCAGGAATATTAAGTGAAACATGAATGGAATACGTAAAAATAACGTACCAAAAGTAAAACCATATGTAGCCAACAAAGTTTTATTAACAATAATAATTCCAACAGAAGTAACAATATTGAACATCCAAGCAGCTACATCAAGAGCCGCTTTCCGGTCATCCTGGCTTGTCGGAGGCATAGTCTTCCACTGCTTCAAAAGAGACTAGATTTCTAACAATCTTCAGCTTCAGGAAACTGACAAATATTAGATCATTCAGAGCTGGAACAAGATCATCAGGTCCTGAACTTATTTCTCTATTGACCAACAAAGTGAATTCCCCAGACAATTTTCAATATCAATCAAATTTAGTAGTGTAATCTAATTGACCAAGATATAAAACATCACATCAGCATAGTTTCGCCAAAATTGAACGACAAGTCCCCAGTTATCCAAGGTCTATCACATCTCACAAAAAGTTATCCCCTTTATGTATTGACCAGATGACAAAAGGAAAAGCTAAATTCCCGGCTACTGGGGTTGATTGAAATCCTTTAAATGTTTGATAAACCGATTACACATTCACCCATCACATATTTAATCTTGTATATAAGAAATGATCGAATTAAAAATATGAGTACATGTCAATTATGCAGGTCAAGTATAAAATAACAGTAAAACAGCCAGTACTGTTGTCCAAGAAGTCATAACTCAATCTATCTATTTCCATCACAGATCCCCTAAAAACACACTTGAATGATCATAACAATACTCAAAATCCAAAAACCCAGAAATTAATTCAACCAAAACAAACAAAAGAATTTCCAATACTTACACGTGACACAGTTGGTAAATGCATTGCATGAATCCATGTGGTATGAAGGTTGTGTATAAATAGGGGAAATAGAAATAATTAAGCGGTTGAAAAGGTTCCCTTTGCAATATTATGAAGAGAGTCAAGATACGCAAACTGGAGAAAACCTCTGTTGTCTCTATTCGTGTATATAGACTTCTCAGCTGTCTAGTAATTCAAGGGAAAATAACTTTCTTTTCCTTTTAAACAAAGGACTTGTTTGATAAATATTTTTGAGAAGTAATACTTTAAAAACATTATTTTTGTGAGTGTGTGGATTAAAGAGGTAAAAAGTTACGGAGAAACGTGAAAATGATTTCTTCTTTTTAAAAAATGTAATTGAAAGTGAGTGCGACAAAAATCAAAATCAAATAAGATTTATATGTAAGAGAAATAAAACATTTTATTTTTAGTTCTGCCCTGAAAATTTACGCAGGACTAGAGAAGGAGAGGATTGCGAGTCTCGTACCGTTTTCATCCCTACAAAAACACTATTAGTTACCTTTGAGTTGATAATTACATTCCATTGTGGTCCACTTGTCGTCGAATTAGTCACAATAAATAAGGGTTATTTAAGTACCCGTCTATCGAAGGTAATAGAATTGTGAAATGATTGTGGGACTAAAAAAGTTCGTATTAGCATGTTTTTGCCCTTCAAAAGCACAAAAATGTTTGATATTTTTTTTCATAAAAAAACTCGATGCATTTTCAAATCTTGATCTTCTTAGTAGAAATAATATTTTTGACAAGCTCTACATCAAAATTATAGCACTATAGCATTATCAAACCCGTTAAGCCACATCATCATTTTCATTGTAAAAATAGTAATTTCATTAATCACGTAGTTAGACGATTGTATCATATAAAAACTCTTAATGATTATTGACAATTTTTGTATGGGGTGCAAATAGCGGTAATCTACACTAGCAATAGCATGTTATGCACTGATTGACATTCTCTTGCACGACTAATATCTAGGCTTTAACCTTTTTACTTTGTTTTACATATATGCTTACATTATGCTAAGCACTCGGCTAATGTGACACACTACAATAGGTAGAACGAGATAATGACTAATTACAAAACTAATTACATTACATGTTGTAGTATGACACATTATCTGGTAATGATTAATTACAAAACCGATTACACTACCAATTGTAGTGTGATACATCATCTAGTGCTTAGGAGATCAATTCTATATACATGACCAATTTCCTAAGCATTGGTGCTTAACTAAGCACTCGGGTGACGTGACACATTACGATAGATAATGTGAGACAATGGTTGATTACAGAAACTGATTATACTACCTACTGTTGTGTGACAGACCATCTGGTGTTTAAGAGATCAATTTCGAATCTCCTAAGAACTAGTAGTGCTTAGCTATAGGTGGTGCGAGATAAGGTTGGTTATAAATCAATTACACCACCTATTGTAGTGTGACGTGTCATTCGGTGCTTATGAGATCAATTCTGTATACATGATAGATCTCCTAAGCATCGGTGCTTAGCATAACTCGGGTGACGTCGCACACTACAATAGGTGGTGCGAGATGGTGGTTGGTTACAACTTACAAAATTGATTACACCACCAATATAGTGTGACACGCCATCCAGACATTGGTGCTTAACAGATCAATTTCATATACATGACCGATCTTCTAAGCACTCGGGTTACGTGACACACTACATATGTGTGTGCGTATTGTTATTCAAAAGAACATGTACTATTTACGAAAAGGGCAAATTTTGTTTTGGGTCCTCGACCTTCTTTATTTGTGACAATTTTGTTCCTATCCCTTTTCATCCTTTCTCTGTCCCCAACCTTTCATTTATACTCTCATATGGTTTCTCTTGATAATTTTCATCTACTTTTACTGTCAAGGTCCTGTAAAAGGACAATTCTATACTCTTTGACTTAAAATAAATTAAAACGGAAAAGACGAAAACAAAAAAGAGGTATATATATATATATATATATATATATATATATATATATATATATATCGTCTATATTATTTCGCTTTTGACATATGGACTCTTAAATCAATAATTATTTACGCAAATCACCTCTCCAGTCTCTTTCTATCCATTTGCTTCATCAAATGGTTGATTGTAGTTCGTTTATTTTATTTGGTCAAGACACTAATTGACCATTTTTTTCTTAGAAATTCAAGGTCGACATTTTAAAGTAGAGTTCTGGATGACATCTCGTAATTGGCTTGATGAGTTACTAGGTCAAATATCAAGTTTGCTATGAAAATCTCAAGTTTGCATTGTAAAAGTCCAGTATGTTATACAAATATCGAGTTTGCTTGACTGCCTAACTTAAAATTCAGATAATTTTTTTTATCTAAAATTTCGAATTGCACTTTATTTTTTGACGTTGAACTCGAACTCGAAATTCATTATCTTTCTAATGATATATTATTTACACTGTGAGGATATGCGTAACAAAAGTTGTGCATTAATTTCCTCATATGTTGCGCGTTGCAAAACGAGAAACCTACGTGCAGAGCACGTGAGAAAATTAGTGCACAAGAAAAAGTTGAGGACCTACATCGAAATTTACCCTTTATAAAAACCATGGTAGCCTTTGTCAATTCAATTGTACACATCAAATGAAACAACTTAGGGCAAAAAAGCTGCAATGTTTTAAAGCATGTACTTGTCTTTGTTTCGAAGAGTTGAAATGTTGAATAGACTACTAATTACGTATGGATATAAATTAATTAAGGTTTCATACTAATAAACTAAAAAAAAGACTTTGTCCAGACTTGCATTTTGAGTACGTGAAAAACAAGCATAATGGTTCCCTTTTTACCTTGAACTTATCGAATCTACTTCAATATGCCACGTTCTGTTGATTGAAAAATAAGTATAGTTTTCTACCGATCTAGTTAGGTGCTATTTAGAGGTGGAGTCGAGAGAGGATATTGAACTATTACATAAAAATATATTTTACATATAATTCCTCAAAAGAAGTTTTTACCGGACCCCTATTCACCAAAATTTTTACTTCTGGTTCCCAATGAACGAATAATTATTGAGTCCTCCTCTTTCCGGACAACACATATAACTAAAAAAATTTACTAGGATTGGGCTGCCCTGAGCTAAAGTTAGGATTGTTCTCTATCTACGCCCTTGATGATAATCTCCAAATCGTAAACAAGGCAATATATGAAGCCTTTCAAGTTTTTTATATGCTACCAAAAAAAAAAAAATTCTTTATTTGCCTTATATTTAGTATTTAAATTTTATCTTAAAATAGCAAATTTGTTAAGAAGAGAAGTATAAACATTTATATGATGATATCGTATGCAGAAGATATGTTGTTCATGGAGATTGGCTCCTTGTTTAAGTTTTAGATGAATCAAGTTGTTTATTTGAGTTTTTAGATTATAATGTTATATTTAGTTTTGGACGTTCATTTTAAAAGATTAATCGTATTTTAAGGAGTAATATAAATATTTATATACTAACGATTGCTTTCGTATTTACCCCGACTCCTTTCTTGTCGTGAATGTTATCATACTTTTCATGGGAATTGAATGGATTAAACACGACACTCATGTACCAAATCTTATAAACGATGAAGAGGGATGACAATGAGGTGGGTATGAGACGGATCGATCATTCTCATCCCGTCTGTATATATTATTACTTTTTTCCATTTGTTTAAGAATAACTTCTGTTGGGTTTTTAATGTTGTAATTGACAATCCTGTAAATAAAAAGAACTTAATTGTAATTTGTATAAAAAGTCAATGAGTAATGTGCAAATAGAGAAATTTTAGGTTTTTAGGTTTAGAGTTCGAGAATAGTAAAAGAAGAAAAATACGGAGTGAATTTTCGCTAGACTGTCGTCAAATATTGACTCGAGCATAAAAACAGAACTTCCGTTGCTCGACTGTCATCCCCCATTCGTTCGAGCGACATTGTTATTCGGAAAATTTTTATTTCGCAATTTAAAGATTTTTTTCCCGACCCATTCGTTTCCTAATCTACCTATATATATCAAAACATCTCAGAACGGTTTTTGGTCAAGGTTGAACACCTCAAAACGATTTTCCATTTTTTAAAGAATAACTTGTGTCAGGTTTTTAATGTTGTAATTGGCAATCCTGTAAATAAAAAGGACTTAATTGTAATTTGTATAAAAGTCAAAGAGTAATGTGAAAATAGAGAGAGTTTATGTTTTTAGGTCTAGGCTTCGAGAATGGCAAAAGAAGGAAAATACGGAGCGAAATTTCGCTAGGCTATCGCAATGGATTGGCTCGAGTGTAAAAAATAGAACCTCCGTCGCTCGATTGTTGCCACTCCTTCGCTCGAGTGACAGCCTGTCGCTGAACCCTCGCTTGAGCGACGGTATTGTCCGAAAAACTTTTATTTCACGATTTAATGGCTTTTTCCCCTACCCATTCGTTTTTTAACCTACCTATATATACCAAAACATCTCATAACAGTTTTTGGTCAATGTTGAACATTGAAAAAGTTTCATTTGTGAGAGAATACATATATTTTATCTTTCAACATTCATCCCGTGAGATTGTTTTGGTGAGAAAAACATCGTTTACATAATCCAAATACCAAACCTGTCTTTCCTCCACATTTGTCAGAGTTCTGAAGATCGATGGAAGCTGATTGGAGTTCCAGTCTGTGAAGAACAAGGCGTTCTTCGTTGATCCATGGGAGATAGACGATTCTGCAAGGCTAGGAGTGCTACAGGGTAGCTGATTTCACGAAGAGCTTTGGCGAATTGTAGCTAAGGATTGGCGAATGAGAGCACGAGATCCGTGGAGAGTTGTAGGAATTGCAGTCAGGAGATCAGATAGTACGTGTCGTCTAGTCTGATAGACTATAAGTTATTTGAATCGTTTATAGTGGATTGCCTGGAAAAGTGCCTGAAATTTTCTCTAGTTGGATTTCTCTGCGATCATTCCTTGTGTTGATTTACTGATTTATTTACTGTTTTTATTATATACACAGCGGTATTCAAACATAGGATTAAAACTGATTTGCATGTTTAATCATCTAAAAAAAATTAAAAAGTGACTTGTTGCTATTTAATTCGTTAATTATTTTAATTTAGCGTATAATACATATTTACTTCTTTCTAGGTATTGTTAGGATCGAACTACGCGTTTTTCAACTTTTATTCTATTTAAAAATGATAATAATTTTTTAATTTTTGTTTAACAAAAAACTTAAATTTGAAATTAATTTTAAAATCAGCTGGTAGTTGGGGTGTGGACTATATTTTCCGTATCCGTTTCAGGGCAAGGACCCCGCCCTGTTTATCCGATTAGGCGGGCAATACCTATCCCGAGGCTTCACGGATATTTGGTTGAATGTATTTTTTTGCCATCCGTAGCAATGGGTTGCATTTTGATTCTTTAACTGATTATATTGTTAAAAGGATAACATTATTATAATTAGGGTAAAAAAAAACGGAAAAATTATTTAAATAGTGGTTATGCATTTTCTTTAAATAGGAAAATGAAAATTCGTTAACACGAAATCAAGTAGGATTGGTTCGATCTATAAGCAACCTCAAACTTCAAAATGAAACTAACTCCATCTTGAATCTCCCTAAAAAAATTAGTAGTCTTTATTTTTGTCTATAACGTTTAATTTATTATTTTTTTTATTGAAAACTGTTACATCCTAAATTCACATGGAGGGTACGCAAGTGCTAGGCTGGAGGCAAAGACCTCGTAAGCCTATCAAAATGTGCCATGTGTCTACTTAAGATCATTCACGCTCTTTGTCTCAGTGGACTAAGGTAGACCAACTCATGACCTTTGCCAGACTTCGCACAAACATCATGGTCAAGTTTCACTCTTTCAACAAAGGAAACATCGGCCCACGTAGTCCTGTTTCTCTAGCAAAACTCTTGTGTCATAAAATTTTGCTATCCGTCCAGGGCCACGTGGGATTGAATACTCTCTACACTTACATTTTTTTTTTTTTTTATAGCTTTTGCAACTCGATGAAAAACTCATTCTTTATCTCTCTATGACCGTGTCCATATAAGGAGAATCGACTGTTAAGTCATTTGAATTTTATCTTGGAGTCGTATAACGTCGAAAGTATCTGTACGAAAGGCAGACAATACGACTTTAAAATAACGTTCTAAATGTAACTCACTAACACTTGCTTTCTTTGTAACTCCTTTCCTTTTTATATACATTATTATTATTGAATTATATTTATTATGTTAATTCTTCTTATGTTTATTTGTGTGTTTTTGTTATTCAAATTGTCATGTTAATTGATAAATCACCCACTTTTTCAAACAATCTACGTGAGGCATTGAATCTTTATGATGAAAACTAGTACGTTTTCTGAAATAATAGCAAGAAGGAAACTGAAAAATAATAATAATAACAAATTCTTCTTTAAGCAAATTCAGCAAAATGATATGATCTCTTGATCTTTGATTTATGATCTAGTTTGCAAATATGATTATTCTTTAGCGTAATGATCAATATTTTGCGAGTGTGCTTAAAGAAGAATTTGTTAATATACCGGTTGATGGAAGTCATGAAAGTGTGGGATTGATAAATATGTCTCATCACGATGTTTGATCTTATTGAAAGAAATAAATTGTAAGACCACATGTTTACTCTATTCCAAGCTAGACATCTTCGAAATGTGAAGGTATTAAAAATTTCGGATACATGTACCTTATCCATGAGTTATCATGAAACTGACTCTTTGAGCAAAGTGTTCAAATTGAATCAAAAGACGGTGGTTTGAATGTGGAGGTGGAGGTGGAGGGGGATTGTGGATTTGAGGTCGTGGCGATGATGGGTAGTCTGAGTGGTGGTGGAGTGGGGGTGGGATAAGACGGGTGAAGAGTGATTGTGATCAATTGATTAGGTAAATTTATGATTACTAAATAATATATTATCAAATAAAATATGAGATTTGCAACTAAAATATGTAATGTGATCAACAAATGGTGCTTTTTTTATCGTGACTTTGTGTGGTTTGTGATTGATATGTGATCGTGACAAATCTTTTTTATGTTATTATGACCGTCGCTTGATTAATTACAATACATGTCAACAAATTTTATCAGGAATCATAAAATTTGATTGCCTGATTTTTGAAATAAATTCACAAGTTTGTTATTGGTGAAAATATATTTCGAAACCTAATTAATTATGTAATTTTTCCTATTTTTTTTTTTTTTTTTGACATGTTGAGCTAGTCGTCGATCACTAACGAAATTCCTGTCATTTTGTCCATTAATATTTTATGTTTTCTCTTGAAAATGCTCCAATAATTGAGGGAAACAGAGTATATACCCTAAATATAAGACATATTTGAAAAATCATGAGAAACGTAATTAGAAAGTATAAAATATTGTCTCGCTACATTAATTTTAACACGTTAACAAAGTAAATCATATTACTCTTATTTCCTACATACATCATTTACTCTCTTTATCTCTCAATACATCAACTAAAAATTGTGGAAACTGGTGGAGGATGAGAACTACCGCTTCAAAAAGCGACGACACGAATGGAATCGCCACCTTTAACGGCCACCACACTCATGATCTTGTGCTTGTGAAAGAAGTGGAGACGATTCCATCGACTTTTCCCAAAACAGCTTCATACTATATTGATTCTCATTTTGATTCTCTTTCATTTGTTGTGCAATGTGCTTGTTATTACTACTGCAACTCTGCATTTGCTACAACTGTATTACCTTTATGGTAGTGTTGACACACTAAAAATGTAGCCCAAGATGGAGGGCCTAAAGTGTAAAACTCAATTCGGAAGTCCAGGATAAAGACCTGGATAGAATTACTGATGAATCTAATGGAAGCCCAAGAACCAAGAAGTATCATTGCTCAAACTTGCAAGATGTCCAGATGCTGGGCGAACGGGGTGCCATATGATCGCTCAGAGCGATAGTTCCATAATCGCCTAAACCGTCAAATGGCCCAGGAGTTAAACGAATCTAAGGCGTTATGGTCATCTAATTCAGGATTATGGAAGCAGTTATTAGACAAATTCGACATGTCCCACGATTCGAAGATGGACAGTTAGAAGGCAAGAGTAATGGCAACGGTTGTGAGGTAACATCTCCCCAACAAGTCAGTCACCATGAAGAAAGTGGATAGTTACGGAGTAATTGAGCAGTTCCGAGCGGTTTTTACTACCCAGAAGTTACCAAAGAAATATAAAAAGGAAACGAAGACATAGAAGACAAGATCCCGAATAAAAAATTTTCAACAGAGAATATGTAATTTCAATTTTTTAGTATAACTTTAAAATTCTTCTTTTAGTACTCGTGTGCTTGCATCCCTTGGAGGTATTTTGTCTGTCCCCAATTGTAAATCTTCGCCAATAAAACACCCATTTTTGAGACTTCGTCTCAAGAGGTTTGTTCCTTACACAATAGTCTGATCTTTTTTTTTTTTAATTGTTAGCGACTAAACTCGTGAAACAGGTAGCGTTTGTCTTTGACCAAAATATGGAAATCCTTAAACCGAAGGACCCTTTGAATTTGTTAGGTATTTATTATTTTAAACCATAGATTTATAAGAGTTTCAGACTGAATTTGTTTTTGAAATTTACAGTTACTAGAGTAGAGTTCATGCCTTGCACTTTTTATCTTAATGTTTTGTTTTGGAATTTGTTGTTTTGTCAATTCTTTTGGCTTTTGCTTTTGTCAAACTCTTGTCGGTCGGTAACGTGAATAAAAAGTGTCACGGCATGTCACTCTTTAATATAAAAGTCACACACTATTTTATATTATATTTAAATTTCGACGATCGTCCAGTCGATACAAACACTAAGTTATCACTTTTTTGAATTTCATCTTTCACAATTGCACTTCATAAACCATTGCATTTCTACTCATATACTATTGAGTGGCAGAATGTTGCGAATGACGAAATGTGAGATTCGAGAGGAAGGTATAGTGGGAAAACGAGAAGATAGACATTGAGGTTGAATGTTGATGGAGTAGAGTTGGAGGAATGAAGGAGGCTGGGCAGGGTTGTTCAATATTATTTGTCCCCTTTTTTTTTAGGTGTCAATCATTTTTTTGAACATTTATCACTTTTTAAAATTTTTATCACTTTATTGAATAGCACTTCCAAATCCAAGTTAATACGTTAATTAATAGAAGTGAAACGTAATTACAAAGATATAATATGCCAAAAAAAAAAAAAAAAAAAGGGAAAGAAAGATCAACCATCCGCTGAATCTATTCTAAGATTTTGATGGGTGTTAAATATTATTCATCACTTTTTGGAGTGTTTGTCAATTCTTTTTAAAAAAATTTATGCTATTTTATTGAATTGCTTCCATATTTAATGCGGTAGAAAGAGAGATATGACAAAGATGAGGATTATGTTACAAACAATGATTGCGTGTCAAATGAAAATTAAATTTTTACAATATAGGAAAGTGACATTATATGTCACTTATTTATGTCAGTTTTTAATAATAACAAAAAAGTCTCACTTCATTTTTTGTCACTTTTCTGAATTTTTCTTCGATCACTTTTTTGAAATTTCCGTAATTCTTTTAGGTAACAAACATCATTTTTTTATAATAAAAGTGACATTATGTCACTTTTTATTTAAAAAAGTGTTATTGTGTCACTTAATTTTACATAGCACTTTTTACCTTTTTTTTTTTTTTTTTTTTTTCTTTCTATCACTTCCTTGAGATTTCTCATTTTTTTTGAGTGACACATCATTGTTTTAATAAATGTGAATGTATGTCACCTTTTTCATAAAAAAAATGTGACATTTAACTAATAAAAATGACATCGTGTCACTTTTTTTTTTTAATAAAAAATGTCATTTTTGAATAAAAATTGATACTTAATTTTATACGGTATTTTTTACTTTCAAAATACTTTTCGTATGATTTTTCAGAGGACCCCAATTTTAGAAATGTTTTCGTAAGTTTCCCCAATAATTTACTTGGGCACCCAAATTGCTTGAGTGGACTCTACTGCCCTCTCCCATCTCCATTTTAACAATTATTATATACTATACAATCGTTATTGGATGAATTAAAGGTTAAAAACACGTTGAACTAATGCTATCCAGCACAATCTTATTGATTGTAGTGCTTTGGTGCACAATATTTGTCAAAATTGAACAAAGTTGAAAATAAAGTTTTTTTTTTTTTTTTAACTATTTCTTTAATGTTGAAGAGAAATTTGCAATTGGTGTCCCCAACGTTAGCCCCAGGTGCACCTCTGATCCCATTCAAATTTTTGTAATTTGTCCATCCAAACCTACTATATAGGTGCATGTTCGTTCTTTTAGATGGAATTCATCCAAAGTTCTATTGTGTTACATCATGCCTATCATTTTTAGGGTATTTTAGTCAAGTCCTTCTATTTCTTTGAAAACAACTGAAAAGGGAAAAAAGGCCAAATGAAAGGGGGGAAAAGAGAATATAAAGGAAAAAATTGAAAAAAATCACATCATTTTCATTCGTGCAATTGTCTCTGTCACTACCGTCCCGCCACTCCTTGTTGCACCATATCCCAACTCTGCATTCTTTTCGGAGGAGACCAAGCGGAATTTACATAACCATGATGTGTTTCTTCTTCAAAATTTTGTTTCACACCCTCCCGATTTTATAGAGAGAGGAAAAATGAAAGATTTGGGTGTAGCTATCAATTGGGGTTGGTGGGGGTGATTATATGATGTTGAAGGTTCACTATTTCTTTCTCACACACACACACACACACACATTCTTTTGGTAAATTAATGATTTTTGAAGAAAAAAATAATGATATCTAGCACCAATAGTGTTAAAAAGTCAATCTATATGAAATTGCGTGAAAGTTTCAATTCCATTTTTAGTAGGAATTAAAATTTATATTTTAATCTAAATGAAAGTTAACAATTAATTTTAATAACATATTTCATGAAACTCACAACTTTTTAACCACACATTTCATTAAGTTTTATCAAAATCTACTTAAAACTTATTTTTAATTCCCACCAAACAGGACCTAAATGTAAAATTATGTGATTTATTTAGTAATACTTAGTAGTGTTTGACCTTTGAAGAAACATGGATCTTTTCACAAAATATTCTAACAAAATTTTCAATTATTCCATAGTGACCAAGGTGCTTTAGGGAGTAGTGCTCGGGGATCCAACTGCAAATTTCCCTCATGGAGGAAAACCAAGAAACGTGCCACGTGGAATTTCAAAAACACAAAATTGACCCACCGAAAGCATCCACCGCTCGGTTTCTCACTCTCCTCTACAGCAGCTTCATTTCCTTCCGTAAAGCAAATGTCCCCAACACTTACATAAAGCACCGTATTTATCAGAGATATACATACATAATTATGCAGGCCGATCAATCTGGTTGAACAGAAAAATTCTAAAATTTCATTTTACGAATGGCAAAGAAGAGGAAATCCGATGCGACGCGGCTAGATGAGGTGGATCGAACCATGTACTCTACCTTCTGCAGCGCAGCCAACTCCCTTTCCCATCTTTACACCCAGGCCATGCACCACCAGCGCCTCTGCTTCCAGACCGGCGAACGCCACTCGTTGGTCAGTAACCCATATTACTTCGTTTTATTGGTTTTACTTGATGTGATTTCTTCAATCTAGCTTTTCTTAATGTTTCGTAATTATTTTGATGTTAAATTATGCTTCTCTTTGTATAATAGAGTAAATTCAGCACACCTTTTGCTCAATTTGAATCTGATTTACTTTTATCTTCTACGTGTACTGTGTACTGGACAGGTTCTAATTTACTAAAATTATTTATCGAGGTATATTTTCTATTTTATTGCAGGAGAAACTTTATAATTGGATTTTAAGGCAACAAGAAGATGGGGCAAGAGTGACGACCGGAGATATATTTTCATACATTCAGGTTTTTATCATTATTTTAATAATTGATAAACTCAAAACTCCTGCCTATATCTCTTTGCAATTTGTTAAGGTGATTATGACATACTTGGCGCGTCTTTGCTGAGTCTTGTGTTATATATTGGTTATCTTCTGTATATACTCCAGTGTTTGCTTTGGCAATGTTGGTTTTGAGTTTCAATGCTATTCGTTGACAAATGTAGTTTCTTTTTGCTCATGTTTTCTAGTGGTCTTCCTTAAATTAAGAGTAAAATTAGATATCATTTGAACAGCTCTTGCTCATGTTTGTTGTGTAATGTTCTGATAATTGAACTGTAATGAATGATATCAGGAGTGCAATTATGTATATCTCTAGAAAACTGAAGTACTAGCAGAGGTTTTACTACCCTCATAATAGGATCTTTCTTTTGGAAAAACGTTACTTATCCTGAAACTGGGAATCAAGTTTCTGAAGACAGTAACTGCAAATTTTATTACATGAAGTAGAGTTCTAGAAATTTTTATATCTATTTTCTTGAATGTGCTAGAAATTTTTTATGGTACAGAACTAGAATTTAGAACTCAAGAGATGGCAGTTTTCAATCAAGAGATTTGACTATTCCGTCGAGCTAGTAACTTCATGTCACCTCATCACAAAGTACTTCATCTAGGAATGAATTAATCTATCAAGTTTACAGGTCCATATAATCCAAGGAGTTGCATGTCGTTAATTTGCTAGGCAGTTCTTGGTTGATTTTTCTATCGTAGAACTTGGTCACATATTGCATCACCAAGGATAAATTATGGTAGTAATACTTGTCAATTGAACAAGATAATGCTTGTCACCTTAACGTGTTTGTGGTACGAAAGTTTGGCAAAATAGTTCTCCTTACTCTTGTTTTAACTTACTTCGAAATAAAGCTCAAGTTGAAATTTTTTTAGTAGGCCATTGTCTTATTTGATAGAAGACAATGATCTTATGGATACTTCATGTCATAGGTAAATATATTCAAACCATGGAATTGCTTTGGACTTAATGAACTCGTTAAAGTGCTATTCTTACGTTCATTCAGTTTTGCTCTCTCTGTCCTAGTGTGAAATTGCTCGATAGCATCACTATATGGACATCCACTATATTTTCAACTTTATGCACGCGTGAATTAACTTCCGCCTTTCTAATGAGAAATTTTATTGTGGAAAAAATAGCCCTGTTGAATTGTTTTGTTCTTGCTCTTGTCCTGTTTTCCTAGCTAATTATTGAGCAAATCTCAATATTGTGATTTGAGGACTCAGTACTCCATTCATTGAAGTTATGCTCTGCCCTTTTCTGGTTTATGCTTTCTTCTCTGGGGTATATTATATGAAAATGTGGTTCTACTTTCCTGCATTTTGAATGTCACACGTTTGCTTGCCATGTTTCTGGAAATGTTTCCAAAATTAGAACTTCGTGGTGCCAAAGCACAACATTTATCTGACATTGTAAATATTTTTTAAGAAAGCCATGCCTAAGAGTTAACACCTTTCTTAATAAGGGGAGAGAAACTCGTGTTTTTCTCCAAAGAACACACAAATTGAGCCCTTGGGTTGCTCATAGTTTGTTTGTCTTTTTTCCATGTTTGCATTATGTGGTCTGCTAACGTTTATGTGTGATTTTGATCTTTAAAAACTGTGTGGTGTTAAAAATTGTGGTGCTGCTATTTTAAATTGATGGGTTATATGATTGCTACTGTGAATAGTTGTCAATTCTTAGAGGCATATTTGTGTTAGAATATATTCTTTTGAAAGCTTCTTTGTCTATTTGCAAAATTGCAGAATGAGCTCGATTATGGGACAGAAGAACTCCCATCCTCCCCAAGGTTGCCATTCCAGCAGCAACAACAGTCTCAAACTGCAATGCATTCTGCTCACACAGGATTTCAAGTATGTTCTAATTCATTTGGTCCTGCAACTGCTGTGCAAGGACTCTGTTCCGGGAACTCTATTTTCTCAAATGCTCTCTCCAGTCCTGCTAGTTGGAGCCTCCAGCACCATCACCTGATGCAGGGAGGTTACTATGTAAATACCGTAATGCGCAATACTGAGAACAATAGTTATGAAAGCATGGATCCTAATCCGCCTGGCACCAATGACACTTCAATGGACATGCATGCTGATAGCCCTGACCATGATTCTTCTTATTGAGATTGATGTTCTCCCAAGAGTCTGTGTCTATACACTAGTGGAAAAGAATAGAAAAGTCGTGCTAACAGAATAATTTTTTGAAGGTCATTGAAATGTAGAGAGCTTTGTTGTCCTCGGTGAGATGTCCAAGTGAGCATTAAGATCTCCCTTCCGATATACTCATGATGAAAGGTTAGTTTAGCTAAATTTCATACCGTCTGTGGTTTCTTTATATTATACTGATATTCATATAGTGTTTCCTGTAATTTCCGTTGCTCATCATAGCGATTTCAGTATTGAAGAGATTTTGTTTATAGATAATTGTTTTAATGGGTGGGGGCCTTAACGTTTTTAAAATCATTGATTACGACAGATTGAACATAGCCACTTGATCATGATGATAATTACAACAAATGAAACATATAAACAGACACTGCTGCTTTTAACGTGTTAAACCAGCAACCAGGATTCGATTTTAAACTTGATCACCTGAGTTGACTTCATTTGGCTGTTGGAATAAAAGATACAATCATGTTACATGAACAGAAAGTTCAACATCTTAGTTGACATAATGTGTCGTGACATTTCATCATTGAATTGTTTTAAATATAGTCAGCTTTCTCATCCAATCACTTCCAGCCATGTCATCTTCTGCCGCTGCATATGGTTATATTCTTCTCACAAAGTAGCATTATTCTAAAAGATATAATCATACTACATTAATAGAAAGTTTGACATAATATTACATGACATTTTATCATTTGACGGTTTTAAACAAAGTCAACTTTCTCACCCAATCACCTCCCGCCTCTGCATTTTCTGTCACTGCATCTGGCCATATTCTTGTGACAAAGTAGCATTATTCTAAAAAATATGCCAATGTCTTCCCATTGATATCATAGTTGTTAAAAGTTATTCTTAACTTTGTAAAGAAGAAAGCATTATATCAAATGCCTGATTGAACTTGAACATTGCCAAATACACACTCGCTTATGAAAAATGCGATTGAATTTTAACATTGGCATGTATTGTTTTTTTTTTTTTCCTTAATATGTATTTTCATATAGTATAATGTTTTTGATTGTTTTTTCTCGTTAATTGCACTATTATAAGTGCATTTTTCCCGATTTGTCGTTAGCTAAGGACAATAATGTGTCAGGTCAGCATTTCTATGAATCCTGAGTGATGGATGAAATAACGTTTTGATAAATTTGGTGATTATTTGTTAAACTTCTAAAGTTTAATGGTTAATGGGATATTGATTATAAACGTTGCTGATCATCAGATTTTTTTTTTTTTTTTTAAATTTAATGGTCAGTGAGATTAGGGCTGGGCAAAATGTCCGAACCGAACCGAACCGAACCGAACCGGAACCGAACCGAACCGAACGGGTTTTCTTAAATTAAAAACCCGAACGGGTATCCGAATCGAGAACCGACGGGTTTGGTTCGGTTCTCGGTTCTAGACCAAGAACCGAAGAACCGAATAAGAACCGAATTTTTTTTTTTTTTTTACATTTGGGCTTTAAGTATATTGAATATAACCCAAACCGACCAACATAAAAAAATTGCAAAAAAAAGCCACTAAATATAAAAGGGGAAGAGCCCTAGAATTTTCGGTCTTCTCTTCTTCTTCTCTTTCCAATCCATTCCTGCCGCACAACATGTTTCTCGTCCAGTCATGAGTCATTTTCTCTCAACTTGAAGAAGTCCTCCTCCTTCTAGTTCCCACACTAAGCTGGAGTATTCTCGTAATTATTCTTTTCATATTTAAGAGACGTGAGATTTTACCCTCTTAACGCTAATAGTGCTTTCGTTCTTTTATCGTGTTTACAATGACAAATTTTTTAAGCCTTCCAAGAGCTTTGCACATAAATTTCCAGCTCTAGTTACTGGATTCTTTTTTTTTTACATGGTACTCAAGAAATTGTTAACATTTTAATGGTACATGGCAAGTCAAGCAATCGATGATTACATTACATAGTTGGTAAGTATTTTTAATACTTTAAAATATTACGTTCATTTGTAAAAGCTAAGATTGAACCTGGTCAATATTCACACGCAGATTCACTCGATGAAAGTACAGAGCACGTTGGGATTGCCTCACTTCTCACAATGTTTTCAGAAAATAGGAATGATTTTGGTACCACTTCTCAAAATGGAGAACATAGTTAGATGTTTTTATATGTTACCTTTTGGTAGGCAAGCAGTGGAGTAGTAACTGTTTGAGGGAAGCAACAAAAAAAAAATTGTGATCTATATTGTCTAGTACTAAAGTGTTAGCATTTTGTGAAAACTTTCTAATATATTATGGATTAATTATTCAAGACGCATTGACAAAGTTTTCTAAATATATTTATATAGTGTTATTATAAATGTTAAAAAAATTAATTATAGTAGGAACCGAACAGAACCGAATGGAACCGAACCGAACCGAACCGAACCCGAACCCGAACGGTTCCAGAATTATATCTGGAACCGACGGTTCCATTTACTAAATACCCGAAAATTTCTGGAACCGAAAAAACCGAACCGAACCGAACCGAACCGACCCGCGCCCACCCCTAAGTGAGATAAACATCCGATGAGTTCAATAATGATTAGAATTTTTTTTTTTAATTTTAATTTTTTTTTTTTGAAGTTCAATGATCAATGAAAATCTTTGTTTAAAATTTGATGGTCATTAGAATTTTTACCTTGTGATGATCACAGAGATTATCTTGGGTCGCATATTTTTGAACATATATCCTGATGGGCTTGCATAAATGATGGGCTCCGGTCCAATTTAGGACCGTTTGATTATTAAATTGGCTTTGAGTACTGAGAACAAAGTCAACATTCATGGATTCAAAAATAAAAAAAGTTAAGTGTTTAACTTCGTCTTTTGTAATTAGTTCATGTTGACCTTGATTTCTACATGAGCGATGTGACCCACAGGTCTCGATTCTACTTATGTTCAAGCAACCTCTTGCCTACATATTTGGCCAAATCGTTAGTAACAAGTGGCCTTATCCAGAGTGAGGGATATAATCGTGTGCGTTCCGACGATCAAATCAATCACTTATAAAAATGTACGCGTGTGATACATGCTTAGACATGACCCACAAAGGTGTTCGAATACTGGAGGTTATAGTAGAATTGGTGTATAGAGGGTAAAAGGAGAGAAGGTTTCTAGTTGAGTGTATAAAATTGAATTACCTTTAAATGACACTAAGTTTGAGTTTTTATAATATAAAAGGAGAAATGATAATTGTTGGGCGAAGAAACATGTAGCCTCATCTAAAGGATTGAGACTACTTTTCATAGAACTCATTCTATCAATTCTAAGTTTAAGTGCATTTAATGGTTCTGAACATTTGCCATTCTATGGTCTAGGCCTACTAGTAAGGAGTAGAGAAGTTCACTTGGTAAAGTGGCTGCTGCAGAAAGATAACATTAATCAATCACAGAAGATATTGTACAAAATATCGTAGGGTGAATGTGCCTAATACGCCTGAGGCTATTCACTCGAATTAGGGCTACAGTGCCTCGTATAACCTCACCTTGACCATGAGGGTTTCGCCTCTAAATGAGGGTTCTACAAATTGGCCAAGTAGGCAAAGTGATGCGGATGTGGGCGAGTGTTAGGTTTTTATGTGGCACTACGTGATCATTCTTGGAACCTCATTGGATGAGGCGTAACATTTTTCATCAATTTGTTCAAATTTTGTAATGCCAAGAACTTGAAAATAAAATTCTTGTCAGGTTTGGCTAAAAAAACTTTAAAAGATAAAAATAGAAAAAAGGAAATACTTTTGAGACAATAAATAAATCGAAAATAACTTTGATAAAAAAATGGTTGGCTAAAATACGATAAATCTTGTTTTCCACGCTAACTCTACCCACTTATATATGTCAAAATAAGGAGTGGGCAAATTATAGGGTCATCCCTTAAGCTTTATAACAATTTTGAAGACCTCCTCACTCCTCAAAAATTAGACAAATGGGGGCATCACTTGGCGTCCTTATTTATGTCCCGGTCAGCATATAGCGGGGTTCTTGTTTGAAATTTTGAATAATGTATACATTCCTTGAAGTTTACGACAATTTCAAACACTCCCCCTCCATTATCGAAAAATTAAACAAATATCCCTTATTTCAAGTTTTGAATAACACATAAATCCCATGGAATTTATGCCCATACAAAATTTCCTTATTTCGATTTTTGAGTAATACATACCTTAGTTAACCACTTTTCTCACATGTTTGCCAAAAATAAAAAAATAAAAAAATAGTGATAATGCTTAAAATACACTCACAAACTTTTTTTCCACCTTATGACTTCTTTAATAATAATGTATTACCTAGAAGTCTTTTAAAACCTCTAACTAAACCCCTGTTTGGTATGGATTAAAATTATATTTTTAGTAAATTTTGATAAAATTGATGAAATGTGCGATTGAAAAAATTGTGGGTCTCATAAAATATGTATTTAAAATTTATTGTTGATATTGATTTAAATTAAAATATGAATTTTAAATTCTACCGGGCTAAATCAACAAACAAGCTTTAGACCACTAATTCTTCAATGCACTGCAACATTTAATTGATTTGAATAATTATACCGGGGAACACAAGATAGAGGAATTCTAGTAGTGTTTAAATCAGCACTCAGAAATTCTAATTCTCATTACTGTATCATTTGTAAATTTTGGTTGACAGTCTGAATGACATTTCATGAATCATGACACGACAATCAATTTTGTTGTTGATTTCTTCAACACCTAATTAAATCAATAGCCTCGATTTTTTACACCTAATGAAATGTCACCCAATAGATGCACATTGCATGTATAAGTAGATTGATGTGTTTTTTTTAAGAATTAGTAGTCTAAACAATATTTTATTGTTGATTTGGTTAGTAATGTTAAAATGGTACTTCAAGTATTACATTATTAAAAGACCACGAGATGGAAGAAAGTTCGTAATATTATTTTAAGCTCTATTACTATTGTTTATATTAACATGTGAAAGGAAATTGATGAGGGAGGTATACATTAATTAAACTTGGGGTAATTGGCGCAAAACGTCCCTACATTTGAAGGTTTTTGTGGAAAACGTTATCACATTTCGCTTTTTGGCGCAAAATGTCCCTACCATTCACAGCTGAACGTCTTTTTTACCAATTTTTAACATAAAATGACAATTATACATTCATATATAAATAAAATATAAAAGAAAAGAAAAGATAGTTTAGAATATATTGCAATATGCTCCTAAACTTTTTTTAAAATGCAAATCAGTGCAAAAAAGTGGCAATTTTTTACCTTTTTCTCAGTCCAAGTGCGTCCAAATTTCGACAGCTTCCGGCCACCCAAGCCGTCGGACGTTGATTAATTTCATGCCAGATTAAAATTACAATTAATTTCATGTCAGATTCTTTGCCAGTCGCGACACAGCCTGCGAACTTCTCAAATTCTAGCGCCGTCCGGAACAGCCATGGTTGTGGACCACCTGGGCTAGGTCCATCTTCACCAAGCGCACCTAGCCCAACCATGGGTCTAGGTCAATTTCGACCTGAAGTCGTTCATTTCGTAGGAGAAATACTATGTTCCAAAAATTGTAATTGGATTTCGACATGAAGTTCTAACGAATCCAGGCAAAATTGTGGAAGATCCATGGGTGGAATAACTTCGCCATGATGAGAGGGTGCTGAATGGAGTGGTCCGCGACCATGGTTTAAGGGACGACGTCGGAATTAGCCAAGTTCAGTGCGCGGCGTGATAGTCGCAACTGCGTTATTTTTAGTTTCAAATTGAACCTATTGGAATTTGGATAAGTGTTTTGGATGAATTGCCCACATGGTTGAGGTCATCTGGGTATGAGCAACCAGATGGTGGTGGTCCGCGATCCTGTTGCTGGCTGGAGATGCGACTTCCAACAATTTGTCCATTTTTCGAGTAGCTGATTTTGCTTGCTGATTTTTGCCGAATTATTAAATGATATGGGGAATTCTTGGGATGGAATTGTAGAGGGTGTTGAGGAGATTGTGTTGGTACCAATGTCCGGATGTTGTGGCGGTGGAGAAGAGTAGATGTGGTCATCAGACGGTGGAGGTGGTGGAGGGAGGTGGAGGTGGAGGAGAAGAGAGAGTGTGTTTTTGTTATTTTTAATATTTTCATAAGTTTTGGACTATTTTACATTTTTAAAATAGTTTAAGAGCAGATTGCAATTTATTCTTTATCTTTCTTTATTTTTGTTTTATTTATATAGGGGGGTATATTGATCATTTTATATTAAAAATTGGTGAAAAATACGTTAAGCGCAAAGAATGTGATTAAAACATGAAATGATAGACTTGTCACTTGTGTAATTTTTGAAAGGAAAGAGGTGCCTTTGAAATTTGTCATAAACCTCAAGGAAAGTATGCATTATTCAAAATTAAAGAAAAGAAGTTTGTATAATTTTTAGAAAGTTTGGGGTGTCTATGAATAATTTCTAAGTTAAATTTGAACATAGATATGTTTCTCCAATCATTCATTTTAACTCGAATTTTTTGTTTTCTTGAACCACTTCCATAGCTTTTAACGTACTTGAATCATCATCTTAATAGTCATACATAGGTGCATGTTTGGTTAACCTTAAAAAAACTTATTTATAAATAAGTTTGCAATTAAACAAATAAGATTGACTAGTACGAGTTGAGATCTGCTTTTCAATTTTTGCTGTCTAATTCGTTGTCCACCCAATTAATAATCGGCACTTTATTTTTAAATTAACATGTAATCTCAAATTTACTTTCATTAACTTTACCAATAACCAACCAAATTGACATGTTAATTTAAAATGATATGTCAATCATAATTTGAACAGTAAAAATTGGACAACGGATGTCAACTCAACTAATGCTGATCTACAGCAGCCGAACTGCGAATTTATTCTCGTAAAAGTGTCCAGCTATACAAAAAAACACGGATGCATTGATTACGCAGTTCAACTCATTGATAATGGATACAATTCTTTGGCCTTTTCCTTCTCGCGGGCGGAGAAAAAATCTTGTCTTCTAGTGAACAATCTTACCTCTGACCAAAATGCCACTCTCACAATTCCTACCACCTTATGCATGGTATAAGGAAACCATACCCAATCACTTTCACCACTTAGATTCCTTGCAAAAGTCGAGAATATTCGGAAATTCGCCGTCGTGAAGGATGGGTTGTGTTCAGGCTAAGGGGGCAGTGTACAGCCCAACAAAGGGTCTAGATAAATTGAAACTCGACAATGGATACGTTCAAGGACGTGATGCCCAGAAACAGGATCCCAGCAAGGCATCTCGGCCCAAAGTGGAGGTTAAGAATGTGGTGGCCGCCGCCGGTGGTGGACGGGAGAGAAAGATCAGTAGAGAAGGTGAGGGAGGAATCAATGGCGGTGGAAACATTTCGAAGAGGATTTTAGTCGGAAAAATTCCTGCAAATGAACATGCTGGTGGATGGCCTAAATGGCTTGTTGATCATGTTCCCAGAGATGTTTTGGCGGGCTTGTTTCTTACTACTGCTGATTCATACGAGAAGCTTGCAAAGGTCAGTATTAATCAAAATCGAATTCTGTCTTATTAGCGTTATCACTTAGCAATGAGTAATTTCATCAGAAAATGAATGCAATAACTTTGATCTTATATGCAAATTTGGTGATGAGATCCGTGCATTGGTTCATGATATTCAAGTTTAACAGTAGAGATGATACTCTTCTTTTTGGCTAGAATATGACGAGTGCATTTCTTAGTGTACAGCTTTTCTTGAATTGAGAAGAAATTCTCTATGTTGTCTCTCTTTCTCAAGTGTTTTTTTCCTCGCAGGTAGGCCACGGAACGTATAGCAATGTGTACAAGGCTCGGGATAAGTCTACAAGGAAGGTAGTTGCCTTGAAGAAGGTTCGTTTTGATACATCAGAGCCTGAAAGTGTAAAATTTATGGCAAGAGAGATCATAATGTTGAGGCACCTCGACCATCCGAATATTATAAAGCTTGAAGGAATTGCCACTTCAAGAATGCAATACAGTCTTTATTTAATATTTGATTTTATGCCATCAGATTTAACCAAAGTTATCTCACGTTCGGAAGGAAGGCTTACTGCACCTCAGGTGGAATTCTGTCCTCCACTTCAGATTACAGTTTCAGTTTATTTTTCATGGGATTTCTGCCATTAAAATTCACACAAGTAGTTCACGCATGTTAAGGAAACTTAACATTTTACCGGATATTAGTTGGAATCAACCTCCTGAAATGTGTGTAATAAACATATTATTGTATGTAGGTGAAGTGTTATATGCAGCAGCTGCTCTCAGGTCTTCAGCACTGCCACGAGAGGGGAGTTTTGCACCGGGACATAAAAGGATCTAATTTGTTGATTGACCCGAATGGAATGCTTAAGATTGCTGATTTTGGGCTAGCTAATTTTTACCAAAACAAGGCAAAACCCACTCTCACGAGCAGAGTTGTAACATTATGGTATAGAGCCCCAGAACTACTACTAGGCTCTACAGATTATGGAGTCGGCATTGATCTGTGGAGTGCAGGATGCCTTTTAGCAGAGATGTTTGAGAAACGACCAATTATGCCGGGCAGGAATGAGGTAATACCTTCTTTAAGTACTTGTGCTATACTTAAGAGCAAAACATAGTGTGCCTAAATGTTAAGAGAGAGTAAACCTGTATTCATGAAGCTTATTAAGCTCTCTGTGTATTCAGATTGAGCAGCTTCACAAGATATTCAAGCTTTGTGGTTCGCCCCCGGAGCACTATTGGAGAAAAATGAAGCCACCAACAACATTCCGCCCTCCACAACATTATAAACCATGTTTCCAGGAAACCTTTCCAAATTTCCCCGATTCGGCATTTGGTCTTTTGGGCAGATTTCTAGCTTTAGATCCTGCATATCGTGGCACTGCTGCTTCTGCTCTTGAAAATGAGGTGAGTTACAGAAAGGAAGTAACTTTACTGCAGTAATTGCTAAACTTGATTGAGAAGGAAAAGACATCTGAAATTGCAAAATGGTTGAAGTTTTGAGGCTATTGTTAAAATCAAGAAATAGTACCTGTTCAATTAACTGAGTTAGATTCCTCGATGGCATAACCTAATATTCCTTATTAAGAAGTCCTGTATAAAAGCAACAGAGGATATACTCAGGAGAATTTCTTACCTTTGCTAACTGTTGCGTAAATTACAGTTCTTTTGTACAAGTCCATTGGCATGTGATCTCTCTGGTCTGCCGGTCATAAGCGCAACAGAGGACGAGACTATCCACCCTAACAATAGAAGAAGGTAAGGTCATCTCTTTAACGTTGCATTTTCATGTCTTGTATAATTCATTTTTCGTGTCTTGTTTAAACAGAACTGCAAAAGCACAGCAGCAATCTCGAAAGAGCCAAGGAGGTCATATAAGAAAGGTCTCATTTCCCGAACATATCAGAGTAAGATTCCGTCTACTCTAGCATTTAATGAGTTTCGTATGGCATCATTTCTAACTCTATTATGCACGTTAAACTTTCCCCCAACTCGCATGCACACACACATCTCCCTAGCGACGACAGAAGAGAAATGTGTCCAAGTTTAGTTATGGAATTTCTTTACATAAAACTCATGTGAATGCGGAATTCATCAGCAATCAGATCCCTTTAAAATGATACTGGTTTGTAATGATAGCTTTCTTCATCATTTTCAAGCAGGAAATACAAGCGTCTCAGAGCTTCCAAAGCCTAGACACGATTAATAGTACAAGTAGCACTTCCTCGACCAACAAACAAGGAAGCAGTCAAGAGACCCTGCCTCGTTCTCCGTCTCCAGCTTTTCGATCTTTGCTTAACCAATCTTCAAAAACTGAGGCACATCCTAATGCACTGAAAAACATCAAGAACTATCCTCTTCTACTGGCCTCTTTGACTGAGGCTGCCAACCATCTTGAAGAGAGTAAATCAAATCTTTATCGAAGATCCCTTTCCAACATCGATTTCAGAAATCTTGATCTGGAGAAGATCTCAAAACTGTTCGGCCTAGAGGATAATTAAGCTGCAGTAGAAGTTACCTGCTTCACTTGGATATGTTAGGCATGCTGCTATTCTCTTATCACTGAATTGGTGGTACTTTGTTAAAATTATCTATAGATTATGGAAACAGCAGAAGTTTTATATGACAACCACCACAAACTTGATTTGTTCCATGAGAACCAAAAAACTTCATTTTTATCAGCCTAACTCGTCAATGAGTCATAGTAGTCGTCTTTGAATTTGCTCTTAGTCCATTTAAAACTATTTCTCAACAACGATTTCAACAGTCCGGATTGTCCCTCGGACTGTTGAAGCTATACGATTTAGTGCAATCTCCAAGTCAAACCATACTTGATCTGCGTGCAAAGGTAAAGTAACAAGGGATTGTTTTGCTTCTTTCCAAGATAAAAAAAAAAAAACTCACAAATCTGAGAGGAGAGTTCATTGCATTTTATACACAAAAATAGAGAACACAACATGGACCAGTTTTGTAATTTTTTTTTTCCCCGTTCATTAACTCCTTTATTGCATCCAATTTTTAAATAACTTTCATAATGACCTGTTTCATAATGACCTTTATAAGTCACAATAAAATAAATGTTCATTTTCTACGCAAGTCACTAATATTTGTTATCTTTAGAATCCCCTGAAAATGTTTAAAAAAAAAAAAAATCAGTTTCATTTCCATGGACTGTATTAATATGGCTCAATCACACGAAGCTCAAACTTGGAAACATAAAAATCTCGAACTTTCTATCACAGATTGATGATCACCAGTAGCTACAACTTGCATTACTAAGACTGATGGTTAAAGAAATCAGCTCCACTCTCAATATCATCCGTTTTAATGTTCCCACATTGAGCCATTAGTATTCTGTACACTCTCTTAGAACAAATATTGCCTAATCTTCTATCATCACCAAAAAGGCCCTCTATCTTCAAATCCTCCAGTAGAAATTCTTTCTCATGCACCTGACAGTTTTGGTACAAAATCAGAGTTGCATCGTGTAGAAAACAAAAGGAAACAACATAATGTTTCCAAATATGTGATCCAGCTCAGTGATAATATTGGATTACCAAGCATTTAGGCCATCAATCAGTATGAGGAAAAACGAGTAGGAAATGACAGGCTATAGCAATAGATAATCAACTGAGAAGAGGATAATGCTCTTTGGTGGGATAGATCCAAATTTGGTACCAAAGAGAATAAAAAGCAAGCAATGCTCGACTGTTTACCATAAGAATTTCTTACAGCTTGCTTTCTATGTAATAATGCCTAACTTCAAAGATGGACTTAGTGAAAACTAGACCTAGACAAGACAGATACCAAAACAAGCCTCTTTTTAAGTGACTAGTCAACTTAATAAATTCCAAGCAAAATCAGCCGACAAACCTAGTGAAAGTGGAACTGAAATAACACACTTGCAATGCATATTGACAACAGACAAGCTATATGAGTTAAAGAATTCATTCTTCTCTAGAGCTCAATTGTTTTTTCATTTCATTTACTTTATTCATCTATTTCAGAGTCCCAAAACTCTAGGACCTCATGTTACACAACTAAAATTTTTCCAGCAATAGAAAACGAAAAGCTTCATTTGGCTCTAGGAACTTCCAGATACAGGGAAAATGCTGAAAAGGGGCAACAGGCGAGTCATTTTTAACTCTTTCCTTTACGCTACAGAAACAATCAGATCAAGAACCTACTTTACGATATACTTGTTTCTTTAGCCTTTATTATCTATTACAAGTACAGAATCAGAAAACTTAACCTGCAACCATGTATTCAATTAACAGGACATGCATGAGTTGGTCTGTTGGTAACAGATTCCATGAGAAAAATGTCACACCATAAAGTAGAGCAAAGTACGGAATACCTCATTAGTATACAAGACTCACCGATTTATTAGGATCCATGTAAACACTCAAAAGAGATTTCATTGTGGGATATTTCTTCCAAATGGCAATAGCAAATCGTGGCTGTATCTTTGGGATAGCTACCAGTGCTTTCAGCCTACAAGAGAAAGATAAGTAAAGAATGTGTATTAATGCAGTAATCCAAACAGTTTTATCTATTACACATCAGAGCACCCATTTGGGCTCCAAATGTGAACCCCTATCTAGGCTAATAGATACAGAACTCAGACAATATCAACAGATAATCACTTGTCGTACAATGGTTGCCATGTGCTTCATTTATCATCTTGTGAAATAAGATTCAAAAAGGAAGTCAAATTCCAAAACAAAAACTATGTGCAGCTAAACATTGTGCTATTTAAGTAAAACTGTCCACTGACAGATATCATTTTCTTTAGTGAAGTTCCTCTTCAGAGATACAAGATTATATAGCCATATAGCATAAGGTCATGTAAAAACTTATAGTGTGGCCAATATTCAGTAGCATGGAACTGGAGTTAATGATCAAACAACTATATTCTCATTCAAGCATCGACAGTTTGCATGACACGCCAATTTGAAAGGAAACAATGGAATAAGAAACACACTCACCACATGCTTTTTTTTATTAGATTCTTGTCAACACAGTCTTTAGGGATAAGGGATCCATTTGCATCCACTGATAATCGAGTTAACCTTTTCCTATATCAAAAAGAAAACAGGGGACATTAACATCACATGGAAATTGATAAGCATAAAAGATATCCTATCAATCATACATAATAGTAGGTATATTTTTATTGTTTTCCTCAGCTATGGATTACGAGTAATTAGTAAAAATGTGAGACTGGCAAAATTATAGAAGTTCGTGAATAATTCCTGTGAAAAATTTCATTACTCTTATAACAGAATTTAAAAAATGAGTTTGGGTGGTATGTAGTCTATCAACTTTGTCCATTTCAAATCCAAGTACATTTCCATCAAATTATCTTAATTGCATCATCCATAATAAGACAATGTACTATACCAAGCGGCTATTTTTACATATTTTTCACACAAGTCAGTATGAGCAAAATATAAAATATAACAATCATGCACAAATGACATGCTGACTTGATTTTTCAGCAAATATACAATATTTCTTTATCTAATAAGAAATGAACTTACAAATAAGAATACACACAAATGCACACTTCGGCAAAAGAACACTTAAATTGAAATATACATGCGTGTCTGGGGCGTGAGCAGATGAACATATGTTTGTACTTATGCCTGTGAGAAAAATAAATAAATAAATAAAAATCATGGGTACCTAAATTGACAAGAAGCAAGACTGCAAGTCAGACCAACTACATGTTCAGCTAGTTCAGCTTCATCAGTGCACTGCCTTGAATGTACTTTGGAAAAATGAGTTGTCAATTTTGAAAGAACCTGTAAGAATAAAGTCAAAAATTTTAATGCATGTGCATATGTTTTGTTGTTCTTTTAGATAGATCTGATCATGAGATATCTCCAGAATCACATGCACTATGACATAAGGTTTCGCTAACCTCCTCTATTGGTGGGCGCTTCCACCCATTGTAGTTGGTAGGATTCTTGTACTGCCCTTTTTCCCTAGGACAATAGCAGCAAAAGAATGGTTGGGAAAAGGCAAAAATCAACAATTAGTTGCGAAAGTTGCCTGAATCTGAATTTGACATCAATTTAAACATTTTCACCAAACCAGATAATTAATTGAGAAAATAATAAAATATTCAAGTAAAACTCTTATCAGATCTACATGTAGGATAATAAATATAACACCGACAAGCCTGATAGGTGAGCATAAAGTCTTTAGTGGTTCTCTCAAATACACATTTCAAATAAATATTGTACTACTCAATACTCAAGACTAGTGCGTACATTACATTTGAACAACACAAACCATTTGCAAAGACACCAGCTAAAAGATAAAATAAAACATGGATAACTGATAAGTGAACAGTTCGTGTAAACATTGACTGCATATATTAGGCGTTGGACAAATAAATAGGTGTAAAAGGCGTAGAAATGAAGAAAGTGTAGATGGTAGGTGACTAGGCGTTTAAGCAGGTTTAAGAATTGCAGCCATTAACATTATACTAACAATTTGAATTTCAGTGATCCCCTAAAATCTAACAGAATGCACATGAATGCTCTTTCAACAAGTTTAATCCCATCCTAACCCCTAGACATAGCGTCGAAGTGCCAATATAAATTGAATGCCAAAGCAGATCCAAGGTCCAGGCACTGGCACTGGCAACTTAAATGTATTTATGTGGATTTTACTGCGACTTTACTTTCTTTTTTATTTTTAAAGGCAGCAGAATCTTTAATTTTAACTTTTGAACTTTACTTCCAGATGATTACCGGGTCAATCTGAAAATAAAAGCATGGTCATGGAATATTAAATTATTTATGAAACCCATTGACTATGTACTTCGACCTAAGATTTAATAAAAGCAAGTCAATCGACCAGGCTTACATAGGTGAACAAGACGCCTAATGAAATAGAATATGAAGCCCAAACCTCAATCAATAGCCACCAGACTCTATACATTCACCAGTTTTGAAACCACATTGTTGTATTTTTCAACCATGAATGAAAAGAAAGAAAGGACTGTCTGTCTAGTCAATTTATTTGTTCATAACTGGTAGCATTCAGAAATGTGTTTCGAGGTCGTAAAAGTGACAATGAACTTGAATTTAGAAATTAATCTGTTGAAAGGAAGTAAAAAACAATAACGGAACTAAAGTATAAGATGGATGAGAGAAGTTATATAACAAAATAATGCCACCAACCTCTTATCGATGTAAGCCATAAGCCTATTTGTGAGATAACATATAGTATGATGTGGATAACGGCGTTGAATGCTCCGAACATGACCCATTAGAGATTCATTCAAGACAAGTTTACAGAAATCTTCAGCCTCATAAATAATTAGCACATAAGAAAGTTCAATCTCTTCAGATGAAACCTGCAGCATAGCAATGAAGTCAATCATTCAAAGGGCAATTAAGACTGTTGTGGATTATGCTTGGAACCCAACAATAATAATCAAATTAACAATAGTACATAAGTACCAAAAAACTACATATGTTCTTAAGCTGGCAATATAATTTTTTTATGTGCTAATATTAAAGGATTAATCAGTCATCTAATGCACACAACAACTACAGACAGCACTGAAGACATGATAGAGATTGGAGTAAGAGCACCTCTAAAGAGCATAAGCTTTATGATGTGTGTTTGTGTGAGCGTATATGAGAAAAATAAATATGGAGAAAGAAAGAGGTTAGAAATTCTTTAAAAATTGCAATGTAAATGGTCCATTGTAATTGGATGATGTAACTTTATAGCATATATCAGTCGAGTTGTCTTTCCTTTTAGAAAATCATAGGCTTCCTGCGCAACTGGTCTGAACCTATACATATAATATAATGACACTAAAGAGAACTTATGTTGAAGAAATTTTAAATATATAAATTTTGTCCCTTCTCTAAGGGTTTAAACTTTTTGATGAATAAAATCAATATGGCAAAGAGTGGAAAAGAATCCATATTCAAGTCACATCGCAGCCAATTTGTGAAAATTGTGCAAGTGTTAGGCCGTTAACGAAGTGGGAGCAAAGCTATAAAACAACTTCAAGAGAGGCAAAAAGGAAAGAGCATGCTTTTTCAGATGATTCATTAATTTTGAGCACTAACTACTTGTGTCATTTCTTCGGGAATAGCCATAGTCCATATGATGGATCTCTCTACTGGATTTGATGTTATTCGGTATGAAAGACCCTTTTCTGCAAACCTTGTGAGCAAATGTCCTAAGCCATGACAGGAAAACACCAGCTTAGTAACCTTACAAGAGAGAGTGAGTACATAAAAGAACTAAATATTAAAAACTTGAATAAATCAAGAAAGACGATACCTCCAATAGAACCCAGTTCAACCACTTTTGTGTCAATTTTGGCCACAATAGATTTTAGAGCGTACTTCCCCTTCTCCCACTTCTGCATTTCTTTCTGATGTTTTTTCATCTTCACAGCTTCCGCCTTAGAAACAGCCTTTAGCAACTTCTCTTGCTATTTTACAAATGCAAAATAGCATATATTCAAGCATTTTCTCGATACTTGATAACCCAATAACGTGTACGCATTCATTTTTATTATGTGCGCATCAAACTTACTTCTTTCTGCTGTCTCTTTTCCTCCATCAAAAGAAGTCTCTCCTCCTTTGACATTTTCACTTTTTTAGTTCCATCCTCTGCTTCAGTTTTCTTCTTTGGCTTGCCTCCACTTTTCCCACTTTGTCTCAAGAGTTGAATGGGCTCTAAAATATCAGTTCTGTCGTCATGGTAGCAACGTGCCTAAACAGAATGTCATTAAATTGAAATGGTAATAATCTAATACAAGAATGATTTCTATGATTCAAAGATCAGTATTGAGTCCTATGAAAATCAACATCAAAGTTAAAATTTGAAATTTCACTATCAGATCTAATTAGAAAAATACACAGAAAGTGGCAAAACATGAGGGGGAATTCAAACACTAGTAACTATTTGCGGAACCACTCCAGATCCAAGTCTTCACACTTTTCTCGTAAAAATGACTTGTCTATAAACTTTTCCGTACATAGAAGCAAAAGTTATCTTATTTAACACTTTTCGTGAAAAGGCTTCTTGAAGTTATAAAATAACACATTTTTGTGAGCGTTCATTTTCCAATGCTTCATATGAAACATAATTCTACAGGAATCAGAAATAAAAAAAATCTTCTTCTTCTAGTATTTTTATCTGAATAAGAACAAAAGCAATTTGCATGGTCAAAAATATCAGATTGGATATGATTCTCAAACAGGAATTTGTTGCAAGCATCCTAAGGATGGAGAAACACTCAACTCTACAAAGTTGCATTTTGACAGGAATGCAACAGCCAAGCATGTAGAACTATACTACAGAGAACCAATATCAATTCAATTTCATATTTTGACCATTGAAATATAATGAAAAAGAAAAGGTTCTCCAGATTCCAATAAAAATAACATTTTAGGAAAATAGTGAAGATTTTTCACACATTAGGACAACCCACCGTAGATATGTCATCTTCCAGTGAACTTTGATGGTGATTGCTTTCAGGCATTTGCATAATGTCAGCATTCTCCATTGAGAACTTCTTATGTAGTTCAATGGAAGAACCTGAAAGTTGATTCTAAGCAACTTATATTATTGCCTAACTTTCACGAATAGAGCAGAATTGAATTAAGTCATGACATAAACAATCAGATAGTAATTGTACCAAGTGGGAATGAGGATGAAACTAATCTAGAGTCAAATTCTGATTCATTCCCCAGTTCTGCAGCAAAAATTGTTTCATTATTTTTCCGCGCTTCAAATCTACCAACATTTTCTGACTCGTCATCTGACTCCACACATATCAATCCATTGATTCCTGAAGTAAAAATAGAAGTTACAAATCAGTGCCAAGGTTGAGCTAAAGACAAAGTGAGCAGGAGCATAATATGTGTCAAACCAAACTATATTACCCCCCTGTTTGAGCCCCAATTTTTAGAGATAATGTATTTTGGAATAGTGATATTTATGGGAGAATGTATGGTTAAAAAATAAGAAAAAGTTTTAGTTTACGTGTTAAATTATTTTATGGGAGAATGTGTGGTTAAAAATGAGTATTGAAAAAATGAGTTTTTGGAAAAATAGATGCCAAACATAGGCTATATCAACCAGATAAGAGACATTCTGTCATACTGTAAGTGGCAAAAAGTCCTGTTTTGATAAATGTAATCAGTGATTCAATCATTTCATCAAAGTCAAGAAGCGCGGGCAAGTAGTTTGTGTGACTACAAGACTAGGAGTTTAATACTGATTTTGGAGAAACTACGATAAAAAACACCAAAATTAGTAAATGAGCAGAAATAGGGTGCAAATATAGAATACAGGCTGGTAATAAATCGGTGAGAATAAGTTCATTATGTATGATTATAACATAAACCAAGCCATCAAGGATTATGAGCCAAACATCCAATTAAGTGCAAAATATACCAGAGATTCACTGCAATTACTTTGCCTTAAAATGTTTAAAGATATCGAAGTATGTCCAACGAAAAAGTACACAACATTTGGCAAAAGCCCTGCAAGTATGCTAACTAATAAATATTCAATATTAAAGAATTTCATGCAACACAAGTTTTTTTTTTTTTCTATTGCAGGATTAAAGTTCATAATTTCAATACAACATCATTAAAAGTCCCATTTATAAATTCACAATAGTCGAAAAAACTTCTATGCCTAATGCCTCTACAAGATTTGATTTTGTACACACTATCTCACAAGTTTTTCCTACATAACCTTTTCTTCTGGCTGATTATTTGCATATTTAGAGAAACTTAGTAGCCATAGTTCAAGAAGAATAAACTTTATTCAACTTAATTAAAAATTAATCCCACCTGTTCAACTCACTCGAAGTCTTAGGATTTGAAATCAAAGAACACCCAATTTCACAGTCGGAGAATCCTCTGTTGCAATTGACAAATGGAAATTGGAGTTTTGAAAGGTCAGATATTGGTGTTTCAACAAACTACATGTTGATCTGTGGCTAATTATTAACCAAAAGAAAAAAAAAATTCAAACATATTAATACAAAAACCATGCGAGCATATAATTAATTTAGCTCACACCCGCTTCATTGCATGTGCAAAAAAGAGTTCTCTTTTTGTTCAACAGCAGGTGTCAGAATTACCCAATATATATATATATATATATATAAAAGGAAGTGTCATATGAAGAAATTAAGCGCGTATATTGTCTATAAGCCTGAGCATCAAATATTTAGTTACTAATACAAAGTCAAATATCATCTGGATTTTTTTTCGGTTCTGAAGTAATTACACCCCGCGAAGTTCTATTCCCCAACGCGCTAGGAATTGGAAAAGAGAAAGTAATAATTAACGCTTCGTTTGGAATAGTAAATTTATGGCCTTGAAAAGAGAGTAGAAATATAATCCTATCTAAATTGGAAAAGATATTTTTAAGAGTTCTAATTTTGAGTCCCCAGTGCCTTCCCAGGGATAGTAAAAGCAGTAATAATAAATTTACCCTACCGGAAGACAACGATTTTCCTTTGGAGCATTTGACGATTGAGGCACCGGAGAACGGGTTCTCAGGGACGGACGAAGGAGTGGAGGAGAATGTCGGGCCTGCTAAAGACGTTGGCGGCGGCTTAAACGGCGTGGGATCGTCGTCGATGATGAAGACTGTGGAGTTTGAAAAATTCTCTGTTTTTTGTTTCTTTTTGGAGTGAGGAACCGAGAGCGGAGGCGTGGTGAGGTCGATGGCGTCGTTTCGGAGAGACGGCCAGCGATAATCGCCGGAGTCGGAATCGGAATCGGATAGGGATAGGACATCAACCGATATCGGCTGTGACATTTTCTGTGACGAAAATACGCGCAGAGGGAGAGATTTTGAGAGCGGTTTTAACGTTTTAAGGCGGGATGATTGATTGGGCTGGGCCGTTAAAAGGATTAATTGAGATCCGAAAATGAAACAAATCTGAAGTCTTGGGCTTAATGGATGAAAAGAAGGAGCCCACTTGCAAATTAGAAGATATACACTAGGTACTATTATGCAAATTCTAATTCCATTTTTCTACACACCTTTTTCTTTTCCTTTTTTTTTTTTTTTTTTAATTTCTAAAGGTACATTTATTTTGTAGTAAAAACGATTATTTGTTAATAAAGCTAAATAAATCAAATTAGCTTGGTTTATGGAACAACCCCCAAAATTTACGATAATGAAAATTCACAGTAACTCCCTAAATCTTTCCAAAAAAAAAAAAAAAAACTCACAAAATCATTCCTTTATTGGACTTCTGGTCATTTTTTATCGACTGGTTTTTCCATCTTTAAGAATTCTATATCTAAATCTTGTCTTGCTTTGTACAAGATAGACTTAGACTTGACATTCTAAATTCTAATCATGTGTTTGATATATACATGTTCGTATCCTAATTAATATTTTTGAATAAACATTTTACTCTTAGACTAATGCGCATGTTTGAAAAAGTAAGGAATTTAAAATATGTCTTAGATAAATATAACTTATCATTCGACTTTATCGCTCATTTATAATGTACACCCGTTTACTAGTAATATTATACCCCAGTTTGGTGGGAATTAAAATCGAATTTTTTTGTAGAATTTGACTAGAGCTAATGAAATGTGTAGTTGAAAAGTTGTAAATTCTATGAAATATAAGATTAAAATGAATTGTTAACTTTAACTTAAATTAAAATCTAGATTTTAATTTCTACCAAACGGGGGCATATCAAATCAAATCAAATGACAATCTCATACTACAAATGAGTATTATTAGGCCAGAACACACGATATTAAACCAAGATTACAAAACATAAGGTTTGTAAACCGAAATTAAAGTGTGGAATTAAAAGAACACAGTTGATATGTTTCGGCCTAAGCCTTGGAGGTTCGGTGATCACATCCAACACCTACATCCCTAGTTGAGCATCCAACATTATGAATTATGCTTGGTTTCACTATAAAGCCCAAATCGGCAACAAAGATTACAAGAATGTTCGGAACAATGACAAAGAATGTAAGAACACTTATCTCTCTAAGTACAACAGTTGATCCACTCGAATCACAAAGAATCGGCCACTAAACCAACAGAATCAACATTACAGCCACTCGAATACTTCACACCGATATTCACGCAGAATATCACCACTAAGGAATCACTCTATATCACAATACCATATCAAATCAAAGATTTGATTTTGGTTTTAAAAAGAAATCAGAGATAAGTATGAAGAATCACGCAGCTAGAAAGAGAGAACGAATGGTATGAAAAACCCCTAGAAGAATGACTTCTCATTGTCTCAAAACCAAGTGAAAGGTCAATAATAATAGAACCCTCCAGAAGCTTCATCCAACAGTCACAATAATTCCACATGTTAACCATCTAGTGTAATCTTTAGGGTAAGTAAAGTTGCACTTTCAACAACACATTTTTGCCAAATTTGGGAGCAGCCAATGAACCCGGTTCATATATCTACAAGTATGGAGTAGTAGTCTTCTTGCTTTGGTAGAATTGAGCGTCTAAATGCTTTACTTTTGTTAACAATGGCTTCTTGATTCAATTGAAGGTGATGTAGCAAGTGAAGTGTTACAATATTCATGTTAAGATCTAATGCTTATCTGCCAGCATGTTTAGATCAGAAGGTGGTCGAGTTCAACAATAAGGAAAGCCTTTACACTGATACTGGACCGTAACAAGTCTCTTTTTACCTTAAATATTTTTTTTAAGTAACAAGTTTATGAAGTATTGAATTCAATTATTTTCATAATAAACATGCTATGGACTTGTTCAACTCAAATTTTTCGTGAATTTTTGACAGATTCTCTCCACTTCGATGGTCAATGCAATCAACTTTAGAGGTGAAATTTGAAATTGGGTGTGAAATGAACAGAAGAGGTGAACCACAATCCTAGGCTCAGAGAACGTTTAATGATTTTGAAAAGTAGTTACAAATAAATTAGTTCTGACATCTGAAAAATAGTCGTACAAGTTGACTAAGAAGTGTCTGCTACGGAAAGATTACAATAATCAATCATTCTAAAGATTTTATACGGAAGATCTCTTGAAAGTGACAAAGCTAAGAAGATACCTTTGTGGGTTCAAAAGCAACTCACTTCGAAAATGAACTGCAAGAGATCGCAACACTTTTCTTCGATCATGGAGGATGGACCTCAACATGGTGCTTTAGCTGAGGTGAAGACGTCACTTCGGCTACCTCTGCTTCATAGCCTCGACTATGTCAAGTAGGTTGGTGATTTGGAGTGGGAGCCTGATGTGACTTTTATAATTTATTAAAATATTTATTAACACTTCCGAAATGGGTTTAGTTATTGTTTTCAAAATTGGATGCCTGTTCAAACACGTGAACTCGTCAAATTAATATTCTAAGTTAGTAATCTCTCTTTGAAGTGAGTTTATTTTCTGTGAGTTATGGATTAAATTCTTAATTACTTAATTAATTGTAATAAATTTATAAAAAGTGGGTTCTCAATGGACGGCCCTTGTCCTCTTGATGTTAAAATGTCATGTATGCAGGCAAATTCTTAATTTTAATGAAAAACAAATGAAAACGAAAAGATAAGAAAAAAATGTGGTGATAAAGCCACTTTTTTGCGGGTCAAAGTTGGCAACAAATGGATAAGAGGATAAGAAACGTTTTTCTTCTTTGTTAAGTATTAGAATTAGTCAATAAAAACATCTTTACAAATTGACTTCAAATTGCCAACCATGAGCCAAAACCACCGCCTTTCTTCTCTCTATATATATGCATATATACTTCAATGTTGTTATCCCATTTTAGGCCTCAAAACCATAGAGAAAGAGAGAAATTCTTGTAAATCTTTGCTATAAGTGAAATCTTTCTACAATCTGCTCGTGGTTTGTCCACGTAAAATTTTGGTGTTCATTATTTTTCATTTATACTTCAGTTGTAATTGTGTGTCATGTACCACAACGTCCTAACAAAAAGTCTACCATTACCCGTAGGGTTAAATGCACGAATGGTACATGAAATTTATTTCATGCATCAAAATTATACATAAACTCAGTTTTGTATCAAAATCATATATATAAACACATAAATTTTATATCTCATTTATACATGGATTAACTTTCATCGTTCAAAACTATGAGAATAATATAACTGGCGTGTCACCTGCCTGCGGTTCCAAAAAACTCCAACACCAAACAAGACAAACTCGTAAAGAACTAGTGTGGAAAGGCCTTTCTTGGCCGACCACCTCAGCCCAAGGTCAAAACCAACCTTTGCAGATTGTAAATAACCTAACACAGTCACGTGACATTGTATAATTCAGCACATTCATGTCTACACAAAATGTACCTTACACCTCTATTCAACTTAAATTCTTTTTCATTATGGGTCCAATTAGTTATACTGAAAGGTGTGGTGTGTGTGTAAATCCAACATACAATATCATGGTTTTGTCGATAGAGATAGTTGTAATGCCAAATTCGTTGCATTTACATTATTCAATGTACGTTGATTGATAATAAAATAAAGAGTTCACACTGAGTCACATAGGTGCACGATGAACTATAAAGAGAAGCAATGGTTATTTAGAAAGGGTAAACTTATTATAGAATTTGAAGTGCATAAGAAGGGTGACATTTGTAAAACATGTTTATGCGTAACTATAATATCTTTCTCTAGTTGAGGAATCTTAGAGACCGTTCTCTTTACAGATTTTTAACCGTTTTCTGTTTTCAATTTTCCAAAACAGTGAAAATACGTTCTCTTTCCTATTTTCGAAAATGCGTTTTTGAAAGAAAGTTAAAAATTTACAAAGAAAACTTAAAACAACAATTTGTCATTCTGAGTGTTTTCAATTATAATCAAACAAAAATTTTAAAATGCGTTTTGGGTGTTTTCAAAACAATTTTCAAAATGTCAAAAAGAACACATTTTCAACAATTTTAAAATGGATACTCAAAACACAAAATGAATTCAAAACTCAAAATACAAAACTGAAACACAAAGAGAACAGTCCTTTAGCAACGGAAATAAGTGAATAACAAAAAGAAATCCTTCTTCTTGAAAAACGAAAATGCTAAAAAAAATGCAATTTATGTATGAATTTGAACTTGTTTTACCACAGGCAACTTGAAATAGGATATAATAGTAAAAATGAAAATGCACATGCTACTATCATTCTAGACGTTGCTGCTTTCACCGAATTCCCTATTAAGATTTGAGGTTTCGTCTTAAAATTTCAACCTTATTAAGAGGAGTAATCCAAACTTGTATAATTTGGTCTACGTTTTCATCCTTATTCGATGTGAGATTTTATTTCTTAACATGTGCTCAATTTTGAAATCCGCGTGCTCATTTTTTTAGCCTTAATCGGATCGAATTGCTCGTTGGAGTTTAACGGGCTCGATACTATAAATTGATCTATATTTTCATCTTTATTCGATGTGAGATTTTATCCCTTAACATTCTCTTCGGCGGATCGAGGCATATTGGTTTCGCTTGGCTTACGAAAAACTAATAATTACTAGATGGTTGGTTGATAGGTCTGTGGCTAACTCGAGAAAAACTAGTACAATAGCGCCCTAGGTCAAGAAGTTAATATGGACATCATATATATTGGGAAATAATTCACTGATGTCGTAATAAGATAAAGACCGATGTTATATTCATATACAATTTTACGCGAAAGACTAATGTTAACATTAAACATTCATCTATTGAAGTCTATATATTAGTCTTGTGATTTCAAGAAAATGTTATGATTTCAGCCAAAACGGGAAGTAGAATCCATATTTTGTGCTTACATATAGAAAATATTGGTACCAATTCTTGTTTCAATTTATTTGTCTAGAAGAGTTTTTCAACATTAAAGTGGATAAAGTTATGTTTGAAATCGACTAGGAAGATTAAATGAATAATCCGTTGAATACGATTTACTAGGTAAGCTTGATAAATATAATGATTTAAACAATAATTTACATTTTGAAATGGAAGAATTTTTTATTTTTTATTTTTTTTTACAGCTCATAAATTTTAACATAGTTCAACACCAAATTTGTTGATGGACATTTATACTAGCAATTTAAATCCTTGTTTTATTTTCAGGTAAAGGAGAACCATGAACTTAGAGCTTTCCTCTATCTCAATATTTCTCATATTTCAATGAAAAACTATAATTGTTTTTATTTTCGTTTATTATTTCTTTGTTGATTTTAGTTTCTTTTAAATGATTTTTTTCTCAAATATTGTATTTTAATATAATATTTTTAATGTTGTTAAGAGTTTATCCTGAAATTTTATTACTTTTCTCTTTATTAATTATATGACATAATATTTCCGTAGAGATAAGAAATCCTTATAATTTTTTTTTAAACGTCTCTATATAAATTTTTGCTTAAAATCTCCAAATTGTTTGACTCGTTTATGAACTTTTGCATCTCAACTCCTCAAAAAGGTTAAAAATCTTTCCCGATATTTAATCAGATATATGAAAGTCATATTAATACTATTTGTATATCTGAGGTTGACAATCCAGATGACACCCCCTCATTGGCCTCGGGAGTGTCATTCAGGATGTCAACCTCAAATGTATAAATATAAAGATTGTAAAAGTTAACGGCTTAAAATGCGTAGGATGGCAAATTCCAATTTGGTGTGAAAATGCAACAAGTTACGTGATGCGACCCACTCCGTCACAAAAATTAAGGAGGAGCATGTTTGATGAGGATTAAAATTAGATTTTTAGTAGATTAGAATAAAAGTTTTTGAAATGTGCAGTTGAAAAGTTGTGAAACTCATGAAAGATGTAGTTAATATTGATTGTTTGACTTTGACTTGAATTAAAATTAGATTTTAATCCGGACCAAACAGTGGCTAAGTCCCATCTAGACTATTCCGCATTCCACGCGAGACACCGCCCCTGAGTACGAACCATTCTATGCAAATTTCATTGCCATGCACGTGATGGACCATCCATGTCAAGTTTTCATGTTCTGCTACACTTAGGCAAGGAAATATCACATGAAACTTTCGCAAAGACGTTTGTGAATCTATTTGTCGGCTGAATATTCATTGATTTTCAGTGCATGGGGCCTCCTGTCTGAGAGAAGATGTTGTTTCGATGGCTGTCGGGATCCTAAGGTGATGGTTGCTGGCAGTGGCTCTTCATTTTCCAAATATATATAACCCATATGATTCAAACATATATACTCTTTTGGTTCAGCTTAAAAAAATAGATTAAAATTTAAGTGAAAGTCAATAATTAATTTTAGCCATACATTTCATGAAACTTCTAACTTTTTAACTACCTGACATTCTATAAACTTTTATTAAATTCTACTAAAAATTTGATTTTTTTCCAAATTAAACAGGCACATAGTCTGCAGGGGACTGGAAATTGACCATAACTAAGCTATCCACACACTGTCTATTTGATTTTTTCGAAAGAAAACTATTACTAGCACTTTTGAAATTAATTGCTTTCTGCGTTACATGTAATGTGGCACGTTTCGCTCAACTTAATAGATTTTGGAGCTGGTTTTGAATCTGGTTGACCACCGAAATAATAGGGGCAGAGGTAAAAAAACTCTCCAATGCATAAATTAACGAGGTAGGATATGTTCTAAGCTCAAATATATTTCCTAGAGCAGTGAGGGATGGAGGCGTTTCTGGGTGGACATGGTTCCCTTATAGTTTATATAGGTTTATAAATTGACAACTGCCTCCAAACACTTAAATCACGTGCGACATATGATGTGGAAACTTGAGCCACTAAGGGCAGTAAGATTCGGTATTCATTAACTCCATACTAGATCCCGAGCTTAGACTGTCTTATCAACGTCGATTGGTAGGCTAGATTGACACTGAGTGCGATTCGAACCCATTTTCTTATTAAGGTAGTAATTACTTCAATTCATATTCCTTGAGGGTAAAGTTTTCCATCCAACCTATAAAGTAGATCATAATGTTGGCTAGGTTTAGGCTTTGGTATTAGGGGTTTAGCAGAATGTGATTAGTGAGCTATGTAGTATTGCCATCCTACAATATTGACTTTTAGGCGGTTGACATCGTTGGTGAATGACATGGTGTTCACCGAGCGTTGATACATTGCTCCAGCATTTTTTGGCCCGAAGAGCATCATCTTGTAATAGTAGAGTCGTTGATCAGTGATGAACATGATGTGTTCTTGGTCATGCCCGTGCATTCGGATTTGGTTTTAACGTATTAGGAGTCCATAAAGTTGAGTAGTTCATACCCTACTATGGCATCCACCATTTGATCTATTTGTGGGAGGAAAAAAATGTCCTATAGAAAAAGCTTTATTGAGATAAGTGAAATCTATGCAGGCCTCAAATTATAAAGCTTGTGACGAACGACTTTAAGATCAACCCCCCTCATGCCTTGGTAACTTCATGCGGCACATCCAAGTTATTTCTTAGGAAATTTTCAAGCCTGGAATCGAAGGATTGTTGCAGTTGCCCTATGCGGAATTCTTTTTGAAGATGTTCCAAGCTCACTTAGATTTTATCCAATTCTTGTTCCGACTCTATGCTCCTTTCATTGAGTTTTACCCTAGGATACAAGGCATTGTATTTGGCACTTACTATTTACACCATGTGCACTTCCGGATAGAATGGTGGAGCTTTGAGTTCAAGTCGATCGTCTAGCATAGGACTTGGCGTGCTTCAACGACCTTCCTAATTATATTGATCTCGCCTACCCCATATCGAGTGATGAACTTTGGAAATAACAATATATGAAAATTGTTGCGTGTTGACAATAATTATTATCCACATGGACTCCTCTTGTAACGAATTGAACCTCGTGTTCAAACCGTTATATCATACGTACTATTCGTTTTAGAAAATATGAGTTCATCTTACCACTCACAACTTTCTGTGATATCTCCATGATTCAAACCCAAAGTCTTTGCTTTATAAAAGACTTAAGTTGAATCATGGTACATCAATCATAAAATGATCCCCCTTGCGTGCTCACGTGTCATAAATGAATATTAGCACTTTGACTTTCAAAGCATGTCGAACAAAAAAATGTGCCCAGATCACCGAGGCTCCCCTTATAGAGGAAACGCAGATCCTTAATCAATTAAAGAAAAGTCAACTAAAAGCTTCGGTTAAATAGTGAAATAGGCACCATTTAAGTGTGAACTTGGACACAATTGGCATAAACTTTAGCGCAATAAAACCATGCATATATGCACATTAACGAACTGTATGATAAATGTCACGAAAGCACAAATCTCAACGAGAATCTTGAAAACTGGACTTAAGTATGACTTTCACGACGAAAGAATGTCAATTCATAAAAATTGTCAAAAGATCCCTAAAAATTGTATATAAATAGGGTCATTTGCACAACTAATAAAAATGTTAAAAATCTAAGATCAAATCTTACACTCTCTAAAAATGATCCGACTTGTGGTGTTATCAAGAAGTGGGCTAAAAAATGATTTTAGGAAGTTGAGAGGAACTCACATCCAATTGAGTATCTTAGCGTACAGTATGTTCAGGGAACTTCCTGTACCTACCAATGTTTTGAGGATGTTTACTCCACCATTAGGCAAGGTGACCACCAATGCCTGGGCGCAGATAGGTGGGGTGTGTGAGTGTCGATGGGTAGCATGTGGGCTTGGTTGAGAAAGATGAAACTTTTTTAAGTTCTTTTTTACGTGTTTATTTTAAGTGGATTTATTGTACTTAAAAAACAAAAAAAAACAAAAAAACAAAATATATATATATATATATATATATATATACTAGGTTTAAGCAACGTGCAATGCACGTTTGCTTAGTTATATATAATTTTTTTGGTTCATTAAATAATTAATGATGTAATGTTTATGTAATTAATAAATAATTACACATTGTGATATATTAATTTTAATTTGAATAGTGTTAAATTCTAAATTAAAATGTTTAAGTTTGTGTTTCGTACTATTTTATTATATTAAATTTTGTATTTAATCATGAACTTTTTATACATAATAAAATAATAGATAATATTATAATACAAAACTAAATAAATAAATATTTTTTCTTCATTGAGTTCAATGTACCTTACCAAATAAATTATTAGCATTTTTAAATTAATAATATCCACATCCATTTTGTTTTTTTTAGTTTCATTTTTTCCTAGTGACTAAAATGTAGTAGTACAAAGTTTTTTGCATTTTCCATTCATTTATTAATAATGTTCTAAAAGGCGTAATGCGTTGCGAGACGTCGATGTTGAGAATCAAGAATCACAAGTTTAGGCGTGTCAATACGAAGAATAAGCGTCATAATACGTTTCGTATTTTTAATATTATTTTAATTATTTTTAAGACATTAAATATATTTTTATTTTAAAAAATAGTTTTTTTCTATATTATAAAAAAAATAGATTTTTTACTATATCATAAAATCATCTAATATTTAAAATAATACTTACTAAACATTTAATATAATACTATAATATTGCTAAATAGTGTTAGGAGAATTTTAATTTTTTTTATTAATTAAGGAACTAAACATGAGCATTAATCATAGGATTTATACGAAAAGTCTGGGGATTTGATAATTCCGATATTTGAAAATGGAGATGAAGGATTTTGATTCACAATCGAGAATGATTCCGACGTGAAGTTTGTGGGAATTCAATTGGGGTCGAACCGAATGCAATAAATACATAAAAATAATTTAAAGTAAATCTATCTTTACTAATTAGATTCATTATATATCCTACAATTAGTCCCAACACTAAAAATTAAAAATAAATATGTTAAAATAGTTTACTTTGTTAAATTAAAATATTTTAAATTTATAGAAAATAATATCTAACATTAATATATTAATAATCAAGTGCAATTTAAATTAAATTTGAAAATTAAATAAATGAAAGAATGAAAGTGAATATTACAATTTAATTAGTTGTAATTCAAAATCAAATTAGTCAATTAGACATACATTTTAAAATGATTTTGATGAGCATTTTAACATTTTTTTTGTCACTATCCCACATTAGAAATTTATAAAACTATTGGAGTTAAGAGCATATATAAAATGCACAATCCCACATTGGAAGTTTATGAAACCTTTGGAGAGAAGTGTATCTATAAAATGAGCATGATATCCAATACTTCTACATGGGCTTTAGAATTGTAAATTTTGAAGCCCAATTATGGAGTTAAAAGATTTTTAAATTAAAAAAATTCCGTTAGTTTTTCCGTTAAATCAAGAAATTCCGTTAGTTTTTCCGTTAAACCAACAAATTCCGTTAAATAGGCACTTTTTATATATAGAAAGATATATATATATATATATATATATATATATATGGGACTCCATGTACAATTTTTTTTCTTATTTTTTGTTGTTTTACTCTTTCTTTTATTATTGTTTATTTAGCCCTTGTTTGGTACACATTAAAATTTTCATTTTCATTTTTTTACTTATTTTCAACCACACATTCTTCAATAAAATAATATTTTTCGTCACATTAATAACTTTTCTTTCTTTTTCAATCATACATTCTCCATCAATCTACATTTCCAAAATACATTCTTCTAAAATAATATGGCTCAAACACACCCTTAAAGAGAGGGACTGATTCATCATTTAATTGCCAAAATGGAGGGAATGACGTATTTTGCTACCTAATCGAAAAGTTCAAGATGGATAATGCTAGAAAAAAGTTAACGATAAGTTTATTATATTCGCAAATATTGAGGACAAAATATGCAAATTTGCCATGAAAATTCTCTCCAAAGCACCGGGACGGGAACATGGAAGGATATGTGTTAGAACAAAACGACAAAGCTAGAAAATTGCACAAAAATATGAAGGGCATTTCTAAATGCAACCAAAATTATCTATGTTCACATCCCTTCATTCAATAATTTTCTATATCAATTATTTATTTTGATTAATGGAATTTTGTTTGTATTTTCTTTACGTAAATATAATCACCCGTTTCTACACCTTCACCATAGCACTCAATTTCATTAATGATGTAAAAAATTGTTCAAGTCGAATTTTTGAGCTCGAAATTTGAGCACGCAGCATTCAGGAAAGGTCCATCTCGACACTTCTCAGGAGTTCATGGACACTTCTGTAATTATGCAAATTCCATCAACTAAGTAGTTGATGCATAAATGCAGAAATAGATGCTCATTTGTGGAAGATCCAGCAAGACAATGAGTAACACCAAACTAGGTTTGAGGATCTTGTACAATTTTGATTGATACAGACAAATATATGAGTGAAGTTGTCTAATATTGGAGACATCAAAATTAATTGATGTACTAAAGTCCAACTCGACTTCTCCCCCACCTTCGCAATAAGTAAAATAATATTTCTATACTACATAACGACGTAGTTTTTTGAAGCAACGCTAATGAAGTTTAGGCGTGGTTTTTTTGCCTCCAACTAGACCTAATGAGGGGTCAAAATATTCCTCATTCCTATTTATAGCAAGAAAATAGGTACCGGCAAAAGGGAGCATAAAAACCTTACCTCCAGAAATTACATAGAAATTTTAAGAAAGTGTGAAATTTGAAAGTACTACTTCCATTACAATAAGTAAATTTGTCCTAGAACGTAGGGCAAATTTTGTGCTTGCAGTAACGTTGTTCGATGGAATTCGTCTTCGTCTTCCCATATTTCTTATATCCCATCACTTTAACTCCTTCATTAACGAGCCAATATGTCGGTTTAAAAACCGCTTTAAATAATTTAATCAATAAGTTACTATTGAGTTTCTCAATAATTCTTGGTCACTATCGTCTTATTTTCAAGTAGTGATAGGCTAATAGTAATAGTTTGTTGGCCAATTTAATTTTGTAGATTTCTATTTGTCACGATTCATCATGACCCACATGCTTAATGTTTAAATTGGAAATGAAATTCAAATTTGGGCTATTTAATGAACTGGTCAGTATAATTTCCAATTTTTAAATGGGGTGGAAGTTATTGCGAGAAAAAACAATCCACTTTTCTTCCTGGAAGCAAGTGGTGATGTCTATGTGAAAAGAAGGAAGGGTCCGCCGCCTAACCCTAGCTCCTCTACAATTTTTTTTCTTAAAAAACCCATATTTTTATTCCATCTGGTGAGTGGACATAAAGTGGGAATAGATTTGAAGGATTGTTGGATGTGTGAGATTCACAAATTTCAAATAAATCTTGAACATAGTGATAGGAGCTTACATCAATTTTTTGATTCACCACTAAGATTCTTCTATGGGAAAATATCGAGAAGAACAAATATAGAAGTAAAGAATATAATTCGAGCAAGAACACAAGAATTAACATGAGAAACCAATGGTCGTTAGTGAAAAAGATTTTACCATGTGAAAAATTGTACAAACAACGCAATATATTTTGTTTACTCCGACGTAGAAGTGGAAGCCCACCTCTCGCTAATTTCATCTCTGATGTCAGCCCCCTCATGTGCCACCTCGAAGAGCCGGTCAATTTGGAACATATGTACGCATGGGCTTACATGGTAAGTAGTTAATTAACCAGTTGAGGGAGATGATCGATCTCAGCTAAGTGCGAATTATTGGAGGTCACTTGATTTGTCTCTTAGCAGCCCGAATCCACCAATGGGGAAGTTTATGGGAGGATCTAGACCGTTGGCCTATGTTTTAGGGAATCATTGCCCCTACCCGACAATTACCAACGATTGATTTGACAATGGTGCGCAAATCAATGATCAGACATGGTAGCATGAAACGACTATATATGACGTAATGACGGTATGAGTTGTACACCAGTGAATAAAAGGAACCATCCTCCATTTGTAGATTTTGCTACCATAATACATTGATAACACACAAACCTAATGTTGAGCTGAGATCTGAAACAAACACCCAAGATCAATCTCCTCCAAGCATCCCAAAACAATAACTAGTTCAAGAATTAAATAGAAAAATATGAACACTTTTCTTTCATATTCTCTCCCAATTGTTTTGTGAAGAATTTCCTAAACATTGTACAACTCTCTTAAACCTCTTCATTTTACTTAATTTGTGTATATAGAGAGGGGTAGAGATTTGATTACTAGTTTAATTAATTTATGTATATGTGGTTATGAATTAATATATGATCACTATCTGAGGGTCAACTGTAGTGAGGAAATTAACAATATGTTTGGTGTGAGTGTGTTCTCTATGGAGACAATAAGTGCCCACCAAAGACATGAAAAGGGTTGCATGCCATGTGAAGTATTTTGTAGTTGCCGCTATCAAATCACCTTATCTGGATTAGAAAGCGGGTCCGCCCTATCAATGCGTTTTTAGGTTTAATTATTAATTATGTATCGTTTAAGGCTTAATTTTAATTAAGATTATTTCATAAATTCATCATGTATATATGTAAGTATTAACCTAAAAATTATTAATCACATTTTATAGGGCCCAAAACTTTTATTATTTTTTATCAAAATTTACTAAAAATCTTATCGTTAACCAGACCTAACACTGGATTTTCAAGTTATTTTATCTTTATTTTTTTTAATATCATCTAGTGTTCTATGCTCACTTTACAAAACAAGTTGCACAAGTTATGTAATTCATGGATGTCTATACATAATGGTCCACCAAAATGATTTCGACCAAAAGTTACGATTAAAGTTGTCGTTCGTGTTTTGCTCTCTTTTTTCTTAAAAAACATTTATAATCACGTTCTCTCGATAAAATAATTTTGCACGTGAACTCATAATTTTTTTCATATATTTTAACCGCACATTTTATTTTTCCAAAAAAATTACATTTCACAAAATTTATTCAAACGGAGGCTAAATCGATATATATAAGAAATCAGGGTAAGCTGAGTTCAACCATGAATCTGAATAAAATATAATGTACATTTAAGAAAATTAAGAAATCATGAGAATTTCTAATTGGGAACTTCACTTCTCTTTATCATGCTCAAATTTACTTGATGGATCCTTAATTTTCCACTTTTGACGTAATCCTTATTTGTTCGTCAAACTGGGTGTTCTTGAGGTTAAAATTTGTATATGTCTTCTATCTTGAATTACACATCCAAAAACGACGCAGGACGTGTGAGGAGCTTGTAGAGTATATTATTTATAGTTAACAAAACTATTGTGTGATTGTCCAATGTGGACTACGAACGATAGAGTTATGTTTGGAAATGAATTTATCTCGTGATATGTAGACAAATTGACTTAATCGATCGAATTTATCTTTTAATTTTGGACGAAATAATTCCATATAATGTTAAAGCGGACCATACAATTATTCTTGAATTGCTGAAATAATTTTACCACATAAACAAAATAGACAATACAATTAGAGCACCACGTAGATTCAAAAAACCTATTAGACATATTAACTAAGCAGAGTTTATTCATCCTATGAAGATTAGGTGTGTTTGAGTCACATTATTTTGGAAGAATGTATTCTAGAATAATGGATTAATGAAGAATATGTGGTTGAAAAAGAAGGAAAAGTTATTGATGTGGTGAAAAATATTTTTTTATTACAGAATGTGTGGTTAAAAATGAATAGAAGAACGATAATGAAAATTTTAATGTGTACCAAATAGGGCAGTATGATTTTGTTTTTATATTAGGGTGTGTTTGAGCCACATTATTTTGGAAGAGTGTATTCTGAAATATTAGATTGATGGAGAATGTGGGTTGAAAAAGAAGGAAAAGTTATTGATGTGTTAGAAAATATTATTTTACTGAAAAATGTGTGGTTGAAAATGAGTTCGAAAAATAAGAATGAAGATTTTAATGTGTATCGAATAGGGGCTAAGAAAATGAAAGACACATAAACACCTTTATTAAATTGTAGATAGAACTTATTCGACATCAACTTCAGACTCGAGCATTTATTAATTAGACATCGTATTTATTAATTTGACATCAATGCTGCATAGCATGAAAGATAAAATGTGAATATTTTTTTAGTGCATGCTGAAAATAAAATTTAAATAAATAAATAAAAATATTTTCTTCTATTTCAGTCTAAGAAAATTTTAAACTAGAGTTATATGGGGTTTGTTTAGCAGGTAACTGAGCCCCTATTTTGTATAATTTTCTTAATCATGCTTTCTTGAAATAAAATAATTTTACAAAAAGAAACATAAAGAAAAATCTCTAGAAAAAAAAAAAAAAAAAAATCCAATTCCCATCACATGCACTCCCTTATTTCTGAAAATAAGAGCCTAAACAACTATTAATGGAGTTATGTTGATCAGATACACTGAAAATAGCGAGACCAGGCTTAGGGTTCCAAAATTTCTGTACCATGAATTCTCTACAAATTACACAAGAAACCAAGCATATGATCTGTTTCTTCATGATAGTATGCATGCAACAGTACTTAGCCCTTAACCCTAACTAATCCCCAGTCACTCATATGCTCATGTTGTCTTATATTGGAGCAAGCAAATCATGATTTACTTTGCAACCCGAATAATCATTTCTGAAAAAAGATGCTGAAGACACTGACGGAGACTCTATGTCCCCTGGCGGGACCCTTGCTGACAAGTTTACTTACAGAATTTTGCCGTATAGAGATTGCACATCTGCTATGAATCTGACCTTTAAATTTTTGCCTATAAATAGGATATTTCTTGCAGTTGAAGAGCCCAGAACGCAGAAAGATCTTAATAATATTCTAAAACCACAGATTTGTAGTTAAGATGGCTGCTTTGCCCACCAAGCATATTGTTGTGCTAGTTCTTTTACTGTTTTGTTTCGTCTCGACCTGTTCTCAAGGTATGATCGATTTATGTTTCTTCTCTTGTTTAAATTTTTTCCCCATTTGTTTCTAGGTCTCAAAAGCTTAAATGTTGAAATGAGATTTCCTTTCTGTTTGTCTTAATTTCTGCAGCAAGACGTTTAAAAATGGAGAGTCCTCGACCAACTAATACCGAAAATGATAAGGAAATTCTTGGAACAAAACAAGAACTCCCAGATGTTGAAGATTTAGCAGCAATGGATTACACTCCTGCGAGGAAGAAAACTCCAATTCATAACTAGGATGGTGAATTTTGTTAAACAAATTAGTTTCCTTTTGCAACACACATGCATGTATGCTGCTTATATATATATATATATATATAGAAGTGCATAATATATTGGATATATAATAAAAGATGATGTATATCCACTGAGAGTGCTTAGATTAGGAATAGGGAATCCCCCAGTTAGGGTTTTTGAGATATGTTGTATCTCTTGTGCACAACCTGACTGTGAATATATTACTGAAAACATATATATTTCTAATAAAAATGTTGGGTCATGCAATATTTAGCCTCATTTTGTTCATATATACTTTATACTTCAGAAATAGCTACCATATTTTGTGGATTTGCCAATTTTGAAGTTTTTTTTTTTTTTTTTAAATCACTGCAACTTGGGAAATTTTTACATTTTAAATTAATCTACAAAATTATTTGGATTGTAACTCCACTGCTTGCTACCAAAAGATATCGCTTGAAGCGCCAAAATGAATAATCAGATTTGGCTATGAAGGGAGGAACTCGAAGTGAACGGGGCCGAAAGTGGAACTGTTATGGACAACATGAGAAATTTCGATATAGAAAATGTGCAGTAGAGAAATCAACGTGTTCCAATTTTTAGCCTTGCAGCGACCATCCAATGGACCATGGGTTAAACGGTCGATTTTTTTTTTTTAATCAATGGAAGTATTGAAGAGAACTAGTAATGGCTCACTAGAGAAGGACAAATGCAAGGTTTTTCTACAAATTATAAGCATACGAGCTCTGAAGCATTTTCTATTGAAGGAACGACTGCCAATTTTCAAGGCTATATTCAATGAGAAGGCAATGTACGTAGTAAAATTCTTATTGTTAAAATTTGAATGATTAAGAGATGTATTTTCCTATCTTTCACAATTTATACTTCAAAAATTGTAGAAGAATGCCTTTTCGGAACTGTTTTAATTCAATTGCGTGAAGGGATAATTTCTTTTTAGTTATACACTCAATTACTGATCGATCCAAAAAAAAAAAGGGAGAAAAGGAAAATTAAAATTCGATTTGATAATTTTCGTAGTTAGTTAGTTTACTTTACTGTTGAAAAACAAAATCTCTAATTGTATAATTGAAATAGTTCAAATGGTCTAAAAAATTGCTAATGAATATACTTGAGCCTCATGCACATCTCAGTTGTGTGTTATTTCATGTTGTTTCTCAAGGTTGAGAGAAAAAAAGTGGATTGTACTTGCTCTTCTTCTCCAAATTGTTTTACCAAGAAGCAAATGCGTAGAATTATTTGGCTTTTCTGATACTTTCACTGTGCAAATTAAGTAATAGAAAGAGCAAGATGCAGAGAGAGAGAGAGAGAGCTACAAGCCATTGGAGACTTCTCAGCGAGTATATTTTGAGAACCCTGGTGCTTTTGAAGATGTGCTAACTTAGGGGTTGTTTGGCACAACTTTTGATAAGAGTCGATGTAATTGAAAAATTGTCAACAATGAAGATATTGCTCTTATGTACATTACAAAAGATTTTACAAACAACTTTCCTGAAAAATATTGAGATTTTAAGTGGAAAAAAAAAAACAAAAAAATTTACCATCCAGTGATCGTGCAATTAAGAAACAATTATCAGTTTATACATCCCAAAAAGAAGGGAAAAACAAATTGATGAGCATATATTTTCCGTTTCCATATCAATACAATTCAATCAATTATTACATTCTGCACTATATATCCTTTTGTATCTATTTAAGTTTTGCAAATGCGTGCAAACGCAAATATTCAGACATCAGTTCTATATTCATAAATATATGCGTCAATCTTTTGCAAGATTTCTCTTCTGGCCTTTCTGGTCATGAGAAGGTTAGCTCAAAACTTCAGGATCAACAGTTCTGCACGCGAAGAAAAAAAAACATGGTGACCCAAAACAACCAATTGCAGCTCTAAGTTTCTCCAGAAAAGTTGATACACAAATATCCAGATAGTGAGGTCTCAGTGCTCAACTATTTTCTCATAAAACAGCATACTTGCGTTTGCATTCAGAACATCTTTCTCTGATACACTTTGCACTTCAGAATCCGAGATACAAAACCATTGATCAATAGCAGATTCCAGTAGTGCGATGGGATCTTCAGCACCTAACTTTGCTGTAACTTTTCTGTAAACCATGTAATGTCCACTTCCAACATTTCCAAAGTGCTCCACAACAGAGACTAGACGATATATTCGAGGTTTTGAAGGCATTGTACTAACCTCCTGCACAAAGAACGAGAACCAAATTATATGAGAATAAACTCATTTGAAAGACACATTAACAATCTTAATAGATCTATATGCACTCGGCAATAGCAACCAACATATTGTGGTCTCTACTCAGGTATATTGTTTGCAATGTCAAGTGATATACGCATCTCAGGCCTTTGATAAAAATGAAATCCGAACTCCATGTGAGAAGCCTTATTGAAGATTAAATCTAGATGAATGTGTCTTTTCTCTAACTTTTTAAGCTTTTAGATGAGATGATTCAACACATAATAAAGTGGGGCAAGAAGAGATAGGAAATACAGGGTAAGAAATGAAATCTGAAAAACTTTTGAAATTAAAATCAAAAGATAAACTCGAAGAGATAAAGAAAGAGGTAAAAGAATTATAATCAAGAAAAAAACAAGTGCATTTTTGGTTGGTGTCTTGGTGATTATTTTATAATTACTTATGGTCAAATGTACTTTTTATCCAAACATTTCATAGGATCTAAAACTACTACCCACTTATTATCCACAAATTCCTTAGGATCCACATATTTTAATCACTTAATTTATCGCTTAATTTATAATTTAGTCACCAATCAAATTTGCACTAAGACATTCAATTGAGTGAAAATTTTGAAATAAAGAGAAGTCATTACACGTATGTGACAGTTCAGACACTACATTCAGTCTCAAAATGTTCCAGGTACTCAGCCATGCTTTTATGAAGATTTTATTTTCCATGGATAACAAATGAACCTGCTCCAATAATTGTTTTCAAATCTAAAATGGCAAAGGGTGGGTTCCAAAACTGGTCGTCTCGATGTCATTTTCTCTTTATCACTGTTTTGTGCCTTGTTGCATTCAACATGATAACCAAAGAGCTCAAGAAAGTTCTAAAAGTAGAAGCAATAAACCCTGTGACTACAACAATTTGATAAACTAACTCAATAGGCACCAGAAAAACCTCGTCACGTGCACATGCTAATAAGCATGTAATAAATTTTGAACGAAGTGCAAGAAAACATTTAGAACTCTAGCTCTAAACATTTTGTTGCAATGTTTTCACCCTTAATGAGAGAAACTTTTCAGCATATCGTATTGATTATCTGTCCAAATAATATACTGAAATCACAACTGTGGAAAATACTTGCAAAACATGCAATCAACTAACCTTGCCATTAGAAAGCGTAGGCATACTACCTAATATGGTATCAGCACATCCGCTATTCTTGAGCAAACTTGGTCCTGCTATAGAGGCTTTTAAGCAATTACCATTGGGCACTGCAACTGTATTTCTTTCTGATTCCTTCGCAACCTCCGTTTTCGACGAAATGTTTCCCCCTGTACAAACATTGCAACTTAGAAACCTGTATCAAGTTGTATTTTCTGGTGACTGAAGGAAAGGAATTCTAACACTGGTTCTTTGATAGCTTAAATTGCAAATTTTCTTCCCAGTTCTTTATTCCAACTTCACTTTTCATGAATAGAGACAGGTCCAGGGACAATGGAAAGGAGAGATGGCCCTGGAAAGATGACATCGGTATTAGCCAATATTATAATTTGAGTGACAAAAAAATCAGTAACAATCAAATTATCCAAGTAGCAAAAATTTTACAAAAAAATTCTTATGAGCAAATTCATGAATGATTCAACGCAAGCATGATAAATGCACAAAAGGAATGAATAGTTGCATGATATTGTCAAATGCTGAATGGCAATGAAATAGCTATATGCCACATATGGCTTGCTACAGGAAGGAATCAACCATAATTAACAATCTAAAGCAAGGTACCGTAAGTTTGACTGATTGCCCAGATACATTAGCTGAAGCACGTTGCAGATGTATGCATAAAATCTGCAAGAAAAAAAATTATAGGATGAAAACGGGTAAAAGGCCGACAAACAAGTTAAGAAGTGAGTGAATAATAAAATAGAACATATTCCAACTTGCTGTTTTTCTTTTAAGATGAACAAGTAATCTCTTCATTTTAAATTATTTCACATTATATCAGAGTTTTCCATCAATTCCTTCATTTCCTTCCCTTTTTCGTATTTATGTGATTACTTATTGTTATTGCTTATTTGTTTTTGTTTGGCAGGGATAATTTTTTTTTTATAACCGTGAATGTTCGGGTCAGCTTACGCGCACCTCGACTAATCCGACGGGGCCCTGAAATTTACGGTCGGATACTCACCTCACTGGTCTTGAGGAGACTCGAACTGGTGACCATTGAACAGCAAACCCAAGGCCTGACCAATTGAGCAACCCCTCTCGGATGTTTGGCAGGGATAATGTTTACGTACAATTTTATCAGTGCTTCAATCACATATTTACTTCAATAGATTTATAAAGTGAAAACAATAAAATTGTATGTACTGTCTAGAAAGCACTGATATTTCAAAGACCCTTTTTTGTTGTTGCGAATTTTTCCAATAACTCTTCACTCAAACATTCTGGGTACCCCAGATGATTATAAATTATTTTTTATGCAACCAAATGAACCTAAAACTATAGTATACGTCCTAGATGCTTCTATATATGCAACTTTCTGCTAAATAAATAATCACTAAACATTATTGAAAGCGTAATACCCATATTGACATTGTTGTCCTTTTATTTTTACTTATAAAATTTCTTATGGATTCAAATATTTATTTTAACATTTTCTATATGTATGCGTATAGTATTTATTTATTTATTATTATTTATTCACATACCTATAATGTGTTTTGTTTTGAAAACTTCGAGATTCAAATTATCATCATCTGTATCACATTATATCCAAAACCGATATCAGCAAATGTGCTTCCTAATGCATCATCCTGGAAATTAAAGAGAATAATAGATAGTGTATTTAAGGGCAAATAAATGGGAAAATCCCGTTAATCATTAGTTTTCTAGAACTTGTTATCTCCGGAGCATTCAAATTTTTAACCGTATAAACATAACTGTACATCTGAGCATCGGATGCCAAGTTCAAAGTTTCCCAACTATGACATGCTCCCCCATGAACCTAATTGATAATATCATGATCCTTGTCTTTATACCGCATAAATTAAATTTCAATAACTATGTGCCAAGCCTTCAATAGAGACAAGACCATGGAAATGTTCATACCTTAGGACTCCGTGCAATACTGAGTTGCTTGAAAGCACGACAGAACCTATTTGACCATGGAAGTCCTTGAAGGGAAGAAAGGGTTTTGCAGTCACATGAATCATCATGAGTACAACTTTGTAGTTTTTCAATATCTGTCTGGAAAAAAAGTGTGTATCATGATTACACAGGTAATTTCAAAATCTCCAACTGTTTCATTATGAAACATGCCAGTCAAGACACACAAACCAGAGAACTTGTCAGTTCATAGAAGCTAAAAGTTATGACTATAAGCATATGTTCGGCACACAATATTGGAATGGACTCAACAATATAATGAACAGAATTTTAAATTATTTTCCTTACTAGCCCCTGTTTGAAAACCATTATTTGGAAAAAATAGAGTTTTAAATAATGAACTTTAGGAGAATGCATGATTAAAAAGTAGGGAAAAACTTTGGTTTTATGTGCAAAATATTTTATTGTGTGAATGTGTGAATGAAAATGAATATGTAGAAAAAAGAGCGTGAAAATAATGGTTCTCAAACGGGGGCTTAATATTATCTAGTGCCAACCAATCCTCCCTACCAAACATGGCATAAATGGGTAAGACCGTGGCCAAAAGTTTTGAGCAGATCATATACACAACATGAGGGCCATAAGTTTTAGCTGAGCTGATGAACCTCAACCAGAGCATAGATCTATGAAAGAAGAATATGGAATGAAAAAGTACCTTATCTTCAGCTACTGTAGACACATATTTTATTGCAGCACTGTGCCAACAGTGGCTGCAGCAATAATTCTCAAGATGTTCAGCAACAAAAAATTGCTTGAGGCAATCCTCCAGGGAGCATCCTGCCATCTAAAATTTACATACCAGAAAAACATCACCACGAGGAAGGAACTGAAATTAAAGGTATGGAAAGCACTTGTATCACAATTTTAAACCGTACTATTGTAGCATTATGGCTGATGGGGGGCGAAAGGTGCAAACTGTGGAATAGTTGAAAATCTAGAGATATCTGCATAAAGAAAGGTAAAAAAAATGAAATCGCTTAAAAGAGAAAAGGCTGAAAGATTGAAAGAATGCCCTTCATTTTGCTACTTCCACTATAAGGTCAACTGGCCAAGCTTGCAGTATTATGAGGATAATCGTTGTAGAACAGTCAAAAAAATTGGCTAGTTTAAACCATTTATATACAAAATTAAAACAAAAAATTCTAGATATGATACAACTGCTACCTATACATTCAAGTCACTTTGCATTTATTTTAATTACCTAACTTAAGTATGGGCATTGACAATTCCAATAAATAATATCATGATATGAATATTCTTACTGGTACCATTCAACCTGAATCGAACAGCTTTGGCAAATTAAAATGCTGTCAACAATCCCATCAAAAGGCCCAAGGAAACTGTGCAACCATCTTTGCCATTCACTCCGCCCATTGCTGCTGTTTACAATTCGAATCCCGCCATGAGGGGTAGTCAAAACAGCCAAATAGCTGTGATCAGGGACATATTGCTCTGATAGTTCTTCTCTTAATGAAGACAAAAGATGAGAAAATGCTTCCTCGGCATCCTACATCCAGACCAATTCTAGCTAAAACATTTCCTCATTGATTAAGAAGTTCAAATGTTTATCACAGAAGTACCTGCTGGCTAGTTAGATTGAAACTTGGAAAGTAATTATCCATTGCTAGCATAAGTTTTCTTGGAGTGAGCACAGTTCTTCCATGTCGGACAGTACCTAATTCTGCAAGATCATGTTTACTATCAGTCATGCTGGACATGAATGTTAAATGCAACAAGCTTATGATTGAATTCAGCCAGGAAACAAAAGCTTATTATGCTTTAGAAATACTCGCACCAGAGTAATACATGTAAGATAGATAGAAAAACAAGACCAGGTGGGCTTTGTTTTCCAGAAATAACACCTCTTTGGGTGCAATCACTTCTCGTAACGCCTAAAAACAAGAACTAGCAGAATCATTGGGTAATACATCAAGACGATAAGCATTAGTTTGATACCAAGCATCCAATAACATAATCATTGGGTATTATTTCTAGACAATAAGCATTAGTTTTATTGGAAAAATATGTTTTTGAACATATATTTTATTAAATTTTGGCTTTATTAATTAAACAAATTCGAATTTTTGTTAGTAAGTAATTTGGAGAAGTTTAAGGAAATTTAGTGTGCTGCACTAGTTAACTCAGTGCATTCACATTATAGTGTGATGGTTCGTACATCTGTTAAAATCAATCAGACTCACAAAATATATCATATCGGTGTAGATTTTGATTTTGACTGTATAACTTTCCATATGAACACTTGTACTACTTGACATGAATTTTGACATGAGTTTCTTTATGCTTGGAGAGGAAGTCAAAGACTTTCCTTATTTCTAGTTACGAAAGATTTGATTTGATATTATTTAAGTTCCTTATTTAGTTCTCTTGTCATTATGATAATCAAAATACTAATATCTTTTTTTTGAAATTCTTGTGCCTCAGTTAAGATACATGTTAAAGATAGTTTCTTGTGCACAAAAGAATGAAAAAAAAGTCCCGATATAGATTAGGGCTACACGTTTTCATACACCTTGAACACAAAACAATTGCTAGAGGTACGAGTGTGTGAATGGAATATTGATAAAAAGAATTCTAATGTAGTCTTAAGCAGATAATATATCACATTAAATACTCATAACGCTATCAGTTTAAACCTAGTTTATTGCACCATATGGACAATGGTGATTGGTGATGCACCACCACCATGGTATAAAACTATGCTCATATAAAGAATTAATCAGGTGCATTTACATGTAGAATATTAATTGACATTCTCAGTAGGCAGATGTATTTGAGAAGCTAGCCATAATAAACAAAAGGCCAGCTGATCCAGTTATGTTAGACACGAGTTCCTCCACACTGGAATTCAGAATTTATGCTTTACGTGATTTTTAAGCTGAATAGTTTATCCAAAATGCAAATAGCTTTTTTCGGAACAATTCAATATATAGGTACAGATAGATAGTTATCATTTAGCTTAGCGCGAAGTAGAAGACAAAAGACATGAAAGGCTTAGGAACCTTTCCAAGCTTTACTACAGTGTCATTGTATGATTTTATTAATCAATATCGAAATAAAAGCAAGAAAGGAAATGGATATTTAGAAAAGTTAACGTCGTCTTTGAGGATTTTCACTCTTCCCATCACAAAACCGAAGCGGAGTACAAGAAAATTGGAAGTCATGCTGCTAAGTAAATGCAGATTTGTTTGTTGAAAATGTCTTCCCAAGTACATTGACAAGATGGAGCATGAATTGTGGACCTGGACCAAAAATAATTACAGAGTGAAAGACATCCACAACCCACAAATTTTGCATGGAAGAGTGCCTTGATTCCACATAAATGTCATCTTGAATATTGTTGATTCGGTTAAAATGCCAGCCGAATTGGATTGTTGTAACCTCAGCACTGGATTAGACGAGACCTATGAGGCGGTACAAAATGTTGATTGAAACTATTTGACTTCCCATGAATAGAAACCGTGGTTTGGGTGGGAAGGGGAAGGGGAACAGGATTGGGGTTACAGATGCTTCAAAGTAGATAGAATTTCAGATCAGATGATTTTTCATCTTGCTTTGAGAACATTTTCCACACTGTGAATACAATAACTATTTTCACAGCAATAACTGCATGAATAAAAATAGTTATTAATGATTTCTTTAGCCTTTCTAAAGTAGAAACCAGTGCGCGATACTTGATACAGATACAGGTGCGAGATAATGGAAACAGCAGAACAGTGCAATAAATTATGATTATCCTATCCTATATTATGAAACTTTAAAAACTACTTATATTCTCTGAAAATTGAAGCTTGTGGTATAGCCCAACTTATCACCACGCCTGGACAACAAAGGTTGAAGTATCATGTAAGATCCTTACATTAACCTTTCCAAGATGCCAAAAAAGCCTTCAAAACATCTAACATGGAAGACACCATATGGCATTTAAGTAAATATGAACCGTAACTGCAAAACAGACACATTCCTGACTAATAATCACACTTCTAGTTTCTAGAGCAGCCACGAAATCCCCACATCTAGAAAAACAACTCGCAGCTATGCACGATAAGAATGCAACTGAACCACAAGAGATTATAAACATCAACAAGTTAAACTCATTATGAATTTGAGAGAGGAGATACCTATCTCCAAATGAGCAAACTCCTCAATTCAGTTTCAAATTTTAAGTACGTGAAAACAATTTTCACACAGACCTTCCATTAGAGAAGTCAGGGCATTAACAAGTGGCATGCTTTCAACTCCATCTGATGAAAACTTGAATTCCTCCACCGTTTTTTCAAGATATTTCCGAAAGCTCGAGCAGCTTGCCAAAGCCTAAACCCAAATATAAATCCATTATAAATAAAAATAGAAAACTAAGTTAGCAACATCATATTCTTGTGGGATAGTAGAAAAGAAACTGTAGAAATAAATTTCTAGCAACACCACTATATAACTCCAACGAAAACAACCTAATTAGAGAGAGAGAGAGAGATCATTGATAAAACTGAATTCACCTGCAAAATAACATTCAAGAAGCAATTATTTCCAAAATTTTGCAATCCAGGTACTGCCCAATTCTTTTCAGAATCACCATCTAATAACAATAGCAGGTTGTTAAATTTCAGAACTTTATCTTTTACGGCCAAGATTATACCAGCAGCACCTAGTACACCAACAGCTGCAGATATTTTTAGCCCAGAAGCAGAACCCCAGTTCCGTTCAGGCAGAAATTTAGACAGTTTTGGAATCAAAGAACTGAATTTTATGCTTTCTTGGATTTTCATTTTGGCAATTCTTACGACGCATGAAATCGGAGGCCCTTTTAAGGCAACGCACAGGAAAGGAAATGTTTCGTTTCCGGTTAATAAAAATTATTAATCTACAATTAACTCATAAGAAAAAAAGTTTAAGCTTAGCCAAACATGGTCTATATTTTTCCTGGGCCATGGATGTACCCGGAGCCCATAATCTTGGCCCAGTCCATGCCCCAAATTCGCGCCGCACAATCACGTATACCTCTAAACCCTAAACTCTATCTTCTGCCTTTATATATATTACAACTGCCTCGCCTATCAGTATTCACTCATCTCTCGAACGGTTTTATCAATCTTCTTTTCATTGTCTGTTATTACGTTTGTGTTATATGTGTTTGGTCTTGTGCTTACTACCGTAGCAAAAATTGCTTGGTTTGTTTTGATTTTCTGATTTTGTTTGAAAAGAATTCAATTGGTTCTGTGGATATGATTAACCTGGTGTCTATGATGACTAATTTTAAGGCTTGTTTCTCAAAAACATTCGCAGTGGCCGCCTAAGAACTTTCGCCTTCGCCGGGCTTGAGAGTTTATGCTGCTTCAATCCTTCCTTGGATGTCTGAGACGCCTCCATTAATTTGATGCTGTTTCCTGTGTATTGGAATACGCTGATTGTATATGTATTGCTTTGATAATTCTGTTCTTATTTGTTTTTTTTTTTCTGAATTTAATTGCTGTGTTGATTGGGCTTAAAAATGTGATCTTGCATTGAAACATATATATTTTTCTTCTTTTAGAATACAGGGACTTTGAATTCAGCGCCTTGAGCATGAGAATTGGATTGCTTCAGGGATGATAAGTCCCTGAAATTCAATTTTTTTCATCCATCCGTCACTTTGTCAGCATTTCTCTTTTACTCGATTTGCTGGCCATGCAGGAATGGAACAATTTTTTTCATATATGCTAGTATAAATGTCAATTTATTTGATGTCGGTGATGACAAATCCAAAGGCTTGTTTCTCAAAACATTCGCAGTGGCCGCCTAAGAGCTTTCGCCTTCGCCAGGCTTGAGAGCTAGTGCTGCTTTTATCCTTCCTTGGATGTCTGAGACTTTTCCAATATGCAAAAGGGGTTTGAAGATTTTCAATGGTTGCGTTAATTCTTTTATTTTTGGATTAGTTATTGAACTTTGGAATTTGTTCTGCAATTGCTATGGATTTTGCAGACAGTTGTAAGTCGATGCAAGAACAAGAAGATGGACGAAAGGAGCAAGAAAGAGAAAGATGCGGTAAAAGGCAAGCCTGATGTGTGGATTGGATGAGAGAGCAAGGGAAAGAAACTCTGGCTGAGAAAAGCAGTTGATCTGATATCATAATAGCAGAATTGGTGGCAGCCCAAGTAATTCAGTCATTATGCCAGCTGACGATTCCATTGGTGAAATCCCACTTGTTTGAAACCTTCATGTATCATTCTATCTTCGTTAATTGATTCTTTACGGGAAGATCTTTAACGTACAAGTGAATACGTGACTTGATCATGCTCTTGTTCCAGGCCCAGCACATATTATGTGCAATACAATAACAAAGGGCAAATTTAACTTATTGGTATGCAAATACCTCCCCGACCATACGAACTTAAATTTGAGTATAATGCTAACCCATGATAATATCCCACCAACTGCGATTTGGAACTTTAAAATGAGTGGAAGAGTAGGTCATGTGCTCGAAACCTTTGCTTTCGACCCTCGGTACATTTAACCAGTTAAGCTCAAGAAGAATACAAGTGAAATATGAATGGCAAAAATACCCAATACCTGCGGGCCCATCCTGAACAAGGCGTGGATCCATTTAATTGAGTATTTGCGTCAGGGACGGGTACATGTAACAAGGGATGTCCGGTTTAATTTGCAATTTTTCTTTTTAAAGAATTCAATACTTTAAATAGAATAAGTCCATGAATGTTCACTAGTTATAGTAAATGTCAACTAAGATTATTTAAGAAATATGACAAAATAAAAATTTTAGTTTACCAAATATATTTGAATAATTGAATTTTTTTTAAAAAAAAATAAAAATGTATTATCTCATTTTATTGTATGAGGATAATAAAATAATTATATTAAAAAAAAATTAAATTGATAGTAAACGGGGCCATCGTCCCCTCACCCCACCCCACTCTGCTCCACTTAAACGGGTAACGAGGGGGTTGAGGGGAAATTATTGACGGGACAGGGTAGGTTGCCCAATCCCGATATGTCCCTTGCCATCTCTAAAGTGAAAATTCACATGTATTGTGGGCAAATTGCACTTTTAAATGATTGACCATCAAAATAGTAAATTACCAACATAAGAATACAAATTAAAAAATGATTCGTTAATTCAATCAAAATAAAATATTTATTTATAATTATGCACATATATTTTTGAGATTCACAACTATTACTCTTCATAAATTATTTATAAATTTGTTAATTAATCAGCTATTTGGGTAGATTTGTTATTTAGCTCATGTTTAGTATATATTAAAATTCTCATTTTAATTCTTCTACTTATTTTCAACCACACATTATGTTGACCTCAGAAAATGAATTCAACATATGTCAAGCCTACTCGTGCATACGTAAGCTAAATCCAACACGTTAGCGTAGATCAACGATAGAGATCACTCCAATATTTGAACGCGGGTAGAGCTTAACAACAAGAGAAGTTTTCGTTCGGGTTCCAGCAAGGTTTTCAGGACACCATTGTATATTGATCAATCGATAAGAGCAATATTGTAGTTGTAATAAACTAATAAGAGAATAAAATAGGTCGCTTTGAGTATTTAAAGTTTCATTAGCCTTCAATCGTTACATGGTGGGAGTATTTATAGTATTACAGATGAATTGGTGACCCCTTGGATCAGATTACACGTGGCTTCATCCCCTCTGCTAAAGCATCAAATCATATCCATCATGTTGACTTTCTTAATTTTACAAAGCATTTAATACTCTTACATCCTATTAACAAGATCAGATACAAATATACGCATTACAAGGGTCACATCAATCATTCCAAAAGGATTTCATACTTATTCAAGATCTCTGCACGTGTGTCATCACTAGCTGAAGGGCCATAGATCCAGGAGGCGTCTCGCACGTACTGGGGCCTCGGCTTACAACGGAGGCTCGCATAATGGGCCTCGACCTACATAGAAGGAGGCTAGGCGGCCGATTGGATCAGGTCCCACAGCCACATGGCAGTTCCTAGTGATGAGTCATAACAATAGTACCCCAAGTCCATGTGTCATTATTTATGTCATGCGTGGACTTTAGTAATAAAGTTAAAAAAGTTTTTTTTAAATTTGTAGTCTATCATATCAGTCCCCCAAGTCCATGTAGAGCTATTCATACTGTGCATGGAATTTTAATAGGTGATTTAAACCTAGCTTGCTTTACAATAGAGAGATTTGTGGTGTTCATACTGTAATACCTTAGTGCTGATGCGAATTTAAAGCTGAAGCTGAGGCAAGTACATGGCTAAACTGCCGAGGCTGAATTACTTGAGATAGCTGAATTTAAAGTTGAAGTTGAGGCAAGTCCATGGCCGAACTGCGAAGGCTGAATTACTTGGGAATAGCTGAATTTAAAGTTGAAGCTGAGGCAAGTCCATAGCTGAACTGTAGAGGCTTAATTACTTAAGAATAGCTGAATTTAAAGTTGAAGTCGAGGCAAGTCCATGGCTGAACTATCGAGGTTGAATTAATTGTTGTAATGCCTTAGTGCTGAGGCGACGAAGCTTGAATCCGGAAGCTAAATTATAAATTGTTTGACATCGATGCTAGTGCGCATGATTTGACGGTTTTGCATGTTTCCAAGGCGAGGTAGCTGTAGCGATTCAACTTCCAATACACGTACGGCCACCACATTAATTACACAATGATGGCTAATGATGATCATGCGTTTTTTGTTGAAAATATTCATGCGCCGAGGCCAATGGGTGAAACCCATGAATTGATCTAAGGCGTTAATGTCATAAAACGTTTGAATTCTACAGTTCAGATTGAACGCAAATTTGGACACCTCTGATTAGATGGGCCTCAATCCAATGGTTGGGATTCAGTCCCTTTTTTGTATAAAGGCCAAAACCTTGTCATTTTAAAACTTTACCTTTGGAAAATATTCTTCGAACTCTCTCAAGTTTTCTTTCAAAGAGTTTTTCGGCAATCAATCTCCAACGAGTCTTCTGAATCTTCATTTGTTTAGGTATTTTCTTGTGAAAAATGGGGTTTTCCCAAATTTTCCTCAAGTTTCTGCAACTTTTCATCTTTTTCTTCAAATTACCATGCCTACTGAGGCGTCCATGACTGTTTCTGTGGCTAGGTTCGGGGGAAAGGGGGAGTCAGTGTTTGGGAGGTCGGAGGAGTGGTAAACTATGAGTGAGGAGCCCATAGACTATGAGGCGGATTGGGGGGCTGCAAAAATCCCATCTTCTATAACCTCTTCCAAATTAGCAAAGCTTATGGGAACATATTGTATACATCATTATGTAGAGTTGCTAGTTCATGAGGCCACGAACGAGCCTGTTTTCCGAAACCGGGATGTGTGGCCATTAGTGAATTCTTACTGAAAGCAAGAGTGCGTCTGCCTCTGCACCCCTTCTTTAGGGCGGTGCTGAGGAACTTCATGTTGTCCCCTACCCAAATTTTACCAAATGGGTGGAGCCAATTAGTTGGGGCCTACTTTCTCTGGAAAGAGGTCTCTTTAGGCGAGGACATGCCTCTATATGTCTTCCAAACAATTTTTTAGGCTCGAGTCGTTAGGAAAAACGACTCCAATGGGTGGTACTACATCACCCATTGGGGGCTCATAGCCCCCACCTCCATTAAAGGATGGAAAGAGTCTTGGTTCTGGGTTAGGGGCAGGTGGCAGATGGTTGAGAAAGATGTTGTCCCAACATGTACTGTGCCGACCCAGTATTACGAAGCGCGTGAGTGCCTCGCTTTACGACTTTAGATTTATTCACAACTTCTTGGAACTAATTTCTGTTGTTTTGTTTGTTTGCAGATTCCGGTTCAAGATACAAGGTCCACGAGGCTGAGTGGGACGTGATCGAAGACATTTACAAACGATCTCCGAAGCTTTGCCCACCTCACTGAACGAAGCTGCTATTTCCTGGACTTCGGACTGATAGCCTCCAAAGGTAAGATGCCCATTTACTTCTGTTAAGTTTATATTCATTCTTACAACTTCTGACTTTTTCATTCACATTTGCACACAAATTTGCCAAGAATGAGTATCAAGTACCTGATATGGCCAATATCCTTAAGGCCACTGTCGTTACTAGCACCAAAGCTCTGAAGCCCTCTTCCTCTGGGGCGAAGCAAGTGAGATCAAGGCTGGAACTCCTCAGTAAAGACTAGGCTAAGAATGGAGCAGAAGAGGAGGCTCATAAAAAGGCTCAGATAGCCTCTGATAGAGGAAAGAGGAAAAAGGAAAATGAAGGAGCCTCATAAGAGTCCACACAAATGGGGGTTCATCCAATTTTGGGACCATTGTGTCCCATTCTGAAAAAGGGGTGTTTTAGCAGCTAAAACTTCTTCAGCCTTTAATGAAAGCTGCTAAAGTGGAGCAAGCTCGGAAGGCCAAGAAGGAAACAACTTCATCCCCCGAGGCATCTAAAAATGGGCAAATTGTGAGAACCTTAGGCAAGTCTGGGAACTTCCTAGCTGTGAGGGATAATAAAATTGCCTCAGCAGTTTTGGAAATGTTACCGGCTGAGGTTCGGAGTGCCACGAAAGTTTTTAACAAATTTTGGACGGAAAGGTGGCAAGATTATGTGTCCACCTGTGATGCGGTGGACCTCACTGCCACTTTGGTGAGCCAAAGTGCAAGGGCTTTTGGGGTGGCCCTCGAGTGTCAGGAAGTGTTATCTGACATTCAAAGATGGAATATAGCATCGGTAGAAAACATTGATGTTGCCTAAGCTGAATTAAAAAGGCCCATTTGGCTGTGTCGAGCTTCTTCTTCAGAGTGTGTTTTATGATTTTATTCACAGCTTCGACTTGTCCATTAGCCTGGGGATGATGAGGAGTAGATAAATGCTTCATAATTCCCAGCTCTTCACAAAGATCTCTCACCTTTTTGTTGTCAAATTACTTCCCATTATCTGAGGTGATCGAATGGGGAATACCAAATCGACATATTATGTTCTTCCACAAAAATTTGGAAGTATTTGCTTTAGTGATCTTTGCCAGGGGTTCGGCCTCCACCCACTTTGTGAAATAATCAATCGCAACAATAGCAAAATTAGCATTTCATTTGCCCTTAGGTAGGGGGCCAATGAGGTCCACGCTCCATTTGCTGAAAGGCCAATGGTTGGACACTGGAGTTAACTCCTAGAGGTTGGACATGGGAGAAACGTTGACACTTGTCACATTTTAGAACAAATTGGATGGCACCCTTTTTTAAAGTGGGTCAATAATATCCTTACCTCAATACTTTTCTGGCCAAAGCAAGTCCTCCTGAGTGGTCGCCACAAACAACTTTGTGAATTTCAAGGAGTACGTAGTTGGCTTCCTCTTCTCCTACATACTGAAGAAGTGGCGAAGAAAATCCACGCTTGTAAAGAATATTACCCACTAACACAAAATGAGTGGACATCCTCCTTAGCTTGTAGGCCTTGAAGAGGATTTCAAATTCGCTTAATTCCACTGCCCATTTTAGTAACCTTCCCGAGGCATCAGGTTTTTGCAACACTTACCTGAGCGGGAAGTTTGTCAACATATGGATTGTATGGGCTTGGAAATAGAGTCTCAACTTGCGGAATGCAATTATTAATGTCAAAGCCAACTTCTCCATATCTAGGTAACGCGTTTCAGGGACTAGCAATGCTTTGCTGATGTAGTAAACTGGCAACTGGGTTGAGCCCTCTTCTCTTACAAGTACAGCACTTATGGCCTCATGGGAGATGGCCAAGTAAAGTTGTAGAACTTCCCCAAGCTTGGGTTTCCATAGAAGGGGGTCTGCCCTATATGCTTTTTCAGCCCCTAGAAGGCCTCTTTACACTCCTTGGTCCATTGGAACTTCTTGCCTCCCTTCAACACCTTAAAGAATGGGAAGTACTTATATGTAGCCTTCGATATGAAACGGTTCAAAGCAGACACCTAGGGATGGTAAAAAAGCTCGGCGGCTCGGGCTCGGTATAACCGAGCCACTATTTAAAAAAAAATTATTATAAGCTGCCTCTAAGGGCAGCTTTTCTGCAAGCTGCCTTGCACAATTGCAAGGCAGCTTTGCAACAAAGCTGCCTTTACAGGCAGCTATTTTAGCTGCCTGCAAAGGTAATAAGCTACAAACATTAAAAAAAAAATTCAAAAACTCGAGCCGGCTTGGCCCGCTAAGGCTCGGTGCAAAAGCTCGGGTTGAGCCTCATTTTTTTGACCGGACTTTGCTCGGCTCGGTTCGGCTCAACTCGGGCCTAAAAAAGCTCGGTCCAAAAAAGCTCGAGCCGAGCCCGAGCTTTTTTTCGGCTCGGGCTCGGCTCGTTGCCATCCTTACAGAGACCCGATCAGTCAAACTTTGCACTTTCTTTGGTTTCTAGGGGAACCTTATCTCAATCAGTGCTTGTATTTTCTTAGGGTTTGCTTCTATGCCCCGTTGATTGACCATGTACTCTAAGTACTTGCCCGATGCAACTTCAAATGTACACTTGAGGGGATTCAACCTCATGCGGTACTTTCGTAAAACTTGAAAAGCTCTGTTGAGGTAAGTTATGTGGTCATCAATCTTCAAGCTTTTGATAAGCATGCCGTCCACATAGACCTCCATCGTACCGCCAAGTAGGTCGGCGAACATCTTGTTCACGAGCCTTTGGTAAGTAGCTCCTGTATTTTTTAGTCCGAAGGGCATCATCTTGTAGCAATAGAATCCTCTATCAGTAATAAAGGATGTGTGCTCCTTATCACCTGGATACATGTGAATTTGGTTGTAGCCAGAGTAAGGATCTATGAAGTTTAGAGACTCATGCCCCGCGGCGGAGTCCACCAATTGATCAATACTCGGGAGTGGAAAACTGTCCTTAGGACATGCTTTGTTAAGGTCTGAAAAGTTAATGAATATCATCCACTTCCCGGTGCTTCTTAACTAGGAACGGGTTAGAGTCCCACTTCGGGTAGATGGCCTCCCTGATGAAGCCATTCTTGATTAACTTCTGTACTTCTTCCTTCAGGGCCTCATATTGTTCCGGGTTCAAAGCTCTTCTCTTATGTCTATGCGAGACAACCTTATGATCAATATTCAAGTGGTGATAGCTGACCTCACGGTCGATGGCCACCATATCGTCATGCCTCCAAGCAAAGACGTCACGATTTTCACATAAAAATTTCTGGAGCTTTTTCTTAAATTCTGGAGCCAGGCCTCGGCCCACTTGCAACAGTTTGGTGGGATCTGTTGGGTCAACGGGGAAACTTTCTAGTTCCTCCATTGGGGCTATCTAGGACTCAGTTACAATAACGTGTGGGTTGAGTTTATCAAATGCTGGAATCTCCAGGTCCATGACACATATTACCATGTTCATGTCCCTGGGCTCAGCTTTCCTAATGGAGTTTAAGTAGTATTCTCGGGCTCCTCTTTGGTCACCTTTCACCGTTGCCACCCTCTGATCAATTAAGAATTTCATGCATAGGTGGTGGATGGAGGTGTCGACTCCAAGATCTTTCAATGCTGGCCTCCCCAATACCCCGTGGTAGGCGGACCTACTATCAACAATAAAAAATTCCATGAAGTTCAACATTGATAAGGGCGGCTCTCCCATCTTCACGACAAGTGTGATTTTGCCCATCAGAATTATGCTATCTCCTGTAAAACCGTATAGAGGGGTGCTGATGGTGTCAACTCGTGGTCCAGAATCATTTTATCAAAGGTGGATCCGAAAACGATATTAACTGAGCTACCATTGTCCACCAACATTTGCTTGAGCCCATTTCGGGCCACCACGGCCCTTACAACCAGGGCATCACAATGGGGGTAGTGGACACCTTCTGAATCTTCACGAGTAAACACAATGGGCGGTGACTGACTCCTTCGAGAACTGTTGTCCACTATATAGCTAGTTAGTGGAGGGCCATTAGCTTTCCGGGCGTAATTCCTTTGGGAGTTTCTTATTTCTCCACCAAGATAAGGGCCTCCAAAAATGGTATCAATTTCATGGATGGGGGCATTTTCCACCCAGTTTCGATGGCCTCTTTGCTGTTGCTGTCCATCCTGATTTCTGTCATCTTTATACTCCTTCATTTGCTGGGGGATATTTCTCAATAGCGGTGGAGTGGCTTCATCTTGCCTAGGCTGCTGATCATGCCTCGACGGGGGCCTATTCCTTGGTCTAGAGTTGTCCCGATTGTCATTTATGGAGTTCAAACCTCTGGGATGTTGGACAATATCTCTACAATCAGCAGTGTTATGGCTATAAGAATGATGGTAAGTGCAGTATTCTTGGGGGTTCGGTCTGCTTTAAGGTCTCGAACCTCTCCATTTGCCTTGTCTTCTACGAGGGGCCTGTTGCATAGACTCATTCGTTTGAGGGTTTTGCGGGTACATCCTCATAGTCTAATATATGGATGGCGTTCAAGGTAGCTGTGGCAAGTGCTTGGCCTGAGCTGTGGGCAATTTCATTACCGTATTGATCCCGCTGATGGTCCATCAGGTGGGAGGTAGTTCCTCTCCCACGCTACCTTTATTGGGGTAGAGACCTCTACTAGCCCTGTTCCTGTGATCAATCAACTCCTCGTTGATAATTTCTCGTCTCATCATTTCTAGCAGGGCGTCAAGTCTCACTAGGCTGCTGTCTCATGTTCTGAAGACGCTAGATAGGGGCCTCTCCTTCCTTATTTACTACGAACCTCTTTAAAAAGGTGGTTTTGAACTCTGACCAACTCCTGATGCTCACAAGCGGTAGCCTGCTATACCAAATTTCAACTGCTCCACTATGAGTCAAGTGGAAAGCTTTGCATTTCACAGCTGGGGTGGCGTCTCTCAAGCTCATGTGTGTTTTGTAGCTATTCAAATGCTTAGCTGGGTTGCCTCTCCCACCATACTTTGGTATCTTGGGTATCACATAGTAGCTCAGTACATGTACATTCCTCAATTCTTGCGAAAATGACAGGTTGTCATTGTCATCATCTAAGTCACAAGATCTCTGGGGGCCATTTGAATTATAATTTGCATCGGCCTCGTACCTTGGTGGTGGTGCAAAAGGTCCTGTATGGTTTCTCGCTTCATCATTCCTCATTCGACATTCATGCCGAGGCGGCACAACCTGGGGGCATATTCTTACCTTTCCTCCGGTTGCCAAGTCTCACGAGGTGGGGACTGGGGTCTATTTCGAGACGTTGGCATTTCATGTTGCTGTCTATGTAGAGATGGCAAAAAAACCCGCCCAGGCCCCGCCCCGACAGGTTAGCGAGCGCGGGGATTGCCGCCCCGCCTCGGGTCGCGGGGCGAGGGTGCCCCGCCCCGTTTAGTTAAAAAAAAAAAAATTGAACGTTGTTTATTTAATTTTGGACATTGTTTATTTTCATTGTTTGGTTTGGATGTTGATGTAATTATTTTAAATATTATTTGCTTTGAATTATAAAATTTTGAATTGTATTTAATTGAAAATTTTTTGTTTTAAAAAAAAAAACTAAATGGGGCATTAAACGGGGCAAAAATCCGCCCCGCCCCGCCCCGCCCCGTCAAAGGTGGGGCGGGGCGCGGGGCGGCGCGGGGACGGGGATTGGCGGGGCGGGGTAGGGGTGCCCCGCCCCGAACCCGCCCCGTTGCCATCACTATGTCTATGCCTTGGTTCTGCTGGGCTTAGCCGTCAAACACGCTAGTGGACCCTGAGGCCTATGTTCTGGTTCATACTCTGGAGGAAAGTTATCCTCCATGTTGAATGGGCCTCAGTAGGTCGGCCAAAATCGTTGTTTGAAGAGACATCAACTCTCACTTCCCTCTCAACTAGGCTAGCTCCTCTAGCATGCTTGGGAAGACGAACTATTTGGCTTTGCACCTCTTCTTCCTGTTGGTATTACTCTTTAAGGGTAAAGTGAGGGATTGGATCTCTCCGTGGCCTTGCATTTGCTTCAATAATTCTTGCATGGCTAAATTTTTGTTGGTAATACTCATCATGTTGGCTGACATAGTCGTCATTTCTCTTATAAGCTGGGCAGCCATTCTTCTCCCACCTCATCTATGATGATGGTGGGGCCGACGCCGACCCGCTGGGGGGACTGTAACGGGAACTTCATCATCACTTTTCCTCACGCGCTTGGAAGGGGCGTCTCCATCCGAACTCATCTCCTTTTAAGCCTAAAAACCTTAGAATTTCTCAAATTTCAGGGGCTTCCTCTTGTTCCCTTTTCAAGAACAAATCATTTTTCAAGGGGGATGCCTAAACTATTTTCTCAAAAAGCTTTTTACACGGGGTTGCTCGTAGCTATAGTATGATTTTCCACAAACGGCGCCAATCTGTTGACTTCAAAAAACGAACTCAACAGATGCCGAGCTCGCTCGTGCATATGTAAACTAAATCAACACGTTAACATAGATTAACGATAGAGATCACTCCAATATTTGAATGTAAGAGGAGCTCAACGACACGAGACGTTTCCGTTTGGGTTCCGATAAGGTTTTCAGGACACGGTTGTATAATGATCAATCTATAAGAGCAAAATTTGTAGTTGTAATAAACTGATAAGAGAATTAGATAGGTCGCTTTGAGTATTTAAAGTTTCATTAGCCTTCAATAGTTACATGGTGGTGGTATTTATAGTATTACAGATGAATTGGTGACCATTAGATCAAATTACACGTAGCCTCATCCCTTCGGCCCGAAGTATCAAATCATATCCATCATGTTGACTTTCCTAACTTTACAAAACATTTAATGCTCTTACATCATATTAACAAGACAATACACAACAAATATACTAATTACAAGGGTCACATCAATCATTCCAAAAAAAAATTCATACTTATTCAAGGTCTCTGCACGTGGGCCATCACTAGCTGAAGGGCCTCAGATTCAGGAGGCACCTCGGACGTACTGGGGCCTCAGCTTACAACGGAGCCTCGCATAATGGGCCTCGAAGTAGCATGGGCCTCAATGTACATAGAAGGAGGCTAGGCCGCTCGGTTGGATCAGGTCCCACAGCCACGTGACAATTCCTAGTGACGAGTCATAACAATAGTCCCCCAAATCTATGTGTGATTATTTATGTCATGCATGGGGTCACCAGTTCGAGTCCCCTCATGGCCACTGAGGTGAGAAACGGCTGTAAGATTCAGGGCCCCGTGGGATTAGTCGAGGTGCGCGCAAGCTGGCCCGAACATCCATGATTATAAAAAAAAAAAAATTATGTTATGCATGGACTTCAGTAATGAAGTTAAAAATTTTTTTTAAAATTTGTAGTTCATCACATTTTTCAACAAAATAATATTTTTCATCACATTAATAATCTTTCCTTTTTTTTTTAACCACATATTCTCAATCAATATACTATTTCAAAATATATAATTCCAAAATAACGTGGTAACCCAAACACACCCTTACCCTTTTTTTTCATTCGTGCTTTACGTATCCCTTCTTCCAAGAAAAGAAGAGTTGTAAAAAATAAAACGGAGAAATTAGAGCAGAGCTCGCGCACTCACTCTCTCTCTCTTAGGGTTTTAATTTTCCTTTCATCTCATCAAATTCCTCTTTAATCGAACCAATATCATCAAAATGGTTTGCAATTGTTGCTCTTGCTATTTTCAGCTACAATACAATCTCTTAATTATTTCCCCAAGTAGATCTCAAATGTTAATTTTCTACCTTTGATTTTGTGTTGCAGGAAAATGGAGGGGAGAATTTGGACGCGAAAATAGAGGCGTTGCTGAATGTGGAGAAGCAGATGAGGCAAGCTGGCGACGTGGTCGGCACCAGAAAGGCAGTCAGTGATATTCTGCAGCTCTGCTTCGATGGCCGGGCTTGGAAAACTCTCAATGATCAGATTGTTCTTCTGTCTAAGCGCCGTGGCCAATTGAAACAGGTCTAAACAATTTCCTTAATATACTTGCATCGTTTTATTTTCGTACACATCACTGCTGTCGTAGTTTGTTGAATTATGATTTTTATTGTTGAACATATATGCTTTTTGCTGTTCTTTTGTAAGATATGGGGGTAATTTGAGTTGTAAAAGAAGTGGTGGTTTCATATGGAAAAGAAATGTGGAGACTACAAGAAAGTGGTACATTTTATAGTATTTTTAATATAGTTATTATGGGTCAATGTTATTTATGAAATGTTTACTTGCTAGATAGCAAATTCGAGCATTGATCGACCTGTGCCTCATAAACATTTCATAGACTAACTGTCAAGTCTCATATAGACATTGTGATTGCCTCCTACTTGAATAGATGATTATTATAACTAGTTTTCTGACTTTTATAATATTAAGCCATTATGCCCTCTTAATTAATGAGTTCAGAATATGACTATCCACTTCCTACTCACTCTCAAATTACTGGCTTTGGACTTCCAAAAGCATGCAGCTAATTAATGGTTTCAATTCAGGGGTGTAAGTAAGAGTGCTCATGCACGTTTGGAGAAAGATGGCGAACTTTTTAAGGTTGAACAAGTAATTGAACCAACTTGGCTGGAAGTCCAAGTCCAACCAGATTGACCTTTCTGGTTGTACTGTTTATGTTAGTATGATGCCATTCAAATTTTTTTCTCAAAGACAATGGTGTGAACAAAACTAACATATGAAGAACATTCACCATTCACTATTTGTCCATCATGTCGGTAGAGTTCAATGGGACCTCCTTGCAACATCACTCTCCAATTCTCCTCCACCTTTAGCCATCTATCCTGCATCTAATGGTCAAAATTGGCAAAAGCTCAAAGCACATTGAAGTACTCAATGTCAGGATATTTCCAGTTTTCATTTAATCATGCTGTCTGAAGTCTACAGAATAATCCCTCAAATTATTTTCATAGCTCCCATATTGATTGGATTTTCCATTGGAAGGTTTGGTCTATATGTAGACATCACATACTGATGAATATGCACTAATAATGTGCATTTCTGTGTGGGTAGGGAGCACAAATTATGTTTCAATATTGTATGCTTAATATGTGTAGACAGACGTGTGAACAGGTGGACAATTATTCATGGCATATGCACTGGTATGCCTGATTTATTGTAAAACATATGCATCGAGTTAATGCTTTCTGCTATGCAGTTTGTACTGTTGATTTATTTGTTTTAGGTATGGTTTTATGTAACCTTATTTTATCCACTAACAAGTAAATTGTAGTTAGTCAGTGGTAAGATTTGTATTTCCTACATCAAAACGAAGATATTTTTCCTTCCATTGTTTGAGGCTGTGTCCCATTTGGTTTTCTCGTGTTGTAATACAGGCTGTGCAAGCCATGGTTCAACAAGCAATGCAGTATATCGACCAGACACCAGATCTTGATACTAAAACAGAGCTCATTAAGACACTTAATAGCGTATCTGCAGGAAAGGTGATTATTCAAACATGATTCCCTGCACAATATGTTTTGGATTTTTCTTACCTTGAAGATTTTTTCTCTACTAATTTCTTGAATGGGCACACCTTTTGGCAGATATATGTTGAGATAGAGAGAGCTCGCCTGATTAAGAAACTTGCGAAGATTAAAGAAGATCAGGGACTAATAGCTGAGGCTGCTGATTTGATGCAAGAAATTGCGGTCAGTGGATGATAATCTTGTTTATTGGCTTCTCCTTTGCTTTAAGCACATTTTAGCGTATGTTTGGCTAGTGTTATGAACTTTTTATTAATAGTCAAACCATTTTTTATCCATACATTTCGTGAGACCTACAAGTACTATCCACTTATTCACCAATGATTTCTATTTATTTATAATTTAAATTATTTATAAACACTTGCCAAACAAGCTATAAGTTGCATGTCAAGTTTATTCTTCCTTCCCAGTCGCTTCCTAACAATGTGGACTACAGGTGGAGACATTCGGTGCAATGGCAAAAACTGAAAAAACAGCATTCATTCTTGAACAAGTGTGTAGCCTTCTCTATTTACCTTTGTCTGTTATAGAAACTGTGGTTGGAATAAATGATTTTGTTACACATGATGTGATACCTTGATCTTCAAATCTTGTAGGTTCGTTTGTGTTTAGATCGCCAGGATTATGTACGTGCACAAATACTCTCAAGAAAGATCAGTCCCAGAGTTTTTGAAGCTGAGACTTCTAAAGAGAAGAAGAAACCTAAAGAAAGTGAAAGTGTAGTTGAAGAGCCTCCTGCCGATATTCCATCTCTGTTGGAGTTGAAGAAGATTTACTACCAATTAATGATTCGGTATGCATGATGTTAGTTTATACTTCCTCCAAATAATCTTTAATACTTGCAAATCATTAGTGAAGGTCTCTCTTAATTGGAATACAAGCACACGCCCATGTGTATTCGTCATGCATGCAGAAATCTTAGCAAATAACAGTGTGCAGACACAGTCAAATAGAGAGGATAGGTCAATGACAATAAAGTCTTATTAATCTTCTTGTGATATTAGATTTGTTGTTTTGCTAAAATCTTCAATATCATATGAATTACCATATCATCATTGCTTGAATTTGAGGGGGATTTTTGGCGTTAAAGTTGGATCTTGTTAATAGCATGAAACTTCCCATGTGTTGCTAATGACGGCTGTAGAGTTCTATTGGGTACTTCATAAATCATTCTCTAGCATTCAACTTCTGTTCATACGACCAAATGCAATGATGCTTCTTTTTTGTCCGGAGCCTTATCAAATCACTGACCAGCTTATCTGTAGAAAATTTATAATATTTCTACCTTTCAAATTTATTCTGTCCAGCCCCAGATTTTGATCTGTTAAATTTTGAACTATGTAATGGCGTGTCACGTTATCCTGTTCAGTTCATTTTCAATATGTTTAACAATCATTTATATTTTGTGCCATTGTAATCAATAATGATATCGAATGACAAACAATTGAATCATGTTTGCCTTAGAGCTATGGAATTTAAAATTATAAGTTTAATGAGCGTTGTTAATTTTGGCAACTGTGGTTGTTAATGATATCGAACAACTAGGTTATTTCCATGCTAAATAACATTTGATGCAAAGTTAGTTATATCTGATGTAGTGCATAATCATGATTGGTAGTTTCCTACTACAATTGTGATTTATCTTTTCTAGTTTCCTTTTCTAGTTGTAATAGGTTTTATCTTTTACTTAAGTTTTGTTTAGATTAAAATTAGTTTATTTCCTTTTAGAATTTAGTTTCCTTATTTTGGTGCAAACTTGGCATTTAGAACATTCCCAAAGAGAAATTCACGTGTGTGTGTGTGTGTGAAGCTATATAAGTCATCGTTACATGGCCTATGCGTCCTGCTTGATGACATGAATTGGTTATAGCCTCTCTAAGTTGTGATACTGGTTGGAAAAACTAGAATATACAATCCCTCATTTATTTGTTTATGTAATTATGTCTTTGCTTGTGCTGATCAATATTTTGATGTTATTCAGTAATGTCTGACACGTACCTAGAATATGTATTTGATCGATCACCATTTGGTGTAGGTACCACTCGCATAGTAATGATTACCTTGAAATATGCCGATGTTACAAGGCAATATATGAGATTCCCTCAGTGAAAGAAGACCCATCACAATGGATACCGGTGAAGCATCTCTTCTTTGTAGTTATTTTGTTCTAATCATTCACCAGTAGTACATAAAATACATTGCATGCGTATTCACGTCACTTAATCTGTATGCCTTCTTCATTCCTATGAACTTTTGCATTAATTATATATGTTGCAGGTGTTGAGGAAAATATGCTGGTATTTGGTCTTATCACCTCATGATCCTATGCAGTCTAGTCTTATTAACTCAACCCTCGAGGACAAGAATCTTTCAGAAATTCCTCAGTTTAGGCAAGCACTTTGAAGTTTTTTGAACTTTCTCCTTTTGATTTTTTTCTTTTTCCATCATACGTTATCCAGTGTTAATTGACATGTTATTTTACTGTCATTAGATTACTGCTCAAGCAATTAGTTACCATGGAGGTCATACAGTGGACATCTCTATGGAACACTTTCAAAGTTGAGTTTGAAAACGAGAACAACATGCTGGGTGGTTCTTTGGGTGAAAAAGCAACTGAAGACCTCAGACTAAGAGTAATAGAACATGTAATGAGCCGCACATCCTTTGCTTTAAATACTGTTGCCGTGTTTCATATAGCAGTTTGAGTGCATCTACTTTTTTTGGATGTGCAACATCTATCTATAAGAAGTGTATTTCCTTGCAGAACATCCTTGTTGTCTCAAAATACTACTCGCGTATATCCTTGAAGAGGCTTGCAGATCTACTATGTCTTGGTATCCAGGTCTGCTTGCTTGTTTAACGAATATGATTTGTTGCAATTTCCTAATAGAGCCATTGATTGAGAATATGCTTTAAGTTGTATGCGATCTGTAGTGAATTTTCTTCCTGAACGTTTCTCAGATTAAGTTTGAGGTTATCAGAATTATTTTCATTTATCAATTGTATCTTGTATCTCTTTTTTAAGATTCGACCTTCTTGCCTATAATTAAATGGAATAAACATTTAGAAATTTCTGGAATTAGACTCGGGACATGAGGTTATGAACTAGTATAACTTGCATATTGATGTATCTGTTATGATTGAGTCATTTTTCAGAAGCATGCCCAGCATTGTGTATATGAGAAAATATCATTTTAGCCACATTGATAATCCACACTTAAATGTGATAATTTCTTTACTTCTCCTGAAATAGTTTCAATACCCTTTTATCTCAATCTGTCCCGGATCATCTGCTCTTTATTTGTTTATTTCTATGCTTGAAGATGGAAAGTGTCCATATTATTTTATCTATATTATCATAATATCGTCTTCCTGCAGGAAGCTGAGAAGCATCTTTCTGAAATGGTTGTTTCCAAGGCATTGGTTGCGAAGATCGATAGGCCTGTTGGTGTAGTGTCTTTCCAGACTGCAAAGGACAGCAATGACACTCTAAATTCATGGGCTATGAACTTGGAGAAGCTGCTTGACCTTGTTGAAAAGAGTTGCCATCAAATCCACAAGGAGACAATGGTCCACAAAACTGCACTTCAAGTTTGAAAAATTATATAGGAGGTCTCGCTCTGTTCATCAAGAACACATTCCTGAGTTGGAATGTTAGCGAGTGATATGATCTTTGTTGAGAGATTCTCTTGCAGGTTGCAATTTGTACCGTTTTAATGCTCTGCAGGAAGTGAATTGGACCCTTGTTTCTCTTTCGAGACCTCACTTTCTCCTTGAGTCTGTTGTGATGTTATTACCATTTAATGATTCATTAATTTGAACAATCAATATCCATGCTTGCTGCTGAGAATTTAGCAGGTTCACGACGCTAGTACCTGTTATCTATGTACCATGAATGTGGTGGATAATTTTTTCTATTTTAATTGTGGAACTTGTAACAATATAATGTTGACAGTGATAGTATCTTATGAAGTTATACTATTGACTTATCAAACAAATTTAGCTTTTGCAAGAATATGAGAGTGATTTTGCCCATGTATGGTTTAGCTAAAATTCAGATTTTTAATACAAAGTTGATAAAATGAGGTTGAAAAGATGATAAAAGTTGTAGATTTCATGAAATGTCTAGTTGAGGAGAGGTTGAGAAAAAAAACGAGTTTTAAAAATAAGTGGTCAAGCAAGGACTTCATATTTCTTGTACACTGTTCATTTGATCCGATAATATTCCCATTAATATTGGGGAAGTGCAACGAAGATACACATCTAATTTGTTGATCGGTTAAGCCAAGTGCAAAATGCTAATGTTCTCTCTTAGGCAAACTCCAGCATCAGTTGATGCTGAGCTTTAGTATGAACAATAGGTTCAGCTGAAGTCGAAACCGAATGATGAGAAATCATCAATTGAGAATCTGAAAATGGGACGATGCAGGGTTTTTTGGAGAATTGAGTTTGGGTTCGTTGATGGCAGCTTCATCAAATGCTCGGGCAGCAATACTGATCGTCCGCAGCTAAACCCTTGTAGCCCTGTATGGATCTCTAATTTCAGAAGCCTGTGCCAATGGCCTCCATCTCATCCATCATTATCTTCTATTTCTTCTCCCATGGCCATAAACAGAAACTTCAACATTTTCTAATGCTCTAGTTTAAATTTCCTATATGATTTTTGTATATAACTCTTGAAACTAATAATACAGTTGATCTCAACTATTGTAACAATCTTACACCCTTTTAAAGCAAGATAGAGAATTCCTATCCAAACAAAATACTAAATTATAGGAATTATCAGAATCTACAAGAAATAGCATTCCAAAAGTACATTTTGAAATAGTGATTTGATGAAGAATGTGTGGTTAAAAAATAAAGAAAAAAATTCAATTTGTGTATAATATTATTTATTAAAAAATGTATAATTGAAAAGAAAAGAGAAATATATTTTAAAAATAATGAAAACGAGTGCTATAAGGATATTCCAAAGTCATTAATGTTTAATTATGGCTTCACCACCTTACTGAAAGCCTTTTCATTGGTAGGATCAACTTTATAGAATCCCTGAACTGTTTACGCTACTGACCAGTTCCTAGAATTTAAACCCTTGAAAGAAGACACAGCTATCAAATATATATGTGGTAAAAAAAAAAAAAGACAACCAAATCCAGGAATTGGGTTAATTCCTGTTTCAGATAAAAACATACAGCAGAGATCCATTCAACCAAAATATATTATTCACAACCTATTACTCTTTTCCCATGTATGAAAAGTAAACCAGCTATTACCTATACAACTCGTCATAAATGCGACAAACTTCACGAATTAGCAATATAATGACTAAACTCATGGAAAGCCATGATGCTTGGGCATCATACACCACACACCATAGAGAAGGAATCTTTAGCAAACATCACAAGTTAAAAAATACTTCTCGTTGTGTGTATGAATCTTTTAACTTCCACAAGCCAGGCACTCATCGCGGTTAGTTAGAGAGCATACCACCTGCACCATTTTAGTATTCTCACCGTCAACTGTTGCCTTGGGCTCATCCTGCAATGAAATTACAAGACCATAATTAATTTTAAGATAAATGTAAATGGATTGAGATGAGAATTATCACACCATTCAAAAGTGTTTACCTTTATCATGGAAGTGTCGACTGTAAATTTTATAGCATCAGCTGCTGCACGTGATCTTAGATAGTACATCCCTGTCTTCAAACCCTTCAAGTCAAAGTACGAGGACCAAGAATCAGGGAAGTCTAAAATCGAACAAATACAAACATGCAAAATCATCAAGCCACAGATATTATTTCCAAATATGCAACATCCACTCTCCATTTCGTTATTCCCAGTTCTATTAAATGTGACGTTCTGGTAGAAACCACAACTAGACTATATTTAAACATCAAAAGAACCAATGTCTAGTTGAAAAGCATAAAAATCAAGCATATATCATAAACTAGTGTACCCTCGACCAGGCGTGGAAGTGCAGGGAAGTAAGCTTTCCAAAATTTGGTTGGTCCATGTGGATGTTAAGGCTTTGACTCTGGTCTATGTAGCATCCACGATCAACAGCCATATCAACCAATACTCGTTGTTTGATCTCCCAAACGGTCCTGATAGAATTAAATATATTAGCATAGGAAAACCGGGAAGATAAATAGAATGAAAATGTCTCCTAAACTTTAAGTCCATACTTGTAAATAACTTTAAGTTTTTCAGGAATCTCAGGAATTTTCTGAATAGAACCATCCTCATATATTATCTTGTTCTTAAGAGCAGGAGACCAAATACCCATCTCAGTCAAGTCGTGAAGAAGATGTTTGTTCACCACAACAAACTCACCACTGAAAAGAAGGTCAGCATGTAAAAATCAGATTATTGTTAGCAATATCCTAAAGCAAATGGAGACGTATAAAATTAACACACTAAACCTTAGAACTCTCCGGCTATAGATATTGGAGGTATATGGCTCAAAGCACTCATTATTCCCAAGAATCTGGCTGGTTGAGGCAGTGGGCATGGGTGCTATAAGAAGTGAATTTCTCACTCCGTTCTTTGCTATCATTGCCCGAAGAGCATCCCAATCCCACCTATCTGAAGGTTTTACTCCCCACATGTCCGGTTGGATAATTCCCTGTAAGGTACAGAAGCAATATGATCAGAAATTGGTAACCAGAACAAATATCACCAGGGAGATAAAATTCTAGTAAACACTCCAGTTGTTATTTATTACCAGTGGATTATGATTACTATACCGGGCTTCCAACTAGCTAAGTGATTTTACTCATTTTAAATGACAAGTAGCTGAGATTTACAGATATTCCATCAATCACTCTAAGAGGAGACCAAGACAAAGACAGTGAAACTCCTGATTGTCAGCTACCTTAATACATACCTTGCTCATTGGACTGCCAACATAAGTCTCATATGGACCTTCTTTTGCAGCTAATTCAGATGAAGCTTTCAAAGCGTGGTAGTATATAGTCTCAAATATATCCTTGTTCAACTGTTGAGCCTGCAGTTGACACTAGATGTGATTAGACCAAATCAATCCACCAATTTTGTGGATAATGTACATCGAATAGCATAGCAGCTATACCTCTGGAGAATCAAATGCCATGCCAAGCAAAATGAAAGTGTCAGCAAGACCCTGCACTCCAATTCCTACTGGTCTGTGTCGTAAATTAGACCTTTCTGCAGTTTCAATGGGGTAATAATTGACATCTATTATCTTATTAAGGTTTGCAGTAACAACTGCTGTAACCTGCACAGAACAAGTAAAGAAGAATTGAACATCAAAACCATGACATGAGAGCTGAAATCTTTAAATGTTTAACAACTAAAACTAATGAAGGCGAATGATAGAAGAAATAAACAAATCAAACCTCAGCCAGTTTGTCAAAATCAAAATATCGGTTTTTTGAACCTATGCTGCCAACGAGCTTTGATGGTTGTGCTTCCATGGGCACTCCCTGCAAGAAATAAAAAATAAATGAATAGAAATGGGACAAGTGCAGGGTAGAAAGAGCAATGTTTTTCAGTAACATAATACCTTCTCTCTAACATATCGTGGTAGAGCAATTGACGCCAGATTGCACACAGCACTTTCAGTAGGACTTGAGTACTCAATTATCTCAGTGCATAAGTTGGAGGATTTAATGGTGCCAAGATTCTGCTGGTTGCTTTTTCTATTGCAAGTGTCCTGTGAATGAAGAGTAAACATAAAGTTGACACTAAAAGGTTAAATGCTAGCAGAAAAGGTAATTAAGATAAATAACAAGTATAGCATATTTGTCTAGGTCACCTTATATAGCATATAAGGAGTTCCAGTTTCAATCTGAGATTTTAAGATTTCAAACCATAAATTTTGTGCCTGGACAACCTTCTTGGCTTTTCCCTGAGTCCATAGAACAAAAATTCAAAACACATAACAGTGAGATCACTTAGAATGTGTTTGGTAGAGATTAAAATCGAAAAACTAGCCGTTATTGTTAACTTTTATTAAATGAGTGAAACTCAATAACGGTTATATTTTCAATTTTAATCTCTACCGAACACGCCCTTGATGATGACCTAAATGACAGTTTTGGTTGCACCTGTTTCTCATATTTGGTGTATAGAATCTCAAACTGTTCACCCCAACAATCGGCCAACCCAGGAGCCTCATTTGGACAAAACAGTGACCATTGTCCATTGGATTGGACTCTGCGCATAAATAAATCAGGCACCCAAAGAGCATAAAACAGATCTCTGGCACGGTGTTCTTCCTGAAAAATGAGAATTGATGTTATGAAGGTAATTTAACTGCAACTAACTAAATAGAATTTCTAATAAATTTTGGGATACTATAGAGGACAAAAGCTGCCGTAAACATAGAATGATCAAAACACAAAGAAAATGCACAGCTCACTTCTAAAATTTACCAGTGGATGAATGAGGATTCTATCAGTGGCTAAGACAAAAACATTATATTAGTTGCTAGTAAGCATATAGTTCATACTGTACCTTCCCATGGTTTTTCCTCAGATCAAGAAACTCAAAGATATCAGCATGCCATGGCTCCAGATACACAGCAAAAGCACCTATTCGTAGAAAGGAAAGCATAATCAAAATAGAGTTTAACTGAAGCATTTAGTACTTAAAAACAAAACAAGGCATGATAGCAAACCTTTCCTTTTGCCACCCCCCTGATCCACATATCGAGCTGTATCATTGAACACTCTCAGCATTGGAACAATACCATTGGAGGTCCCATTTGTTCCACGAATATAACTTCCAGTTGCACGGATGTTATGCACAGAGACACCAATTCCTCCGGCTGATTTGCTGATGACAGCACACTCCTTCAGTGTATCATATATGCCCTCAATGCTATCCTCTTTCATGCATATCAAAAAGCAGCTGCTCATCTGTAAGCCATGAAACAGACGCGTGAACTATCAGGGTACCACAACAATTCAAACTTCTTCGGAATGATATAAAGTGGAAAAAAAAAACTGGAAGCATAAGCGTAATAGCTTTAACTATGAACATACTTGTGGCCTCGGTGTTCCAGCATTAAAAAGTGTAGGAGATGCATGAGTAAACCATCGCTGAGATAAGAGATGGTATGTTTTAATAACAGAATCGATATCATCCTTATGGATCCCAACAGAAACCCTCATCAACATGTGTTGAGGCCTCTCCACAACCTTCCCTTGGATCTTTAAGAAATAAGACCTCTCAAGGGTTTTAAAACCAAAGTAATCATACTCAAAGTCTCTGTCATATATGATCTCACTGTCAAGACGAGCAGAATTCTGAAAAAGAGGAAATTAAAATAGCATTAACAACAAGTTAACAGAACGTGCAAAATCAAGAGCATCAACCCAAAATATGCAACCATCATGCAAGAAACAGATTAAAATATCAGAGTTGAATGCATGGCCAGCTGGAAGAGCAAATACCTTCATAATGATCTCATAAACATCATCAGCAATTAAAGAAGCCTTTAATCCCGACCTCTCACTGACATGGTTATACATGTCTTTGATCCTACAAAAATTAGAGTCTTCACAGAATAAGTAACACGGCCCCAATTGTGAGCTACAATACTGAGAAACATGTGTCCGTGTGTTCATACTTGTATCCAGCAAAATGTACTTACGTCTCGGAAAATAATTTCTTTGTGTTCTTATGAAGATTTGAAACCGCTATCCTTGCAGCCAACTGAACATATTTCAATAAAATTAAACAGATGTCATTATTTATCAGAGCATGATTGCACATACACGTGTAGCAATAAAATCTTGAAATTGCATTATCGATAAAAATAGCAGCACAATTTAATATCATGATATAAAGAAATTAGCCCATGTTTGAAACCCAGAAGAATAGAAATTTTGGAATAATGATTGATGTAAGAATGTGCGGTGAAAAAGTGATGAATTTTTTTTAATTTGTGTATTATTATTTTATTGAAAAAATGTAGGGTTGAAACGAAGAATGAGAAAAGAAAAAAAAAATTAATGGGTGTCAAACAGGGGCTTAATATATTCCTGCAAATCAATTTCTTGCCTATACATAAGAGTGTACTAAAAAGTGAAAAAGATTGGAGATAACAAAATAACAATAAAATTAAATCCAATGGGAATTCAAATGCAGAGAAAATATAAATCAGAAACAAAAACAAAAACAAAAAGACAAAAGACAAAATCAGTACAAATGTAACAAGCCCAGATACCACACAATAACTTAATCAATTTGCCGTAACATGGCATGTAAAAAAAAAAAAGACAATTTTTAAAATAATACACAAAAAAAATCATAAATACCAAGAAAATTAAAACGGGCCCATAATCAAAATCATTACATAACAGAAATAGCAAGTACTCAGAATGTCAGGAATGGGGAACATACGGAAGCATAGTCAGGATGATTAGCCGTCATAGCAGCAGCAGTCTCGGCAGCCAATTCATCAAGTTGGCTCGTAGTGACCCCCTTGTAGACCCCCGCGCAGACCTTCTGCGCCACCAGCACCGGATCACAGTGTTCACTACTCAGCCCATAGCTCAGCTTCTTCAACCGCGCGGTTATCTTGTCAAAGTGCACCGCCTCCTGTCTCCCATCTCTCTTCACCACATACATTTTCCTCTCCTAAAAATTGGATTTTTCTCGGTGAGAAATTTTATCTAACAGGTAGTGGGTACTAGTAAAAATCAAGAAAAGATTATTCTTTTCCACAAGGTGGACAGTTAGTTATAGAAGAATATTTATAGACATGGAAATGGGTATATAAAATTTAGGGTTTCTTGGGTTTTTTCCCACTAATTTGTGATTTTTGAAGTTCTCCCGCCAAATTAAAGTGGGGAAGTAGGAGCTGGAGGTGGGGTTAGGCCAATCTCTACTTTTTGCAAATTAAGGGATTCAAAAGCAAAATAATTATTTAATTAAACTTGTTGAACACTACACTCGAAGATATGACAAATTCTGTATCATTAATTGTTTAAAGTGTTATCAAAATCAATGCATAAAAAGTTGTCATCTCACGATAATGTCAAGTTTAATCTTAAAGTTGACGTACGTGTAGCAAGATTGTTAATTATTTCATTATGTCAATTGATTTATTCAAATGAAAGCAATTGTAGTAATTAATGTTAATCATTTTTTGAATTTTTTTTTGCACCGAATTTAGGGGTTGGCTGTCGTGAGATGGATGGACAATTTCTTTGGCTTTCATGACAAGCATTTGGACTTTAGATTATTCGTATGATATTTGGATGTCATCGAGGCAATTAGAATAGCCTTTGTTTGACTAATATTGTTTTCAGAAAATAATGTTTAGATTATTGATTTTTAAATGTCTGATCAACAAGTGAGGAAATATTTTGAATTTACTTGCATAATATTTTATTATGACCCTGTTTGAGTCATATTTTTTCCTTACTAAAATGAAAAATATGACCGTTATCCATCACATCAACATTTAAATTCAAATTCTCTATCTCTTATGTGGGCCCCAATAACGGCTATATTTTTCATTCTCATTTTCAAAAAAGGTGGCTCAAACAGGGGCTATGTGAATGTATGATTAAAAATGAATATGTAGAGAAAAAAAATTTCAAATAATGATTGTGAAAAATGGGTTTAATATTTGATCAGTTATTTTGAATGTGTTGATTAATAATTAACTAAATAATAAATCAACTAAATGTGACATAGAACTATATATATCCCTTGTTTGATAAAAATTATAATCTAGATTTTTATTAAAATCAATAATTAATTTTAATTACGCGTTCTATGGAATTTATAATTTTCAACCATACATTTCATTAACTTTTATCATAATATGATAGCGAAACTTATTTTAATCTCCACCAAACAGGACATAAAATGAAATTGATCATAATACATTTTGTAAATCTTGATGTACATGTAGTAAGATTATTTTTACAATATTCAGTTGTCAAAAGATTAGGTCCTGTTTGAAACCCATTTTGAGGAGAATAGAAATTTTGGAATATTGATTGATGTGAGAATTTGTGGTGGAAAAGTGATGATTTTTTTGATTTGTGTGTAGTATTATTTTTTTTGGAGAATGCGTGGTTGAAATGAAGAATGAAAATGAAAATGAAAATGAGAAAAAGAAATTAATGGGTGTCAAGCGGGGTGAAAGACAATTTTGCTTTTTACATTTGTCTTCCTTGTGCTCTTGAATTTTCGGAGGATGAAATTGTGATTGAATTGGAAGAGTTGGCTTGGAATTGAGACAAGGAGGAAGGTAAGTGGAGATCATGCATCATTTGAATGGTGAAAGCCCGATGTTTGGTAATGGACTTATAAATTTTGAAATTATAGTTAAAATTTACTAATCAAATGATGAATAAGAAGTTTAAAAATTATTGTGTCATGGTTCTAATTACAATAATTTAATCAATTTGTTGTAAATAATTTAATCGGTTTTTTATTGGAGTATAATTATTTAAATATTTAAACAAAAGATATCTCACAAATCCCATGCAACGCGTACGAATCTCTTACATGCTAGAACCAACAAATTTCTTTGGTGCGTTTAAGCACATGTTATCGCTAATTATGTTGGACTATGCTAGAGCAATCAAAACTTCTACATAATTTTTTATCTAAAGATTAAGTGGCGGCCCCCTATTGGAGGGAGCGTCTGGCCCACCGGCACCCCTCCAATAGGGGGCCGCCACTGGCCCTTAGGTAAAAGATTACGTAGAAGTTTTGGTACATATAGATTAATCCAATTATGTTTGACATCTTTCTTATCTTCCTCTATGGTGAAAACCAACCGCGTTGACACCGTGTTAGAGATTTTGCTATCCGTCCCTCATCATCAGGCTAATAATTTGACATCCTAATGGAGAGAATTAGTGAAGGGAAAGGAAAAGGCTCTTCGGGGAGTCTTCCTATCATACTATATGCATCTACATGAAAAAGTAAAAAATAAAAATCAATATAGACTATCAAACTCGGTCGCATGTTAGAGGTCCATTGGCATTCAGAAATCTTGTTACCTATTTGACACTGAGAACTCATCCAGTTTATAATAGGGATGAGATAGGAAACATTTCAACTTCTAATTTGTGGTAAGATTCAGGAACTGTGGGAATCTATTTATTCAAGGCAATGTACTCTTGTATTTGTTTTTGATTGCGACAACATATTCTTCAATTTTAGATATTGCTGGAAATAGAACATCGGTATCTAATGTTCAGATGGATGGAGAACTTTGGCCAAAAGACGTCTACTCTCGTCAGTTGGGTTTTTATTCCGAAATCTATTATAGGGGTATTAGTCTTTCAAACATTTTCAAGATTTCTAGTGTTCGCCCTCTACACTAGCCATTATAATTTTCTGTTTTCGTCTATTATAATATTCAGCTTTCTAGTAATCAATGATCAAGTTTATTTCAATGCATTTCAATTTCATGTTGCAAGCTTTCTTTAAATTGTGATCAAATTTACTTTCATCCCGAAACGACAGAGAGAAGGCAGAAGATAGTCTAGCGGAGCAGACTACTGTCGTACGGTGTTTCCTTTCTGTGCTAAGAAAAGGTAACCCGTAAAACCCTGACTAGACTCGTTACCTTCAACAACTTCAACAGCATGCACATCCAGATCATCATCCATGTACTTATCTCCAATAGGTCTCTCCCTAACCGTTGAATACAATGGAACTGCAGACTGTAGTAGCAATACGAAATTACCCATATCCTCAAACTTTGTTCCATCCACCAACTTCAATCTGACTCTCTCAATACCATCTACTCGATAAGATTCGTTGTTTTCGATAACAACGACCCCGTGTCATCGTTTCATATAATTCAAACAAATTTCGATTGTGACTCATATAAAACACACAAGCTGTATCAAAAATCCACCCATCATCGGGCTTGGATTCTACGTCAGAAATCATCAAAACATCTACTCAACCCAAATAGTCCTCAATTACGTTGGTCTCGTCCGAAATATTTGATTGCCTCCCATAATTTGCATCTAAATTATTCTTACCCTACAACTTCTTGCAATCCTTCTTGACATGTCATTTCTTCTTGCAGTAAAAGTAGACTCTATTGCTGAAATCCACCCTTGACTTGCCCCTTTGTCGATCACCATAAATCACAAGAGCTTCTTTATCTCTAGAACCAACTTCAACTAGATACTTCATCTTCTCATTTGAGAACAAGGCATCATACACGTTTTCAATGGTAAGTGTGTCACAATTATACAAAATCACGTCTATAAACGACGAAAATGAACTAGGCAGCTAGCACAACAGGATTAGGGCCAAAGTCATCTTCATCATATTTTACCTCTAACGTCTCTAGATCAACGATGATTTCCTTAAACATGACCAGATGATCTTCCAGTGATCATCCTTATGCCATACTATGAGAATAAAGCATATGCTTCAGATGCAATTTCCTGGTCAGACTTTTGGTCATGCACAATTGCTCTAACTTCAACCAAAATGCAACTGTTGTCTTCTCCTTCAAGACATCCCGAAAAGTGTTGTTAAATGGATGAAGATGAAACTGCGAAAATGTCTTGCGATTGTTCTGTTGCTTCTCCTCTATTGTCCAAGGTATGGGCATCCTATCAAATCCCAACAAAGTATCATCCAAATCCATTAGTGCCAATACAACTTTCATCTTCACTTTCCACAATAAAAATCTTGAATAGCAATCCAACGACAAAATATCATACTTCATGATAGTCATCGATAACAAAAAATCTCAAACAATCAAATCGTTGCTCTGCAGAACTACTAAACCTTAGCTCCAATACCACATGTTAGGAATTCAATGAGGTGATATGACGTGATATGAAGTATAGATTATACAAACTAATAAACGAGAACATTCTTTAAAAGAAAGGAAACACAAAATTGGCTAAGAAAGCGAATATTTTAGTAATGACAACCAATTGAGAGAAAATACAACTTTCAACAACTTCTGCAATCTACTAAACTGAATGAAGAGTCTATTATTTATAGGGTCTAGGAATATCACAAAGATGGAAACAAGATAAACAAAAAAGGAAATAATATTTTTCCAATAAAACGCGTGAAATAAAAGGAAATGATATTTTCTAAAAAATACTCAACCTAATTTGGCCCACAAAATCCAACATGGTTATGGTTTGACACTTCATGATTTCTTGTTTTAGTCAGTGGAAAAACATTTTCAATGTCTCCTTCAGTTGCAATGGATTGCGATTTAGGTATATATGATGCTTTTATAACTCTAGTATTCGAATTCTCGAGCATCGAGTGCAAATTAATGTTGTTATTACACTTATCATTGTAGTTCGTCAATCAAATTGTGATTCTTAAAAAAAACATCCAAGTGATACTAAAGGCACAGAAAGATTACTGAAAAAAATGAATTACCAAAGGAGAAAAATTACGATCTATCTCATAAAAAGTAGTGATCAATGCATTGAGTTAAGGTGGTCAAAAGGGGATGTCGAGGTTGACAACCCTAAGTGGTTGGTCAACATCCACCGCCCCAACAGGTATTGACCTCAACCACCCCTTCTAAAGGGGTTCAATGACCTAAAAAGAGGGCGGGGAACTCTCATCGATTTTTCCTTAGGGTAAGAATCAATATAATATCTAGAGAAATATTGCATGTCTGGAAGCTCAAATGTATAGAATCAAGCTTGGGGGAAAAAATACCTTGGATTATAACCTATACAATTTATCCACTTGTACAAAACTATTTCTTCTATAAAAATGACAGAATACTCACATGGGGGTGGGCCTCATGTGAGTAAAATATTATTATAAAAATGGGGTCCACCCCCATGTGTGTGGTTTGTTATTTTTACAGAAATAAAATTTCTGTAACTGCAACATTCCTCTAACCTATATACTTATGTGATACGGCACAAGGATCTTCAGAAATGTGTCATGTTTGTGGACGTTGGATCTAAGGTGTGTTTGCCCTAATATCTTGTGTAAGGATCTTTCGGACACTTGTTGCACAAGGATCTTGGATACGTGTCACATTTATTGAAGTTGGATCTAGGGTGAATTTGTATCATGCATAAGGATCTTCAGACACTTATTGTGTTATTATACGGACATTGGACCTAAGGCGAGTTCATATGATGCATAAGGATATTATACTTGTTGAGTTTTAGGACAATAGGATATAAAAAGGACAAGCATTTGCATCTATCATTGAAACTCGAAAACAAGCATAGGAAACAGTCACTAATTATTGAGATACACTAAAACCCTCAATCCCAAGCAACTTAAAAGGTCGAGACCCCTCTTGGCGTCGACCTTGACCCAGCCCTTTACTCCTATTGGGTATAGTCAACATTGACGATCCCTTTAAATAGGTCGGTCAAGGTTGACCACTCCAATTTGAAGGTGATTAACTTCAATTGCCCTTTTTTATAAGGTAGGTCAAAGTTTTTCTTGGGCAACTATTTTTCAATAATTCATTTTGTTGGTATTTTTTCGTGCAGAATCATCGAGATGAAAATCTTGATTTTCATATAATTTTTTTTTTCAAGAATTACAATTATTAGATGGAGGATGAACTTAAACCCAAACAAAAATCCAGCCTAATTGTAGACTAAACTCAAATTAAAACTCAAACGTAAACTTGGGCAGTAAACATAGACCCAAACAAAAACCCAACCTACCACAACAGAACCCGAAGTAAAACCCAACCTAATAATGAACGAAACCCAAACCCAAAATCAGCCCAATGAACACAAACTAAAATCCAATCCAGTGGTGAAAAATCCAAACAAAAATCTAACCCAGTGAACCTAAACTACTCTTGTTGGAGTTGTGGCTGGTCAGATTCCATAACCTCTGCTAATCTCCGAAAACCTAGCCCAATAGAACTTAGCCCAATAGTGAAACCCAAACCCAAACTATTATCCATCTCAATAGTGAGTCCAAAGCTAAACACAGCCTAACTGTGAAATCCAAACCCAAACTAAAGCTTGCGCAATTGTTAACACAAACCTAGTAGTGAACCTAAACGAAAATAACAATAGCCCAATATTGAACCCAAATAAGAATTAAGAGCCCAACTTAAAACACTTCATTTAAATCCAAACTAAAACCCAACCCACCAAACCCAAACTAACAATCCAGCCCAACGATGAATTACTACTCAAATTTGATAAATAGATAATTACCCTATACACTAATCCCCTGTTTTGTAGAGATTAATTTAAGTAGAATTCAACATCTAAGCTTATGTTTGGTCCCCATTTTCTCAAAAACTTATTTTTTTTTCATTTTCAACTACACATTCTTCTATAAAATAATATTATACGTAAATCGAAAAAAAAAATTCTTATTTTTTTTAACCAAATCACTATTTCAAAATATTTTTTTTTCAAAATTATATTTTAATGGAGCCCAAACATGGGCTAATTTTAACAACTCGTTTTATGGAATCCAAAATTTTCATCCACATATTTCATCAACATTTATCAAAACCTACTAAAAATCTGATTTTAATCTCCACGAAATAGAGGTTAATACATGTTTTCAAATTCTACTTTTTTATTCAACAAATACTTTTTTTTTAAATGCATGCTCAAGCACACATACACACCAACAAACCACTGTCGACGAACTTACCACAACCATTCACCACCCTCATCAGTACCATCACAACTCTTCCTCCTACACACGCTACCTCTATCTACTTCAAACTCATGTTGCCGCCGCCGCCCCAAGTGTTAGGTTTTAGATGATTTTGTAATTGGCAAATTCTGTGAACAAAATGACTTAATTTGATAGATTGTAAAAGTTCAAGGAGTAATGTGCAATTTGTTTAAAAATTGGTTATTGGGTCTAGGGTTTTGTGTTTGAAACAAGGTGGAAAATGACGCGGATTTTCGCTGGATTGTCGCCAAAAGTTGGCTCGAGGTATAAAAGCAGAAATATTGTCGCTAGACCGTCGCTCCTCTTTCGCTCAAGCGACACCTTGTCACTCGACTATCGCTGGCCTTTCGCTCAAACAACAACTTTATACGAAAAATTTTATTTCGCACTTTAAAAGCTTTTTTCTCGACCCATTGATTTCTTGACCTATCTATATATATATACCAAAACACGTACAGAACGATTTTCTGAAGGTTTTTAATTGAGAGAGCTTCATCTGTGAGAGATCTATTCATTCCATCATTCAACCTTCATCTTGTGTGAGTGTTTTGGTAAGAAAAACATCAGATTCAATACCCAAATACCAAAAACAAACTTTCTACATATCTGTCAGAGGTGCTGAATATCGAAAAAGGCGACTGGAGTTCCAGTATGTGAAGAACGAGTTGTTCTTCGTGATCTACGAGAGATAGACGATTCTACCAAGCTAAGGGCTACTACAGGATAGTGGAGTTCCATGAGAGCGTTGGTTATTGCAGCTGGAATTGGTGCAGGGGAGCACAGAATTTAGGAGAGCTGTCAGAATTGCAGTCAGGAGATCACATAGTTCGTGTCGTGTTGTCGTCTAATCTGGTAGACTGTAAGTACATAATCGTTTATAGTGAACTGACTGGCAAAGTGCCCGGAATTTTTTCCAGTTGAGTTTCTCCGTGACCAATTGTTGTGTTCTTTATTGCTTTATTATTTATGATATGCAAACTGCGGTAATTCAACATAGGATAATTAGACTTGCATGATTAACCATTTAGATAATAATTAAAAATGACTTATTGATGTTTAATTCGTAATTGTTTTTAATTTCACATAAAATACCTACTCACCCACCTCTAGGCATTGTTAGGGTCGAACTATGTAAATTTCAATTGGTATCAGAGCTTAATCTCGATTCCTGACCCTTATTTGATTTAGTTTAGATGAGTAGTTCTTTGTCTGTCCCGCCATATTTTGATGGCAGCAATTATGCCTGCTGGAAAGTTTGAATGAGAGCTTTTCTTAAAACGTTGGATGAACGTATATGGATTTGTGTGCAAAATGGGTAGACTCCACCTACAACAACTGTTGCAGGTATAGTTACACACACTGATATTTCTTTGTGGACCAAAACAAACTTGGATGAATATAATTGGAATAGTAAATGTTTGCATGCTTTGTTTATGACTGTGTCTCCTAAGGAATTTAGGAGAGTGTCTATGTGTGAGACAACGAAGGAAGTTATGGACATTTTGGAGACAACCCATGAGAGTACTAAAATTATGAAATACTTCAAATTACAAATGTTGACGTCTAGATTGGAAGGACTTAGAATGAATAATGATGAGAGATTTGATGAGTTCTATGCTAAGTTGAATGATATTGTGAACTGTAGTTTTAATCTAGGCAAAAGGATCCCTGAGTCGAAAATCGTTTGTAAGGTTATTAGATCCATACCTGAAAGGTTTAAACATAAGGTAACTGCAATTGAAGAAAGTAAGGACCTAGACAGTGTTAAAGTAGGAGAACTCGTAGGATCCCTCAAAACTTATGAATTGACCTTAGCATAGCATAAGAAATGGAAATCCATTGCCATGAACATTGTTAGAGAAGATGAGAGCGAGTCCACTAACACTGAGATACTTAGGGACGACGAAATTACGTATTTCGTTAAAAAATTTCAGAAGGTGATGAAGAATAGGAGAAAGCCTCAGGCATACAGTAGCGAAGTCCCCAATAAACTCTCGAGAGGTAGACATGAGAAGAACACCTCTAGGACCTCCGCTAAGAAAACCCAATTTGTCCAATGCCATGAGTACAAGGGTTACGGTCACTATAGGAATGAATATCCTAATCTGAATAGGAGCTTGAATAAGGAAAGACGTAATGCTTTAGCAGTGATCATGAGTGATGAGGAGTCAGATTCCTGTTCTCAGAATAAGTTATTTGGTAGTGAGGATGAACAAAAATTCATGGCCTTCACCTTGATTGCTGCAATCAAATTCGATCGTGAGATTGAGGATGGGAAAGGAGAGAATGAGATTAAGTTGTCCGATGAAGAGTCTGATGATGAGGCGGACATTCACGAGTCTTATCGTGAATTGTTTGAGGAGGGTCTCAAAATCAAGAAAGCCAACAAAGCAGTTTTGAAAAAGGTGAACGAGTTTGAGCTTGAACGTGAAAAATTGCTGAGTGACCTTCAGGACTCGACCAAGAAAGTAAGTGAGTTGAAGCTCGTCAATGAAAACTTGGAGATTAAAGTTAAATCATTAACTTATGATCTTGATAAATCTAATGTTCAACTCTAATCATTCATGAGTGGCTCGCAGAAGCTAGATAATTTGTTTGGGATGAACAATCATGTGGGTGACGGCATGGTCTTTGTTATATTCATAACCGTGATGCTATAGCTAGTATGTTCAAGACCACGTTCATTCCTGCCACAAACAAAGCTCATAAGATTGCTTATCTGAAACCCAAAGGTAAGCATGACATTGGATCGAGACCTATAGAACAATAGAGGGTCAATCGTCCTACTTATCGGCATCTACCATCGAGCAGGTTTGAACCACGGTTCATTCCCACTTGCCACCATTATGGTGCACTGGGACACATTTGACCTAGGTGTCGTAACCATGTGAATAGAAGTAAGAATCTGGATTTCACTAGTAAGGTTGCCTTTCTTACCAATCAAGTCAGTCATTTAAATGAGATGATGACTCAGTTAACTCAATCATCTCTGCTTCTAAGAAAGTTTGAGTCAAGAGAAGCGACCTCGAAAGTCGTAAAAATGGTCGTGCTCTTAATGGTAAGGACATTCAAATTTCATCATGATTCGATGTTTAGATGCATGCATGTACGGTTAATTGTGTCCATTCATTCATACATATATCCCACTTATTTTTTGCTTTGTATGTTTGTTTTGCTGTTTCAATTTATTTTGCATTTATTTACTTTGAAAAATGGGAAAAATATAAAAAAATATTTTTTTGGCAAACGACACATTGTTATAATTTTAAACATGGTATGTATGACCAAGTAAGCAATTATCTATTTTGCACGGTTATTTCCATTGCTTGGTTCGATTTAAAGTGGAGTATCGAGTATATGTGTCATCATGTAAACTTCTGCACTACACACACTATGATCTTGTGAATGAATCTAAATTGGGTGTGTAAGACTCGGGATGGCAGCCTCATGTTAGTAGGGTGACCTCAAACATGAACTGACCTACATTTAGATGTTCTTAGCTTGTGATAGTCTCTCTGCATTGTTGTATTTATGATGGAAAAAAATTAAGTGCTTCATTGGTTCATCTTATACCCTGTTTGAAGCCTATTTGACCCAGTAATTAAACCCGAGGGGTTTTTCATAGTCTGATGTCTATGATTATCTGACTTGGGTTAAGCAGCCTAAAGCTCATTACATGAGTTAATTTAGTCGCTTAATGGATATGGTCTGCAAATAAGATGTTACTTTCGAGAAAAGCGACAAAAATAAATTATGCTCAAATTCAAGGAGAGAAAAAGAAAAATATCATATATTTGACTCATTTTTAGGTGTTAAAAATGATTCGAGTTTGACTTTCACCAGTAGGGATCATACTTATTTAATTGTGATGTTTGTATGTCCTTTCTCATAAATTTAAGATTTTGAGTCGTTTTCACGAGAAAATAGTGGCACATTACACACGTGAGTCATTTATACACTTTACTCAATCTTGAACTTAACTGTGTATGTGAGAAAGTCTTTTTGATATTGCTCAACTTGTGATTGCATGCTTGATTTTAATTATCGAAGTGTCGAGAGCTTGAGTTTTTTATATTGACGTTTTATTTTATTTAAAAAAAAATTATTTTCCTTAATTTTTGAATTTTTTGTTCTATTTCTATCAATTCTGAAGGGTTTTACACATTTTTCCCCAAATTTTCACTTGATTTCTTTGAAATTATCATAACCTACATAAAATTCGTGCCTAAACATCATTTTTCTCACCTCAAATCACCGTGTTAAGTGGGTATTTCATCAAAACAATGAGGTTCAAACGTATTTTTTCGAAAATCTTGGGTTTTTTTACTCTTTTTTTCGATTTTCTTCATGATTTTTTTGTAGTTTTAGCCATTCAAGTGTGTGAGTTGTGATGTTGCACTTCATGATTAGCTCATGTGATAGTTTATCATCACTTTTCACGTTTTTGCACCTCTTATTGATTTTTTTGAAGGTTTTTGGCATAATTTTGGAATTTTCTTTGTGCATTGAGGTTTATTGGGATGATTGGAAGTGTTTGTGTGTTGAATGTGGTGTTGTTATAGTTGATTAAGGTTGGGATCATTGGATTGTTGTTTTGGCATAGTATGGTCACGTTACGTCCCTCCGTCACGTCCTTACGTCGTGCAATCACATTCCTGCGTTCAGACACCACAACATGTGTCATGTCTTCACGTCACTTACGTCTAGACATCACGGCATGTCGTTATGCATTCACATTAGGGTATGTTGCTTGTCATTTTCTTTGCCTTATTTTGCATGCGTGCATACATGCATTTCATGATTTAGTTTGTCATATCTCGAGGTTTTGATTTTGTATTTCATTTCTTTCAGATGCCGCCTAAGAGAACACGCACTTCTTCTTCCACTCCTAGTACTTCGACTTCTTATAGTCGAACTAGGTTCATTTCTGCTGTTGCCCAAGATTTATTTGGGTCTTATTTTGCCCTTCGCCTTGTACTCTTTGAACGCGAGGTCATCATGTCTGACATTTCACCTGACATTGCTGTTATCTTCACTTCCTGGGGCTGGGAACCACTTTTGGTTGAGTTGACGCCTCTCCTAGTCTGTTAATTCAAGAGTTTTACACTAACATCCATGATGTTAGTGGCTCTTCTTTTCGGGTCTACCTTAGGGGTTGGGTAGTTAAGATTACTTCGGACATTATATCGAGTCTTATTCATATTTTGAGAGTCATCTACCCCCTATTTCCATATCTTACTCCCGATTCACTTCATTCGGACACTTTAGTCCGTTCCACGATGTTTAACACACCGATGGAGGGTGGTCCTGGTGCGATGCGCACTAGTTCTTTACCTACTGATCGACAGATTTTGTTGCACATTTTGTGCACAAATATGTGGCCAGTTTCTCACACTTCTTCATTACTTATGGAGAATACTCATTTTGTGTACGTACTGCTGCATGGTGATTCCATTGATCTACTTACTTTCATTTGCCAACAGATTTTGCGTACGTTCCGGACCACATGGACTCGGGTTAAGCTGTCTTATGCTTGTCTCATCTATAGGTTAGTTAGTGCCTTAGGACCTAGTTTTTCCGAGGGGGTTTAACGATGGGTTTCTCAACCGATTGGACATACCACTATCGCTCAGAGCACGTCACATGCTTCTTCTGAGCCCGCATAGCTACCGACTGATCCTATCGATGACCTAATCTCTTTTGATCCTTTGGAGTTCCCTTCCTTTTCTACTGCTCCTGAGTCCACCGATATTCCCTCTTTTTCTTCAGCTCCTCCTCCTTCTGTGTCCGTACCTCCACCTCCTATTGAGTCTGCTTCTTCTGCGTCTGCTCCCATCGACCCGTCAGTCGCTCTTTTGGGACAAATGATCATTGTTCGCTAAAATTATATACCGCAAGTGCACGGGTCGCGTTCAAGTAATAAATTGGACTTTTTGAGTCCGGGTTGTCGAACCCTCGAGGAATGTTTACTTTTGATTACATAACTTTAGTCAATTTAATTTTAACAACAAAAACAAAAACACAATAAAGTTTGATGTTGGAAATTAAGGAAAATTAACTAAAATCTATAAAATATAAAAACATAACACACTTGGAAATTTTGGAGGAAAATGTGGTTGTGATTCGTGGTTTCGCTTAACCGTTGCCTAATTAATTTCTCCACAAGCCAATTAATAAATTACTTATTCACAATGTTAGACCTGATTCTCCAATTTTAGTTAATTATCTCTCTTGAGTGAAATTAACCTTAATTAATTGATTTAACCTACTATATCTCTATGTCGATTACAACCAAACAATCACATTCAATCATTATGAAAATAGCTCATTGGATCACGTATGGCTAATGGTATATCTCTATCCATTACACATTACACAAACCTAGGGTTTCTACTATTTGATCTAAAATGTACAATCTTCTCTCGAATGATGCACAAATCACTAAACACATTCATTCAATGGTCACATAACTGAAAATGCATGAGATACAATAATAGACACACATAAGAATAAGCAATTTAATATCAAATAGCAAATATAGAAATTAATCAAGGCTAGGTTAAACTAATTCCACAAATTCCAACACAATCAATTAACCAATTTTATAGAAATGATAAAAAGGAGAATTTTTATATGAATACATTACAAACATTTCAAAATAATTGAGAAAAACAAAGGTATAGATAAAACCCATTTTTGAGCTTGGCTTTGAATTCTCCCAAATATTTCTCCAACCCGTTGATGCAATCTCCTTGTTGCTCTAGATTGATCTCCAAAATGCCAAGCAAAAATGAAAAGAAAAAGAAAATGAAAGAAACTAGGCAGAAGACGCCCCGGTCGAGAAGCAAAAGAAAAAACTGTGGAAGAAAAGTCTAATGGCTGATTTTAAAACAAAACCTAGAGGAAATTGCACCTTTGGTCCCCATATTTTCGGCAAGTGAGCAAAATGGTCCCTAAACCAAAGTGGGCTACAAAAAATGGAAATATTTGCCATTTTGCAGTTAAGTCCTCCAATATTTGTGCGTACGGGTCCCTCAACTATGATGTTATACAATTTGGTCCTCGGATTTTGATTTTCATTTCAATATTGCCCTTCATAAATTGCATCACAAATGTCCTCCAACCTTCAGTACTTGTGCAACTTAGTCCCAACCTTCACATTTTTGTACATTTTTGTCTTTTTTTCATTCTTTTGTGTTGTTTTCTTTCCTTTGGGTGATTTTTACCTACAAAAGCAATAATTACATAATTATGAGTAGAAAATCGCTCATTTTAATCACTAATAAGTTTGTTTAGGTGTTAAATAAGTGTGTAAAAACACACTTATCAACCATGCTTATCGAGCAGCAGACTCGTATGTGGCGGAGATTACACAAGTTTGTGCCACAATTGATCGCCACACCGCCGACTTCGCTACACTGCGGGGTGTTGTTGTGTACATTCAGCATGGACCTCGTTGGATACGCCGTCATTGGGATGACGATGCTGCATTCGAGGAGAGGACGAATTTAGATGATGTTGTCGGCGCTTCATAGCTGTAGGCTTACCCCTTGTCATTGTGTGACAAAAATGAGGAGTAGATGATAGACAGTTTTTTGTATAGTTTTGTTGATTGTAGGAGAATGTATCTAGATTTTTGTGCTTACATGATATATGATTATTCTAAAATGCTTTGATATATATAAAATCGATACCATTGTTTCAAATTGATTTGCATTTTATGTCAAATGGATCGTTGAGGTGAGACATATATACATTTACACATTGATATCACTTTTATGTCTAAGGAGTCGTTGGAGTGAGACATAGATACATTTACCTACTGCTTAAACACATTGAGAGTTTGTAGTAAGGGGGAGCACATGTATATTCGTTTGAATTCAGTTTCGCTAAATTAAATTTTTGATATTTTTATAGTGTCAATATTTCATTTTGGTATGTTGGGTTGTATTGATAATATGTCTTAGTTTAGCTTGTTATTTAAAATTGAAAAATATGCTATTTGAGTTACAATTGCTTAAATGACTCCTACAAGTGAACTGTTTGAACTGTGATTATCTTTGATACTATTTTTCACACATTTTACACTGCTATTTGAGTTGTCGATTTCAGGAAACATGTATTGTAAAGTTCATTCAAGATAATTTGTAGTTTAGGTTGTGTTATTGTCTTTGAGTCTGTAACTTTTTTTTATTACTGCATTGATATAGATTAGTGTTTTGTCATAGAATGCTAAATGGGGAGTTTGTTAGGTTTTAGATGATTTTGTAATTGACAAATTCTGTGAACAAAAATGACTTAATTTGATAGATTGTAAAATTTCAAGGCATAATGTACAATTTGTTTAAAAGTTGGTTATTAGGTATAGGGTTTCGAGTTTGGAATAAGGAGGAAAACGGTGCGAATTTTCGTTGGACTGTCGCCAAGGGTTAGCTCGAGCTACAAAAGCATAAACATTATCGTTAGACTGTCGCCCCTCCTTCGCTCGAGCGACACCCTGTCTCTCGACTATCGCTGACCCTTCACTCGAGTTACAGTTTTATACGGGAAATTTTTATTTCGCGTTTTAAAAGCTTTTTTTTGTCCATAGATTTCTTGACCTATCTATATATACCAAATCACACCTCTTGTGTTAAAGTGTTATACAATTGTGTAAAATTCGGTTTTCCATGAAAGAACCAAACTTATTGGTGTTAAACTACATTTTATAAAAGCCATTGTTTCTGAAGAAGCTTTACTTCTTGAGAAAGTTTCTACACGGTATAACCCATTGTTTCTATAGTGAAGGTGTAGTACTAAAAGGATTTGTAGATTCTAATTGCTGGTGATATGGACAATAGAAAATCTACTATTGCTTATATGTAATTTGTGTGGAACATTTGTGAGTTGGAAATTCCAACTTCAACCTATTGCTGATTTATCAACCACTAAGACTAAATATGTTGCTACTAAGAAGTTATAAAAGAATCTTTACAGCTAAAAGGGTTATTATCTAAAATAAATGAACTTAGCAATCTTGTAGTGTTATATTCATATAGTCAAAGTGTTATACATTTGTGTAAAATCCAATTTTCCATGAAAGAACCAAACTTATTGATGTTAAATTACATTTCATAAGAGCCATTGTTTCTAAAGAAGCTTTACTTCTTGAGAGAGTTTCTACACAATATAACCCTTCTGATATGGGGACAAAGGTACTATCTATAAACAAGTTTAAATGTTGTTTACAAATGTTGAACATTGATATTGGTTAGTTTTAATTGTTGTAGGTACTTATACTTGGTGCAGTCTTGGAGATACATTGAAGTTGCTGTCTAGTTAGTTAATTGAGAAACTATTTGTATAACCAATGGTATCAAGGTGGAAATGTGTTGGGCTGTGATGTCAAATGCATTCCAATCCTTAAGGCAATGGTGAATTGGCTTAGCCTAACCAAAAACCTATTGCACAATAACATCACATGAAGAGACGACGTTAGTTGTTTTATTCCTTGAGAAATTGCAAGTTGTTGTGTGGACCGTTGATCTCTCATTTGATCAATGGTGCCCTGTTTGCGTATAAATAGATTCCTTGGCCAAAACCCTAAAGTGAATTCTATCATTTTTGTCTTCTTTGAGGGTTCGTTTCTAGAGAGTTCTCCAAGTGTGTTCTATGTTCATCTCTCATACGTTTTCAACCCATGGTTTCATGAATCAATGTGTTTCTTTGTGAGATTTAGTGTCTGAGTGATATCTTATGTGAGAGGGGGTTGAGTTCTTCTGGTCCATATAAGCAATTAGTGGGTTTGTAATGGTTCTTGAGTGGATTTGAGGCCTTTGTGTTGGTACTAGGGATGTCAATTTGGCTCACCTACTTGGACGACTCTTGAGCCCGGAAAAAGCCTGAGTCGACTGGAGTCGAGCCTCACTTTTGGGCATCGGTTGGAGTCGAGCCTCATTTTTAGGCATCGGCCTGAACCTAAGCCCGAGCTTGAGTCGGCCCGTGTTTTGAAATGCAAGCTCGACTAAGGTTTTGTTTTTATAATATCTTTCAATGTACTATCAAGTCATAATTATATTGTTATGGGTCATCAAACAGCCCCTTCAAGATTGCACATAATTATATTGTTAAATTATATATATATTTTTTTTTTAATTTCACACCGGGAAAAAAATACGAGCTAGCTCTACTCGGCTTGAGCCAAAAGCCCGAGCCGAGCCTTGACTTTCCGGCAAAGCTTTGGCTCGGCTCGGCTCTGCTCTGCTCATGCCAAAAAAACTTGAATTACTTTTTACCCGAGCCTTGCTTGAGCGGCGACCTTCGGCTCCCCGCTCGGCTCGTTTACATCCCTAGTTGATATAGACAGATACAATAATCTGAGCCTGTGGTTGATGAAAGTTTGGCGTCAAGTGGTTTGAGTCTGTAATATTCAGATGTTCTTCGATCTGTTTTGGATCTTAATCAGTTTTGTATAATAATGGGGTTGACAAAATTGGTGTCTGGGGTAAAGGATTCGAGATTGTTGAGTGTTATGCATTGCTTTGGGATGAAATGCGGGTGTGGAGGTGATGTTACCATTGCCAATACTTAGATTGCTGGCTATGCGAAATGTGGGGACATGTTTTTGGCTGAGATGGTGTTTTGTGGCATTGGCCTGGATGCTTTTGACTGTTGGTTCTTGGAATGCTATGATTGCGGGGTGTGCTTGTGTTGAGGAACCGGTGAAGGCTGTTGGGGGTGTACCAACATATAGGTCTCGATGGATTTAGGCCCGATTTGTGTACCATTCATAATTTGTTACCTTCATGTACTCAGCCTAATTCTTTATGTTATGGTATGCTAACTGAGGCTGCAGCTTCCACATATATACAGCGTCAGCAACTGGCCTCAGTAGGAGTTGCTGGGAGAGGCGATTAGGCGACAGCATCGGCGCAACCAAATAATTGTACACTTGTTTTGTAACTAAAGACAGCTAAACGTCGTATTTTGTTGGTCATACATGTATTATTTGAGCATGATTTAGTTAATCATGAAACTATAATACACCACAGAATTGGAAAGTTGTCTCACAACTGGGCATAAAATGTTACTCCTTTATGCCTAAATAAAACACAAAAGTTACGATTGCTACAGCCTTTCCAATTCCCACATTTATTTATCTTCTACACTTCATCCAATTTTTCACCTCATTGTTACATTCATGGGATGAAATTAGGAAGAATTTATTTGATTAATTTTAAATTTTATAAACCAGTTGATAATAATGTCTTATTTTGGAGCATTGAAACACTTGTATCATACTCTCAAGCTATTAGTTCTTGTACATTACATACAAGAAAATCCTAAAATTTCCTGAAATAATATGAAAATATCCATACATTCACATATACACGAGAAAAAATAAAGTCTGAAACTTTCTCAGATTAAGAACAAAGAGAACACAGTACTGAATCTCCTTGCTACAAGATTACAAGTAGTAGCCGCGATGTCATAATAAACTAACAAAGATATAACTATTTGTTCCAATCCAAAACATTTATTGACTTGGTAGCCATGTACAGATTATCGATAGTCCTGTACCTGCGTTTCTTGGGCTTGCAATTGATAACACAATCTTGCACGATTTTTTCTGATGAAGTGATTTCAACATCATTATTGTTCCTCTTGTTCTTGGAGGTGGAATTTGTTATACTGCTCTTGTTATCATCTTCGTCTCCAAATATCAGTAGAAGCTGCTCCGCCACCCATGCCGCCTTATCTACCTCTGACAAACTCCTTTTAAGCCCACATGACGACGATGAACAAGCCATGAAAATCAGGTAAAAAAAAAAAAGGGACTATGAATATTCTCTCTCTCTCTCTCTCTGGGAGAGTTTGGCTTAACGAGTTTTTATTGCTTTTTGGATCAAGAGAGCGTGTTATGGGAGTTTTAAGGGAGAAACTGCAGCACAGGTGCAAGGAAGCTGGTGGGAAAACTCTCTTTCTCTCTCTATAATATTATATATGAACACGTATAAACAGGTAGATTATGGGGAACAAAAGTTGTTTTTCGTGGATTAATTAACAGCTACTCAATCGTGTTTATACTTAATTAATAGGTGACTGATGACTTCGTAAATTCCTTGGCGTTGAATCTAAAACATTTCGCGGAGACTTCAGATGGAAAATGACAAACATTAGACCTAATGCTTTTGGAGCTTAATTTTTGTCTCTTCATAAGGCTGTCCATTACGTAAGTTTAAATGTCTTAATAACCAAAGTCTACGTATTGCACCCTCTTATAAGTTAAGATTATTCATTAACTAATGGTCTATTTTTAATTTTTTTTTTTTCGAGTCATTGATTTGAATTAATATTTATTCAAGATTTGAGATCATTTTTTTTTTTTTTTTGTCTAAAAAGTTTTATGCATACATGAGAAATGCACAATCGAAGTTTCTTTATGAATATAGATTAAGAATTAATAGAGATGAAAATTTAGTATATATTTGGAGTTATTTTTCAAGTTTGATCTTATTTGTGTACGCTATTATCAATTTAGGTTGAAATGAACGAGAAATTACGAGTTTTAATTTTGATCAAAAAGTAGTAAAAGAATGATAAGAAAGAGAACCTAGTTGCACTAACCTCTCAACCATACCCTCACTCATCGACTCCCTCTTCCACCCTAGCTCACCGTCCCCATTTGTATAGCACGTTTTGCCTCCTTCATCCACCTCCTTCTCTTAACTCCTCTATTCTCCCCATTTTTCTTGTCCAATCTCGAACGTCAGCTTGAGCATAGAAGAGGCGAAAAAATAATTTCCATAAAAAATTAAATAAGAGTATATTTGCATTTTTAACAAAGTGACTATTTAACGATCAAATAGATTAAAATCATTTTTGTTAGAGATTTGTTGAGGAGGAGGACTAGTACATTATTTTCATATAATATGTACGAGTCACTATTCGACAGAGAATATTCTTTTGATTTGTTACGTAAGAGCAATGGGAAATTCATTCTCAATTTCCTAAATCTTTTAGAACAGGGACACTCCTGATTGAATATTGATATTTCTTAAAAATCAAAATTCTTTTTGGTTGGGCTTCACTCACTTTAGCCGACAATATAATTGTATAAAAAGAAAATTCTCAAAATAAAAATAAAAAATAAAAAATAAAAACAAAGAGAAAGAGAAACGAAAGTCAAATGTTGAAAAAAGCAAAGGGTAAATTTCTAAAGCTGGCCTATGCAAGTCAATAGGTCAAGAATCAAGATTAAAATAATTAATAGAGATAACTGCAGTAACGGTCCCTAACCTTTCAACTTTTTGTAGATTTTATATTAACATTCACTTTGTGCCAGCCACAGTCTCAAACCTTTCAAAAAAAGTCAAAATTTGATCAATTTTGACCAAATTAAAATGGTTAAAATGGTACTTTACATTTTCCACATTAAATCATTAAAATAATTAAATAAAAAAATTGAAAAAATATCATCTCCCGTAGTTATCTTGTTCCACATTCCTGTCCAAACCCCACCTCTATCCCAAAACCAAAATCATTGTTACCCACCGTCGCCACCGCTGCCGCCATGATGACAGTTTCATCCGTTTTAAAGTAATTTGGGATTTTCATTTGTTTTGTTAATGTGGTAAATGGGTTGAACGAATAGTTGTGGTGGTAGGTGGTTGGCAACGCCGATGTAGTCAATTCGATGGTAATCGGATTTAATTTGTGTTATTAAAGTGGTAAATGGAATCACCATTTAGATCCGAAGCGAAATCAAGAGGAGTAGTGAAGAAATTGTTGGGAAGCAGTCAAAATTATTTTCTCGATCGGACGGTGGCGAAGAAATTGGAAAGGGAATTGGTCAAAAATTGCTTCCTCGATCGAACGACGGTGAAGAAATTGGAAAGGGAAGACGTCTAGGAGTTGTGGTGGCGGGGCGATAGTGGCTGGATGGTTTTCTGGTTTTGATTAGGTGGGGAAGGGCGGGGGCGGGTGGAATGGAAAAGAAGGTGGGTTTATATTTTAATTTTTAATGTGGAAAAAAATGTAAAGTACCATTTTGCTCTTTTTAATTTGGTCAGAATTGATCAGATTTCGAATTTTTTGGTCAACTAACGGCAAGATAGATGTTTCCATCCATTCGGACCTCTCAAGAGCGAATTTTTGAAAGTTTTCGAATTGTGGCTAGCACAAAGTGAATGTTAGGGTAAAATCAACAAAAAGTTGAAAGGTTAGGGACGCTAATGCAATTATCCCAAATTAATATAGTCCAATTGTTACTTGCATTTGATAGAGAGAATATTTGAGATTCTTTTCGTATTATATGAATGATTTGCGCGAATGGAAATTATTTGATCGTCTTTTTTAAGAACGAAGCATAATGAAATTGAATTTGGTTATTTGAAGTCTTAGCGAAATACTGAATTTTATTACATTGTGTTGACATTTAGTAAAAAAATTAAAGTTGAGGGATTTCTCAAACAATAATAAGGAGTTCAATAAACTATGATATTGGACATTTTACTTCTCATCTCTAGAAACGACTTAGTCGTATGGTCAATTTCATATGTAACAAATCTGACAAGATATCTTCCTTAATTTATGAAAAACTCTCCAATTAAGAGAAAATCGTGCCGACCGTAATTTTGAGAAATAATGTTATCTATAAATACGATTTACATACAATAGTTTGTGGTAGTGATATCATTATCCCCTTTTTCGAATAAATTACAATGCATCATGACTTTGTTGAAAAACGTGACGGTGATCCCACTATCGAATAGGTTGTTGTTCTTAAATGGTGCTTACAAATAACATTATTCATTTTGAGAAACGAAACCATATTTAGATATATCGTTAATTTCAATAAGGTCCTAAACTTTGCACTTTGTGTCATCTTAACAATTGGACTTTAATTGTTTCTGATCATTGAACTTTAGAAAATATTTCATTTAAATCACTAATTTAGTCAAGCGTTTATTTGATAATTGAACATTTTGCATGATCGTGTGCCAAGTCGTAGGGCGTGATTAGAAATCCTAATTATTTGATCACTTGGCACACATAAGATTTCCACTTAAAAAATGAATGCCAAACTTAATCGATGGTTTCAATAAGACATTTTTGTAAATTTCAGTGATAAGTCTGAACGCCCGTTTGACCCCATTATTTCACATTATAATGGGATGAATAATTATTTTTTGGAGAATGGTTAAAAATAAAGATTTTTTTTTTGAATTTACGTGTAATATTATTTTATTGGAGAATGCATAGTTTATAAGAAGAGAGAGAAAAATGAATTATAATTTAATGGGGGTCAAACGGGACTCGGGAGGTAAAGTTCAGTAACCAAAGTAACAATAAGTGCAAAACTTAAGTTGCCCTCAGCAAAATTAACAGTTTCATGATATCAATTAGCAGATTTTGAAAGAAAAAAATAGTAATTTACACGGTTTCTTCCAAAATCATATTTTTTTCCTTATTTTCTAGAATTTGTTTTCATGTCCTCGAAGAAATCAAAACTTGACTAAGCATTTCTGTTGTAAATAAAGTCAGAAGAAAAAGAATACTTCACATTCAAACTTACCTAACTACACGTTAATTTTTATATTCTTGTTGTCAAGGAACCAATAAAGAAAAGAAAAACTATTGAAAAATAATACAATAGTTACTACTATCCAACGTACGGTCCATTACTCTGGCAAATGGTAGAAAACTGCAGGCTCTTCACCATCAACCGGGCTAGCCATGGCTCGGATGCTCGATTCAAAATCATCCCTCGCGGTCCGTTTGAAATTATACAAAAAACAGGGATCATCAAATTGTTGGGACTCTTTGTTCCAACTCCAATCCTGTACGTTTGAAGTTGTGCTGTTCTTTCTCAATGGTGAGACCTATCTCGGCCCTAGCTGTTGATGTGCTACAAAAATCATTGAGCATCAGTGCTGGCCAGCAATGCTTGGCTCCCTCGGCTACACCACAAAAGAAGGCGACGTTCTCCCTGGCTATTGTTAGGATTGAACAAAACTCTTGAACCGAATATAACCAAATCGAACATGACCCGACCCGAACCGAATTGAGCGGTTCTTCATAAGATAAATACCCGAACGGGTATCTGAATCGAAAACCAATGTGTTTGGATCGGTTCTCGGTTCTAGATCCAGAACCGAAGACCCGAATAAGAACCGAATATAAATAAATTTTTTAAAATTTTTTTATATTGAATTAATTAATTTTTTAAAATTTTTCTAAACAAATTAACAACTTAATTAAACAAACCAGCCAAATTCATGCCTAGCCAATCCAACCCAACCCAATTTCTAAATTCAAATTTTTATTTTTATTTTTTGGTCCAATTATTAATTTTTTGTTAGTCAAACATTTAGGTATTATCCTCCCCTTTAGCCTTTCTATTTCAAATTCGACTTTTTCCAATATTTAGGTCCTTCCCATTTGGCCCAATATTTAGGTTGTTTGAAACAAATGAATTATTGATATGGATCACCGATATTTTAATATTAGTATCTACTTTTTGGTATTTATATACATTGAATTCATCTTATTGGATAGCATATTATTTATATGTTTTTAAATTGGGCTATATTAATTTGTAAAAGTTACGGATGAACATGTCATTAGTTGTATTTATGCAGTGTTGTTGTAAATGTTAAAAATTTAATTATAGTATGGAACTCAACAGAACGGATACGAACTCGAACGGTTCCATAATTATATTTAGACTTGACGGTTCCATTTATTAAATACCAAAAGTTTTTGATCGGTTCGGTTACGTCCAACACTAGCTATTGTCCAAATATTGTTCAACATATACAAAGAGATATGATTTGGAATGAACATATGTGGATCAACCATGTGAAAACCAAATTGGAAGCAAAAGAAATCAAAATGAAAAATTGAAAAAAAAAATTAAAAATAAGGCTCAAGAAGACAAACTCGAGGCACATTTGGTAAACTGGGTGATCGCTCAGTACAAAAATCTGTTCGTTGGGATTTTAAATTTTGGTGTCGTTTTGGTTAGCTTCACACATTTTTTACTTGATCTTTACACCTTTTCGTGTATGATGGTTGATATACTATGCCCCTGTTCGGCCCCCATTTTTTTTCATTACATCACATTAATTTTTTTTGTTCTCTTCATTTCAACCACATATTCATCAAATAAAATAATATTACACGAAAATCTAAAAAATTTCATTATTTTTCTACCACACATTCTCCAATCATTCACTATTCCAAATATTTTCAACACTCCAAAATGAGGACCGAATATGGACTATATACATGAATGATTTTCATATTGGAAAACATCCAAAATATCAAATATATACTATTAACATTCAAATCAAATATCAAATCAAGTTTCAATATTTGTGCTAAGACCATCTCCAATGGTCTACGTGGTCGTAGCGTAAAAGTTACATTAAATTTAATGTAAACTATTGGAGATTTTACACCAAGTTTTACTTTAAATTTTTTATACTAAGTTTTAATTTTATAAATTATATTATTAAAAATTATTAAATTAGAAATTATATTTAGTGAAGTAAAATATTGCATTTATTAATAAATTTGTAACTTTTGACTTTGTAATGAACAAATTTAATTTATTGTTGAAATATTTATTACTTATTAATTGATTAAAATTTAAAAAAATAAATGTTAAATATAAATAACCATTATATTAAAATAATTAGGAATCAATTAAAATATATTAATACTTAAATATTAAATAAGGATATAGATAGGAAAAAAAAAACAATTTTTATAAAGTGTGAACAAGGGCAAAATGAGATTAAATTCTCATATTTGGTGTAACCATTAGAGGAGACTTTATACTATATTTGGTGTTTAACTAAAAGTTTCTTTCAAGTTTGGTTTTTTGGTTTGATTCAAACTTAGATTAAGGTTTTGATTACTTCTACAAATTATTTGTCTTTTAAAGCATTCAAACACTTGTTCTGATAAATATCGTTTGAGGATAATCGCGTTCAAAAACCTTCCATTTTTGGTGAATTCTTGTTGCTGGTTTTCTTATAATTCATCAACTACTGCGATGCAAGTGACTATTCACCATCCACGCCTCCGCCACCATCAGTGACTCTGGCCTTTCGGCCATGGTACCATAGTCATGATTCTTCATACTAAATATTAAATAAAACTTAGTGATCACAATTATGGCTAATTTCTTGTGCGTTTTGAATTATAAATTAAGAGGATCAAATTACACCTAATACCCGTTTAAAATTAAATATTCAACATTTACTAATTACCTTATATAATTTCTGATAGAAAATATGTTAAGGATTATTGATCTAAAACAATCAATAATCAACCTTGAATCGTCCATGTTGAAATTAACGAGAACATCAAAATGAAAACAGAAGCGTACCTTGAACCATATATCCATAGGTGTCTGATTCTTCGCCGGAATTGGTTATGATCTTCCAATTGATTGGTGATCTTCTTATCAAATTTGCTCTCCATTGATGGGGATGTAGAGAAGCTTGAAGAACCCTAACAATTGGGGATCATGACCCCTCTAATAGGAAAAAGATAATGAATGGTCATTATCTTTCATTTGATTCAAATCAGCCCCTCATTAATTTGAAACAAATATCCGATCTCTACACTTTAATTCCATGAAACCTAATACCCAATAGTCAAATTTTATTTTTGGTAGATCACTTTAATTGACTAATAAACTTTAAATAATAGCACCACACATTTTAATACGTTACGTGTGGCCCCAATAATGTTAGAACTTTCCAACATCTCCCACTGGGCCAAACGTGTAACTTTTCAAATGTGCACAACCTTATGAGCTCAAAATTTTTTGCTATTATTATTATTATTATTATTATTATGAATATTGCAAACAATCTCGTCCATCAGTCATATTGATATAGGATCAAAGCGATTTTCGTCACATTTAACGTGACTAAATCCATCAATGGTCACGTACACCCATATAACCAAATGACATAGATCAATCATGGAAGTGTAGCATGGAAATTACATGTTATGTGATCCATCATGTCTATTTCCAACTGGTCCAACCGTATTTCTTAAGTGAGATCAACCATAAACTTTAATCAGAGTGGAACTGAACTGAATACTTTATTTCTGAAATTAACCGAATATCCATGGATAAAATATGTGTCTAAAATAGACAACATCCAAATACAAACTCCCACTGGACTGACATATCATCAAAAGATGAATCACCCATGTGAGTAATATACTCATGAAAGACCTTGGGTGGTATCCATTTACTATGGATTCATGATTATGGAGTTTGTTTCTATATGCTTTATAGAAATCTAACCACTCTGATTTCTTTCCTTAACAACTAGGAACTTAATGTCTTTAGACTTTGACATTGTCATGTTCCCGTTGGAATACAAGACTGCTATTGTCACATAATAACTTAACTTAAATGGCATTTCAATTCCATCCAAAATATGCAGCCCAGTGACAATATTTTGCAGTCAATTCCATGATCATAATCAGATTATCCAACGATCTCCAATTGGTCTGATTTTCCTGAATGTGATCATGTAATCCTTAGTTCTCTATAAACACTGAATAACCTTATGGCTGTTTTCCAAATTTCCATCCCGAAATTTAGTTAAATATCTGTCTAGCATTCCAATGAATGCTATATCCGGATGTGTATAAACATGAGTATACATTAAATTCTCAATTGTTGAAACATAGAGAATTTTACGTATTTCATTTTCTTTAAATTTATCCTTGAAACTTTAATTGAGACTAAACTTGTCTCCCTTATCAATAGGGGTATCATCTGATTTACAGTCCTGCATGTCAAACATTTTAAATACTTTATCGATATAACTCTTTTGTGACAATCCAAGAATACCTCGAAAGTAATCCCGATGTATCCAAATCCTTAATACAAAAGAGAAGTCACGAAAAATTTTCATCTCAAAATTCCTTGATGAAAATCTCTTAGTTTCGTGCAACATGTCTATATCATTAGTGGCAAACAATATGTCATAAACATACAAAATCAGGAAAATACGTTTACTCCCACTGAACTTGTGATACACACAATCATCAACAACATTCATCTCGAAACAAAATGAGATAATTAATTGATAAAATTTGTGGTACCCTTGAAGGGAAGCTTGCTTGAGCTCATAAATGGATTTCTTTAATTTTCAAACAATATTCTTTGGGTCTCCTGACACAGTTTTCTGGTTGTACCATACAGATCGTTTCATCAATGTCACAATTGAAAAACGTCGTCTTAACATCCATATGTTGTAGCTCAAAATCAAAATGTGCAACAAGTGCCAAATTGTCCCGAAAGAGTCTTTCGTTGAAACCGGAAAGAAAGCCTCTTTGTAGTCAATGCCTTCCTTTTGAATAAAGCCTTTAGCCACAAGACGAACCTTATATCTTTTCACATTACCATTCGAATCCCTTTTGGTTTTAAATATCCATTTGCAACCAATGAGTTTCGCACCTTCTGGTAATGGGACAAGATCCTAAACTTTATTGTCTTGTATAGACTTATACTTCTTATTCATGGCATCAATCCACTTTTGAGAGTTATTACTTTGCATTATTTGATGAAAGTTGATTGATCAGATCTTCTTTCACCAACACATGTCATCCTTATTTTATTGGAGAGAGACTATAAAAATATCCAGAATTATCTTTCTCCCTTTTATAGTGGATTTCCGTAATGATGTTTGTTCTTGAGGTTGTTGAGTTTGAATTTCTGGAACAATCTATTGATTGTGTATAGGGGATTTTGTAATGAAGTCTTGATCCGAAATCGCTTATTGAACAAGATCTGGAGCAAGAATTTGTCCCTGAACCTGATCATTGTCAATTGCTCATTCAAGACAAAATCATTACCCTTGTCAATTGCTCATTCGAGACAAAATCATTACCCTTACAACTTTATCTCCCCCCGCAAACTCTACATCGTCAAGGAACCGAACATTTCCCGTTTGAAAATTGACTTGATAGTGGGATCTTTAAAAATATTGTAACCCCTTAAAAAATTGCTTTATTTGGAACTGTGTTCAGAATTTAAGCTGCAGTCTTTACTGATCTTTACTAGAAAGATCCTGATGTACTGTGGAATGATTCCACATTCCTCTAGGAATTTTAGCAAAAGGCCTTGGACGTTGTTCTCCTGATTCATCATATCTATCATAGTATTCACCACTATGGTAAGATCTGACTTAATGAATTCTTTTACTGAGTTGATTTTCAATCTCAGTCTTGTATGCCTTGAACATGTCCAATGTTTGGGATTCCTCATAAATGAGATATAGGTAGCCATAGTGAGAAAATTCGTCTATGTACTTAATAAATAACTGTTGACCATTCCAAGAAACCGAAGGAAATGGTCCATAGTTCTAAGACGTCCGAAGTCATACGACACTTAATCTCCTTATGTTTGTTTATTTTTCCTTAATGCAATTGATATAGACACTTAAGTCTGAAAAATAAGGAAATCAAGAATTCCTTCTAACACAAGATTTTTCATTCTCTTTTGAGAGAAGTGACCTTATTGCTTGTGTCAAAACAAAGCAGAATTCTCATTAGTTAATTTATGTTCAATACCATGCGGATTCACATATTCTTTATAAGAGACAATTGTATTAAACTGATATAGGTTATCATTACCGGATAAAGAACTGGTGCCCACAATATTTTAGGTAAGAAAGAGATCATCCTGACTATTTCAAATTGAACAAGGGTAACCAAAGTTGTCCAATGTAGAAATAGAAACCAAATTTCGTCCAAAAGACGGTACCGTAAATGTCTCTTTCAAATTCAAGTAATAACCAATCTTTAATGATAACCTAAAGTCCATATAGCCTCAACCTTTACTGATTTGCCATCACCCCACATAGATGAATCTTTCAGCATCAATTGGTTTTGACAGATCAGACAACCCCGCATATACACATTTATTTGAATAGTAGTACCGAAATATATTCACCAAGTGTGTCTAGGTATTGACATTAAATTTCCCTCAAAACAAACCAAAATAAGAAGTGTACTTTTCTTTACACGCTAAGCGTGATATTTAGTACAATCTCTCTTTATATATCCCAGGTTTTCACAAAAGTTACAGCTTAATTTATCATTTTCAGGCTTTTGCTGTTTATTTTAAACCGAATTGAATGCAACTTTGTTATTCTTTATTATCTTTAGAAGTACTTGCCAAGTGAGTAATGCCAGTTTTATTTTGCTTTAGTATTTCTTCTTCTTGCACATAATGTGGAAATGAGCTCATTAAGAGTCTACTTTCCCCTTTTGACAGTTGTAACTGCCCTTAATAAGCAAAATTGTGCAAGAAGCGGAATCAATACCAAATGTAAGAGCAAGTCATCAGACAGCTCGAGCTTTAGTGCTTTAAGCTTAGAAGCAATGTGAGACATCTTCATGATGTACTCCCTTATGTTTCCTTTGCCTTTATACTTTATTGAAATCAAGCTTTGCAAAAGCGTGCTTGTTTCAGCCTTATCGTTTTTCGCAAAACGTTTCTCATTTCGGCAAGAAATCACTGGCATTAGTTACTTCTTCAGATACTGTGCCTCCAAAGGCTTCCAGAATGCCGCGTTTAATGATCATTAGACTCATGCGATTTGAGCGATCCCAATTCTCAAAGTTCCCTTTTTCCATCAGATGAACTTTCTTCCGTAAGAGAAGCATGTTGCTCAATCCGGAGCGCATGATCTAGATCTTTGCAGCCAAGAACAATTAATATGTTCTCTTTCCAATACTTGAAGTTCGTTCTGTTTAGCATTGGAATGGAGTTGATGTTAACAGATATAGCAGAAGTGGATGGATTAACTGAATAGAGAACTTGTTCCCAATTAACATGTTCACATTGGAATCCGTATAAACAATTAAGTTATTCAAATAATGGTACGTCCCATCTCAAGATACCTAGCACATCATTAATATCAAGTCTTTGGACAGTAATATTAACTGTAAGTGGTACTCTTGATGTAGTGATCAAACATTGACAATAAATCCTGTCAAATAATAAACCCATCTTTGGATTGATTTATTATTCACATGGAAACCTTATAATTGTTACACGTTTACCACCACAAGTGTGCATACAATTCGGCCAAATATTAACCTTCCTTTGGGCCGGCTAATATCCGCATGAACAAGCATACACATGTGAATTCCTTATAATATTCTAAGTTAATTAATTTCCACAAGAGAGGTTGCTTTGACAACATATTGCTTCAATCAATTCACTTTTGAATATTATATACTCAAATGAGTCCTTTATACCAAAATTTGAAAAGCGGAATACTTAATTGTATTTATCTTGAAACTTTAATGGCCTAAGGGTTAATAATTCAATACTTTATGGGTCAAAATTAATTAATTCAAAACTTTAGGGACCAATATTTAATTATTGAAAACTTTAGGGACCCAAAACTTAATAGTTCAAAACTTTATGGGTCAATAATAAATTATTGGAAAGTTTAGAAGTCAAAAATCAATTATTAGAAACTTTAGAGGCCAATTTAACCAATTATGAAAATTCAGGGGCTTAATTACAAAATTCAGAACTTAAATGGCCCAAATTAATTAATTTCAGAACTTTAGGGGGTTGAATTATTAAACCCAGAACTTTATAAGGCCCAATGGGATGAATTTTAACTTTATGGGGGCTTAATAACCAAAACTTTAAACTTCAGGGGTTGAGTTATTAAAGCCCATAACCTCAAGGCCCAACTTGAATTACCTTAAAACCTTAGGGGCTAAAATATAAATTTTAACCCTAATCCTTAATTGCAGCCAAGGGCCTAAACACTTCAAATTTACAGCAGAAGCCCCCGCCTCCTCATCTTCCCAAACCGAAAAATGGAAGAAGCCCTTCCATCTTCCCTCTTGCGCCGCCAAGGGCCGGAGCCGCCGCCTGAGTGCGGCGGCCATGCTGGCCAAAAACAGGCTGGAAATGGGCCGGAAATGGCCCGCTGCTGTGACCAGCAGCGTGGCGCTGCTGCCAGCCACGCTGGTGGTTGCAGCGTTTTTTCTCGCTGCTGTACAGCAGCCCCGCTGCACCAGCAGCCCCGCTGCCGGCAGCCCACGCTGCTGGCAGCGTGAAGACGCTGCACCGGCAGCCCCGTCGCCACCGGCACGGCGGCTGCCACAATTTTTTTTTTTTTAAACTGAAACCTTAAACAGATCTGAAAAAATCTAATAGATCCTAAATTAAATCTTTATTTCAAATCCGAATTTTCTTGATAAAAAAGAAAAGTTTAATATTATCAAGATCCACATAATTTCATACTAGATTCATATACTAATAAATCCAAATTGCATAAAATAACAGGAAAATCATATAATCCATGAAATTCAGAATTTTAAAATTCAATTTCTCAATAATTCAACAATGGATCGGCTCTGATACCACTTGATAGAAAATATGTTAAGGATTATTGATCTAAAACAATCAATAATCAACCTTGAATCGTCCATGTTGAAATTAACGAGAACATCAAAATGAAAACAGAAGCGTACCTTGAACCATAGATCCATAGGTGTCTGATTCTTCGCCGGAATTGGTTATGATCTTCCAATTGATTGGTGATCTTCTTATCAAATTTGCTCTCCATTGATGGGGATGTAGAGAAGCTTGAAGAACCCTAACAATTGGGGATCATGACCCCTCTAATAGGAAAAAGATAATGAATGGTCATTATCTTTCATTTGATTCAAATCAGCCCCTCATTAATTTGAAACAAATATCCGATCTCTACACTTTAATTCCATGAAACCTAATACCCAATAGTCAAATTTTATCTTTGGTAGATCACTTTAATTGACTAATAAACTTTAAATAATAGCACCACACATTTTAATACGTTACGTGTGGCCCCAATAATGTTAGAACTTTCCAACAATTTCCATTTTTAACGTGATAAAAAAGTATAATAAAAATTCATCTACTCACTTCACTCCTTAAAATTATACATCATTACCTATCATCAATCAAATCATACTAAATTTATATCAAGGGCCCGTTCGGTACAGCTTAAAATTTAATTAAAATTGAAATTATAGTCGTTATTGGATCCAACTCGTCTAAAAAAAGTCAACAATAACGGTTAATTTTTAGATTTTAATCTCTACCGAACACGCCCCAAATTCCCAAATTCATCCACCACAAATATCTAGCTTTACCAAAATTATTTTTACTATGAAATAAATTCTCTCATTCATCATCCATTCGTCTTCCTTCATCTCCTTCAATTCCTCTCTTTCATTTCCTTGATTTCGTCCAAATAAAGATGAATTCTTCAATTAGAGTTTCTCCTCATCTTTTGCAGGAAACTTTCCTTCTCCATATACCAATACCAAAATCATGTCCATGCAAGTACATGAATTTATTTCACTAATATTAGGCTTCGACGTGTTGGCATTTTGTAGTATACATCAACAGTAGATAATCCAATTATATGTAATGGACAATCTTTTTTGTATAATTTTTTCAGTTTATTTTCGACTAAACTCGAGTTGTATGTGGTGGTGAATCACGTAATAAATTGTCCAATGCCACAACATGTCATGTCAACTATTATTATACAAATGTTTACTCTCTCTCTCTCTCTCTAACTTTGCACCATGTATCATGTATGTGTAACATATCCAACTATAATGTCTATTTCTTTTTACGATATAATATAAATTGCATCATACCATGGAATATCAATTAGTCGAGTTATATTTCATAGTCAAGTGTACGGTTTATTGGTGGTTCTATAATATCATAATTATATTACAACTATGAGGTATTGTGTAGTGTATTACATGATTTTTCCCATTACAATATTTATTTCATAGTTGATGAAAAGATTTTTCCTGAGTTATATTTCATAATTTTATTTTATTTAAAATATTTTATTTTTTTTCCCAATTTTACAAATGCGTGCTACATTGAGTAATGTTGTTTGGCCAAAACCTCCACCACCAAGTACCACCATAACCATCGACCACCATCACTGTAACTGTTTCGTCGGCGCTTCTGCCATCTCCACCACCACCACCCCCATCCCTAAACATCTCCAGCACCACGCACCAGTCACCTCCAAAGCAGTAGCACCACCACCCAAATAGACTACCCACTGGAGACAGGAGTACCATTTCAAATCTGGTTTTGGAAACCAGGTCCGATTTCCATGGGAAATAAGATTTAAATCTTTGCACCATCTTGCTTTTTGTTTTTGATTTTGCAATTTGATTTTTGAAATTGATTTGTGTAATTGTAGTATGTGTGAGATTTTAACTAGATGGTGGTAGAGCTGTGTTGGTGTTGATGGTTGTCGCTTATGGACCTATGGTGGCAGGATGGTGACTTCTCTTGTTTCTTGGTGGTGGTGGTGGTGGTGGTGGTGGTGAATGCTCGTAGGTGATGATGGTGGTTGTGGTGATATATAGTGGACTAGTGGTCTAGGATTTTTTATTTTTTATTTTTTTATCAGTAAATAAAATTTTATAACGATCAAAAGTTATGAACAAATACTCCGGACATACCTGAGGTTATGAACAAAAACTTTCACCCAAGGAATAAGGGAAAATTTAAATCAAGGTCGAGAAATCCTGAGGTTATAGTCCCGGATTTTTCCAAAACTCCAACGAATCTTCAAAAACTTGGAGAAAAACCAATCTGGAAGAAATTTGGAAAATGGATCTCAATACTGATTAAAATCAGAAAAAAGTATCAAATATGATTATGACCAAGAAATGATATAGAAAAACCAAGAAATCTCTCAAGAAAATGTGCACCAAAGTGGAACTTTCTTTCACTAGGTTTAGAGCATCTCTGTCTAACTTACTTTTTTAACTGACTGAGAGCTCTTTTTAATGTTACATGCGTTGGTGACTTGGTGTGTTGGCTACGGCCACGGTGTAACAAAAAATATTATAAGTGGTGGGGCCAGTGGTCATGATGTAACAATGAACTTTCCATATTTGATGGGTCGGCGATGGTGGTGTAACATGAATGTTACAAATGGTGACGGTGTCAATGATTGAGTTAACGCTAAAAATAGGAGAGAAAATATGTGTAACACGCTCAGTAAAATAATTTTATAAAATGTAACACGTGAGTGTTGGAAAATTTGTTGTGGAATTTAAATAAAAAATAACAAAAAGAAGTGTAATTTGACAGTAAATAATGTTTGAAAAAAAACAAAGGTAAAGAGAGAGTAAACATTTTAAGGGTATTTGTAAATTGTTCACTTCCTTGATAATCCATAGAAAATTTTTCTGTAAGTAAGATCTTAAGTAGAAATGAAAAGAAGATAGCACTTTCTATTTGATACATCATATATTCAAGAATACACGACAATTTTACTCAATAAGAAAATAAATTAAAACAAGGATAATTAATTATCAGTCGCACTTTTTAAGAACCCTAATCCCCTTCCAACGAGATTCCATGTAGTAGGAACCATCATCCTGTGCATAAACACCACACTTGAAATAATGAGAGGTTCCTCCACGGCCTGGAGCTACATATCTGAGGATGCCATTAATGTAAACTTCTACTTTATTGGCCTCAACATCATGGATTACATTCAATCTGAACCATTTATCGTATACATTTGGGATAATAACCGGCTCCCTGTAGTATGTGAGTGAGCCATTGTAAACTCTGAGCATGAGGGTTGTGGCGTGAGGCGGACTCGATCCGAAAACTTGCATGACGCAGACACCGGTTGTTCCACAAGGTATGTATCCAAATGCTTCGAATTGCCATACACCGGAGGAGTAGTCGTATCCCTGTAATGAAAGAAGAAAGTGTTTGAACACAATTTGAATAAGTTTATTCTGCATTTTACGGTTTAAAGTCTTAGATGACGCGGTTTAACAAGCTATGAAATGTGCAGATATGAACGATTAAAATATTAGTAAATAAAAAGAAATGAAAGAAAGAGATAAAGAGAGTTGTTTTATACCCTAAAGTAATCTTGAAGGGTGAAATTATTTCTTCACATACATATAATCAAGAACTTTGGTTTATTATGTTCCAACTGTCAATTAAAGCTACAGGTAACAGTGTATTGACCGACTGACCAACCAACCTAGAAAATTTTTTGTGGCTAAAGTAAAATTTACACGTATCCTACACACACAAGTTAATGTATAAAATGTGCGTATATACTTACTTTTATGCGAATTTCTGTACGCGGGTTGGTTTTACTGACTGGAGTGTGAGGTTTATCTGTTCTGAAAACCCACAATTTATGAACTCCATGTCTGAAGCTATACCTCTGATCTTGGAGTAAATCATAAGGCCTTTGAATTACCAAATTTGATTCATTCAGTGGGAGAGGAACGAACCCTTTTGTGGGATCAATTACAGGTTCCCAAGCCACAGCTCTGAACACTGTTAGTAGCAAAATTAGAGACAAATATAAAGAGGTTAAAAGGAAAGAGGAAGTCATGATTTCTTGGAGAAGAAAAAAGAACAGGAAATCTTGAATTATGTAACAATGGTGGAATTCTTATATAGAGTTTTATGGATGGCTGAAAACACTATATTATAAACTATTACTCCAAAATTAATAAATGGATAAATCCGGTTGAGATTTATGATAATTTTGAATCTTAAAAAATGGTTAATTCTTAAAAAACAAGACAGTGATGTGAGGTATAAAAATAAAAAATTTGTTAGTTAAAAGAAACAAATGAATACAGTTAAGTACTTAAGTAGGAAATTAAAGGAGGAATTATTAAGTATTTTATTGGGGTTTGATTGCAGCATATTCGAAGACGACTAGAAAGGGTACAGATAGGAAAGACGAGCATAATAATAGGAATATTGGAATGGGAATTTCTTGGATATAGCTTTATTTTCACTACTGTAAATATGAGTGTGTTCGTTTCGAATAAATTGAAACTCTTGACGAAAATAAGGAGTTGACAAAAAAATAAATTATCCTTTTTAAGATGTTTAACAAATTTAGGCCTTGTTCATATGTGAGCCAATTCTTGGCATGAGAATTGCTATTTATATGGCACGTAAATCGAAATAGAAAGACTTTCGATCTACGTAGTATTGATGTCTAATTAATAGACGATTAAGTTCAAATTTAATTTTCAATGAGTTTCGACTATAATTCAAATTATATCTCTCAGGCGTATTTAACACGAGAGAAAAATAACAAACACTGGAGAGAACGGAATGAAATAATAAATTTTGTCGACTCGCTCATTTATAAAAGCCTTTTCATCTTTGCAGATTTCTTCAAAATATATAATATTTTCTTGGCACAGCTAAACATAGTCCTACACATATTTCATTGAACATAAACTTTTTATGAACCTAGTTTGTTTTAACTTATGTGACAATCTTCTAAATGTTTGCTCTAGTTTTTTCTCTCTCTCCATAGTTTACTAGTTTAGTGATATTCCTAGTTCGATTCAAGCATTGAATGTCTCCTCACAAACTCTAGTACATTTTAAAGTTGAACATAAAAAAATGTTTCTTAATTTTAGAAATCTCAAGAAAACTTTTATTCAAAAGTTTGGGAACACGAATAAGAGTGGCGATTAATTTTTTTGACGGTATTACTGCACAATATTAACATTTTTTAATTCATTGTACTGAACGAAAAAACAATTAAAAAATATCTTGATTTCATCACTGAATCAACAACTAAACTACATTTTACCATTGATGAATTTGTACCTTTGTTCAATAGGCAAGTCGTAGGGATTTTTGAATGTGTCAAATTGGAATTCTATAAAAGCCATGGGTAGGATCATGATTTGACCATCGCTATCTATGTAAGTGGGATTCATTTTCAAGAGTTTGGCATATACCCAATTTCATTAAATGAGTAGAGGTGAGATTTGAACTTTGATATTTGCCAACTTTAATACTACATTGAACAATTTCATCTATAATCTATTAGAAAGGACTATATGCATATTCTTTATATATTGTTTCTAACCTAAGTACACTAGGGAAAAGAGCAAATTGATAAATAGTCCCCATCTAGCTTGAGTATAGGCAATTGTAGTGCTATTTAGGATAAAATGACATTTGAGATGTGTGTGTACGTATAGTCTAAAATAATCCTGAAGGCAGGGGCGAGGAAAGGGGTGGGTTGTAGCCCATCCTTGTCCAAGCCAAAGTTCTGTAAAAAAAAAAATGGTTATAGCACACTTTTTTCCACTGTCCAACCTAGTAGCCTACTGTTCAAGACCATTTGAAAATTGAAAACCCAATCTGCTATTTATATAAAACTAAACCCAATTCCCAAACCCTTTACCTAGTGCACGATTTCTTCCAATTCTCTCATTCCCAAACGACCCAAACCCTTTATCGTTGACGTTGTCCGTTGTCCGCCGTCCATCTATGTCCACCCTCTATCAGCCAAACCTGCTTAATGTTCTTTTGTTCAGTGTTCTTCTTCTCACTGTTCAATTTATTTCGGTAAGAGTGAAAATCAGCCCTGCGGCCTGCTCAATGTTCTTCTCCATTCTTCAATTACTTGTATTTTTTGTTTAATCTCTTCGCTATTCCGAGTTTAATTTCTTGTGTTTTGTGTCCAATTGAGCATCCCATTAACGAAGAACTAATTTGAGTCCAAATGTCCAATTGTTGAATTTCAGTAATAATATATGATGTTTAAGTTTTTGGTTACTGCTTCAGAACTTGAATAAAACTTCAATTGTTATTTGCCTCATTTTTCTTTTGAAGTTAAAGGCAAGTTATAGATGTCATAAACAGCAAGAGAACTGTTGTTCCATATTGCATAATCAATTTTATTTTGACATTATTAATTTTTGATAGTTGATTTTAGTTGGTTAAGTATAGAAATATAAGATGATATTAACATGCATCAATTTTGTAATGTCTTGTTTTGTTTCAAACTTTTAGTGAACTCGATTCGGCTCTTGTGTGTGCAGTGCAGTTGTGCTTTAGCCTTCATTTGCGACTTGCAGTGAGGTATGTTTGGTTAGATACTTAGATTATTTACATTTGTAAGTTGTAACTAGTTCACATGAATTTAGGTCACATTAGACAATTTATACTCCATTGAATAATTTGAATTTGAAGGGCTGTTGGCTGCTAGTTGCTAAAATGAAAAAGTTGTTTGATAAAAACTAGACTTGCTACAGCTAGTTGCTAAAATGCTCTGTAGTTTGCAGTTGGTATATCCATTTGATTTGGTTAACGAATAAGGCAAACTTCAGACTTGTTATTTTCAGCAATGAAACATGTGAAGATGAAAATTCGTAACAAAATGGATAATGGTTTTCTTGTCGATTGTTTAACACTAAACATTGAACGAGAATTTAGTATTAATTTAGATCTAGATTCTATTGTAGATGAATTTTATGCTATAAAATATCGTCCGGTACAATTGTAATAGGTAACGTTATATTACAATTTTTCTAGTTATCTATAAATTTTATTTGTACATTCAATCTTCAAATTTTTTGCTCCGTGTACCCTTCATTCCTACTTCGCCCATGCTTGGAGGGTGAAATGATACCTGCATACACTGGTGGACCCAGGGGGTCCTGGGGGGGCATCCCCCACCCGTACTTTTGAAATTGATAATTCTTTTTTATAAAATCATGTTTGGTATCGATTGAAATCTAAATTTTAATCTAAATCAAAATTAACAATTAATTTTAATAATATATTTCATTGAATTCAAAATTGTTTAACTTTTATCAAATTTTACGAAAAATTTGATTTTAATCTTCACCAAACATGGGCAAAATCATAATAAATTGGAATTTCGATAACATGCTAATTTTAAAAATTCTCTGATGATCGTACGCTAATCGAATTTACAAATCGTTTATGTAATTTCAAAGCCTATTTCAAGAACTATATTATGGGCATATCGAATAATCCAAACAGATATCGAAAATAGTTAAAAATACGTTAAACGTAAGTCTTAAAGAAAGAGGTCTAACTCGCATTTTTTTTAAAAAAAAAATTCAATTATTTCATTAACATTTATTATTTTCGCGATTCAAATTTCTCAATGTAATCTTCAGTATTTTATTAGGAAATTTTATATGGAATATGATATCATAAAATTTCAAAATTTTACATCCAAAAAAGTCATATCTCATGTAAATTTTCGGATGCAAAATTAGATGGAGTATGATTTTTTAGACGTAAATTTTTTATTGTAAAATTTCTCCCAATTTCTTTGCAAATTCAATTGTGCCTCCCTAACTTTAAAGTTCTATGTCCGCCCCTGCCTGCATAATAATTTTCTCATCATATTATAGTCAAAATTTTGTTATGTTTCAATAACATTCAGGCTAGTAACAGCACTGGATGGACCTAGTTATGAGATTATTTGTGGTTGTAGCTTATAAAGTAGAACATACACGTATCTTCCACATGCACGGATGTACACGGATAAATGTATAAAATTTGCATACATACTTACTCGTATAAAAGCACACAGACAAAAAAAAAAAGAGAGAGAGAGAGAGAGAGCCCAGAAAGATTTGATCTTTATTAATTAAATCACCAGTAAACTTGTGTGTTTCACCTTGCCAATTACCATTGCATATCTGAATCGAATGTTTCAAATATGTTACATTTCAAATAACGCATCATGAAGGAGAAAGCAGGGCGATTTCACCACTTAATTACTTGCCAAAGAGTTCGCCACATCAATCACAAAACGGTATCTGACATCAGATTTGGTAAGGCGTTCAAAAGCTGTGTTGATATAGTCAATGTGGATCAGTTCAATGTCTGCATTTATATTGTGCTTCCCACAGAAGTCTAGCATCTCTTGTGTCTCTTTCATGCCTCCGATGTCACTTCCACCTACAAGCTTCCGTCCTGTAAACTCATAGGTATATACAGCAGAAGTATGATATAATCTTTGTTGGAATTCTAAATAAGGCTGATCACACTTTCAAGTAAAAGCAAGACGATCATTCAAATAAACAGTGGAACTAGCACTTCCTAGACAAGATTGCAATAGCAAAACGTCGATCAAAATAATAGACAAGTTACATAATTTGATGATGAGGTTATTATTTCCTCAAGCTAATGGGTTGGGATTAAGGCAACAAGATCGTATAGACTGTCGACCTATTATCACTTTCCGCGTCGTTCTTTTCTTACTTACATTTTAATTAAACTCCATATAATTATGTAGTTCAGCTCTCAAAAACATTTGAACTCTACATCATTGTTCAAGAGGCTTAAATTAGCAATCTTTCTTACCCAACACTAGAGGGAAAATAGGTAGCTCTAAGGGCTTATCAGGCAGGCCAACGGTCACCAGTTTTCCATTCATCTTCAAAAGATCAAGCAACGGGGCCAAGGAATGAACTGCAGCAATGGTATCAATGATGAAATCCATGGTCCCCGTAGCAGCCTGCAATAATGAAACCGAACAAATTAAAAAATTTAAATACTTTGATAGTTCCATTTAAATCCTGGTTTGTCCCAAAGTCAATTGTTACCTATTATTCAAAATGACAAAATACTTAGTTTCCTATTATACCCCTTGAGAAATTAAAGTTGGTGAAAGTTTTGCTAGTCAATATATGCTAATTGTCAATTACCTTCAACTGAGCAGGATCAGTGCTAACAAGGAAAGAATCAGCACCAAGCTTGTTGATAGCCTCAGATTCTTTCTTCTGAGAGGTGCTGATGACAGTAACTTTCAGCCCAAAGGCCTTCCCAAACTTTACAGCAACGTGACCAAGTCCCCCAAGTCCAGCCACGCCCAAGTGTTTTCCAGGTTCAGCCATCCCATAGTATTTCATTGGACTGTATACGGTGATCCCAGCACACAGTAAAGGTGCACATGCATCTGATGATAGGTTATCAGGAATGTGGAGCACAAAGCGCTGGTCAACAACAACTATATCAGAATAACCTCCATATGTTCTAGTGCCGTCTTGATCCCTAGAGTTGTAAGTAAATATCACTTTGGGGCAGTAATTCTCCAGGTCTTGTTGGCAGATGTCACATGTCTTACAGGAGCCAACTATCACTCCAACTCCAACTCGGTCACCAACCTTAAATTTCTGAACATCACTTCCAGTTTTTGTCACAAGACCAACAATTTCATGTCTGCAAAAGTACGTGTTTCCAACATTGATCAATTTAAGCTCGATCTAGAGTGATTTCAATTATGCTGAATATCACAAATCAATGTCTATTCAAAAGACAATTGGAACTAAATTATTACATATCAATCTGTAAAATTCATTTGGCAAGAATGAAAACTTTCCCAACTTAGAATTTACAACTACTACAAGAAAACAAATAGATATCTAATTCCTAGTTTCTACATTAAATTAAAATAAGTGTGCATTTTTTAGTATGTATCATACATTAGGAGGTTAATTTTCTTCACTAGGAATGTAACTATGACTTTGATTTTAGCATTGAGTCTATGCCATCAGATGGTACAGATAAATCATTCTCAACTACTCAAGTGAAAGTCAATTAGACAAAAGTTCCATACTCATGGTGAAATGTAGGTTGTAAATTCATCCAAAGTAACTCACACTTAATCTGATCATATCATCATACAGGTTCAAATAACTAACTATAAGACTATAATGTCCACTAACTGCATCACTTTCCAACATATTAAAAGAAACAGAAACAATTGTGTTGCGACTATAGAGAACATATAGTTGGAATTATTGAGTAACGTTCACATACTAAATCACCAAGTCAGTATTAAAAGTTCATGTGAAATCAAAATCATACCCAGGAACAATGGGGTAATTTGTAAACCCCCAGTCATTCTTTACACTGTGCAAGTCGGAGTGGCAAACTCCACAGTAAAGTATTTTGATTGTCACATCATCAGAACCATTTTCCCTGCAAATAATGCAAGAGATAATTATTCATTACCAATATAACAAACATTAAAATTCCATAGATAGTAACTGTTTTATCAAACATGACACTGCAACTAATTAGTAGCACTATTTAAGTAGTTGCGAGTAGTTTGAAATAGCAAAATGGGTTGATGGTTATTTGATATGAAACCACCACTATGGGGTTATCGGCAAGAACTTAAAAAATGGTTAACAAGTTGGCATGGCCCACCAAAGTATTAATATTATTGCAGAACTGGTTATAGGAATGAAGAAACAAAGGGAGCCGTAATACTGTTTAAGTATTTACAAGTAGTTTGAAATTGCAAAATGGGTGATGGGTATTTGATTTGAAACCACCACTATGGTAATCACCAAGAACTTGAAAAATGGTTAACAAGTTGGCCTCGCCCACCAAAGATTAACGGTACTGCAGAAATGGTAATAACCAATAACAATGACTTGAGGCCACTAAAATGTAGGTGGAGACGACATTTTCCCCTAAAGCAATAACTAAAAACAACGGAGCTTTCAGAATCAGATTGGTGAAAAAGGGAAATTAGAGAGACAAAAGACGACGTTTTCCATTATTTTCCTAAATTTTCTAGTTGTATCCCTCAACCAGATTTTTAAATTATTTCTTCAATTCATAAATCGAATAAAATAATCACTTGAAAGTAGATTTTTTCGCAGCTACCTGATAAAAAAAAAAAAAACCAGTCGGTCGCAACGCAAACCCGAACATTCTCATCGCGATCCCCACTTCTATAATGGAGTTCTCTCAAATCAATTTTCTACAAGTATGTGTGTGTGTAAATCTTGTATATAAGTTATAACTAGTTAAAATCAAAATCAATGGCAACGTACACGAGAGATTAATAAGAATCCATATATACATTAGAAAAAAGGCGCTCGCGCAGGTGTATATACGAGTATACGTCTGTGTGTACGAGTATGAGTACCTGCGACAGAAATGGAAAGGAGAGAGAACGCCAGAGGTATCTGTTGCAGCCCAACCAAATGATTTTTGTGCGTATCCTGTTACTGCCATTCTCTCTCTCTAGTCACAGTCCCCACGCTACTCTCTTCAACCAACTGGAAATGACGGTAAGCATATAATGGGGTACTTTTTTGTTTGGCCACGTCAACATATCCATTTCTACGTTACCCAAATTTTTTTTTTTTCTTCTTTCCCTGTAATGCTATTTACTATTTAGCCCCATGGGAATTACAACTTCAGACTATGTGGCGTTAATGTGACGTAAATAATAAGGGATGAATAGCATTACTCTTTCATTTAACCTATCATTTAGAGTCATTGATTTTAAATGTCACCTATTTAATTTTACTTATCATTTAATGCCTACATTAACGCCACCTAAATTGAGATTGTAACCCCAGTGGGTTACGTAGCATTACTCTTTAATAATTAAAAGACAAATATACATTTAAATATATTATACAATTACGAAAATATATAGTTGTGTACTTGTGTTTAGAGACAATAATATCTTTTAAGTTATAAAGAAATCGAAATATTTCCCACTTAAATTAAAAATCAAGTCACTTTCATTATATATGTTTACTCTAACGAAGATAAAATTTGTTTTATTTTTCATCTACTTCAACCTTAAAATCTCATAAATTTATCAAACGCTCGACAAAAAATATTGTTTATAACCATCATTTCAAATCGATAAGTATGTTTACGTATATTTAATTTCGTTTTTGTTAAATTGGTATATTTTTTAATCGTTACATCATATTTTGATATAAGCAGATAAATTTTTATATTTCTTAAACAGATCTATAATTTTCTTTTAAGCAAAAAGGGAAAAAAAAAATCATCAGCATGTATCTGAATCGGTTGTTAACAGTCGACCCAGCAATCTAGACGACATATCTATAATTTTCTTTTTAACTAAAAAGGGAAAAAATCAACTGCATATATCAGGACCGGCTATTAACAACCCAGCCATCGTCGACCCAAAGGATGGGCCCAGTTGGTGGGTCGGCTACAACCGATTTTCTTTATTTTTTATGCCATAATTATTATTTTTCGTAATGTAGACATGGGGGCAGCTGCAGCCCCGATTTGCTAATTTAGTGGATTTGAAATGAATATGATTTATGTGTATGGAAATGGACAAGTGAAAGACATGTTATTGCAATTGTGATAACATCAAAGAACAAGTTCAACATCTATCCATCTCACTACGATATAGAATTGGGATTTCTATTCAACAATCATACATCAATTTTAATTCCACCAGTAAAGGTCACTTCTGAAACTGAAATGAAGGTTCTAATTGAATTGAACCAAAATCACAAAACTCTTATTTGTTTAAGGATGGTATGGTTATTTTCGGGGTAGTTGTTCATCACCATAATCTCACTGTTACGTACAAAATTCTCTTAATAGTTCAAGACAATGAGAATGAAAATGAATTTACAAATGAAAATTTAACTGATTTATCCCGTTGGAGACATGAGTTAGGTGGGAGTTCACGGGCTAGAACGAATGCACGGTCCTCTAATTGTTCGCGTGTTTCTTGATGATAAAGATTTGCACATCAAGCAATTGTTTGAACAAAGAAAGATTTGCAGGAAGTTGTGCATCGAATTGTATTGAAACACAACTTTAAGTTTAAAGTGAAAAAATCAAACAAGTCGACAAACAAAATTATCTGCTTTGACGAAAGTTGTCGTTGGCGTTTGCAATACAAAGATGGACATGAATAAGTTCTTTGTAGTTCGCAAGTATTCACGAGAACATACTTGCGAAGTAAGTAATCGTTGAAATGATCACATGCAAGTCCGAGTATGATTTATTGGTCGACTGATAATGCACAAATTTTAGGACTTACAAATAATATATAGACCTTTAAATATCATTATCGATATCCATCGAGAGTACGAAATGATCATGAACTACTGAAGACCTAGACCTAGAAGGTCAAAGAATGTGCGTTAAAGAATTTAATGTGTTCGATCGAGGAGGATTATGCTAAATTTATTTTTTCATGAATTCATTGTAACCATTTTCTTCTAATAAAAGAACTTTGCAAAAGAACTCATAAATTATTCATATTTTTTAACCATGCATTTTCCAAAAAAAAAAAAAGCATTTTCACAATCTTTTCTCAAAAAAATTTGTGCCACAGTGACTTAATCGTTGAACAAAACATCTAGCCTTGAAATTAGGACTTGAAAGGGGGACCTAAATGAAAGAACAAAATCTAATGACAATAATTAAAATTTATGTTTAGATTGCTGCCTTGCTGGACAATAAAATAAGAGAGATGCTACTCAAACAGGGGCTACTGACAGGGAATTGATTTCCAGACACTTTCCTGGTAAAATTCCTTCATCAGTAACACAGCAAATTTCGGGCAATTATATGGTACAAAAAAAAAAAAGGCAGATCAACGGTGATGCCTTCCCTGAAAGCCTCCGCCACCTTTATTCCTGGCAATGAAGCCATTCCTTGGTTTGGGAATCTCATGAATATCCATCACCTGAATTGTCCTTTGCTTTTTGGCTTCACAAAGCAAAAATACACAAGCGCAGACAAAAGTCAATCGGCATAAAGAAAGAAAACTCAGCAAAAGCTAAAGCTCCTACTACTACAGATTCCATGACAGCAAAAATTCTTAAGTTGAAATCAAACCATTCTTAGCTTCTTGGTAGTTTTCTTGAAGTCGCCTTCTAGCAGAGTTCAGCCTTTCGTCGTCTATGGCAGCTTCCCGTTGTGGTTTCTACAAAATTCAATTAAAGTAATTTAAACAATAAAACTTACTCCAATTGCATTGCATAGAAATCTTTGATCTCAATTTCATGGAAAAATCGCCCAAAAGATCTTGCCTTCTTGGCCAAAAAAGCTAAGAACTTTGCCCTATCTAACCAACGAACCATGTAACGACTAAAAGACAAACTTGTAAGATCAATGAGACAGGTTCCACCAATTTTCCTCAACATTCAATGTCAAAATTGCTAGAACTATAACGACTATGAGCATGTTAAGCTAAGCTTGATAAAAGTAAAAAGTACTTTTCAGAAGGTAAGTAAAGACCGAGTTTTTGAACTAAAAAGTCCAAAAATAAAGTACCTCTAAAAAAGCTACTCTAAACTTACTTTTAAGCTTAGCCAAACAAACAAATTTTAACAGGCACAACCATTCATTCACATGACAAAATCAATGATACGTGATGTGCACTTATATGTATAAAAAGTTCAATTCAGAAGTCAGTACACTAGGAGTAGTAGAAGCAGATTTAGGAACTGATTGCGGTGGTCTGGATGGAGTTTCTCTACGAGGAACAGATTGACGTGGTTTAGGCTTCGGTTCATATTCTGAACTGATCCTCTCCGCACCAGACTTCCCATCTAACAGACAAAACATGAGAATGATGTCACCTAAATGCATACCAAAAAGTAAGCAACAAAAAACTGACCAACTGCAAATTTCAGAATCTGATTCCTACATTCGCTCTGTGGATTTGGAGAGTACCCGAAATCCGGAACCTGTAAAAACAGAACTTCAGAAATTTAAAACTGTATTCATACCAACTTTGCTTCTTCCGTTACTTCCTTTTTTCTCTCCTTTTTTAACAGGAAAACAAATTGATTGGAACAACATTTGGTTTTCACCTGGTGATGGACATTTTGTTGATTTTTGGACATGTTCTGCTGAGGTGAGTCCCCATAAGCTGCCACCACCACCACCACAGTTAGCAATATACAAACCTCTTCTATATTCACAATTCATTACTCTCATTCAATTCTTATATTTTTTAATGTGTGTAGTATATGCCAGATAGAGAGAAAATGAAGAGAATTAACAGAAAATGGACTATTTACCTATGAGGTTTGAAGATGCTTCAAGTTGGTTCACCTTAACCCACTCATCCACAGTTTCCTTCCATTTCCTAAACATCAAAGATGAAATCATTAGTAAATGAAAAAGAATTCAAAGCAAAGTCATTTTAACCATGCATAAAAGTAATAACCTGACAAGCTGCTTCACCAATCTGCGCACTTCATTCGACGGATGCTTCCGCAATCCATTGACATGCCTTCCTATATCAGTTTCCTGCTCCATATATTCAACACCAAAAATGTAAGCAAAAAGTATTAAGAATTGGTCGAAAAATTAGATAAATTAGCTTGAAAACTTATCATTTCCACCTGCAGCGCTTGGAAAGTAATATCCATATCTGCTAGATTTTGCAGCGATTCCACCACAGATTCTTCACTCTACATCCAAAAAAGCCAAAAATGAAATCAGAGAACAAACTAAGCAGACAACAACAAAAAAATTTAAAAACTGAAAATTCAAACCTGGTTAGGGTCTTCAAGCTGCTCTTTGAATCTAAGAATCTTGGTCTGCTCATCATCAAACAGCCCCCCGTACGGATCCAAATCTTCTTCTTCTCCTTCTTCTTCTTCTCCTCCTCCTACTTGTTCCTCTTCTCCACTAGAATTCCGATTATTTGACTCAGGAGTCAACGGGCTCTTACTAAATTCCTCATTTATATTATCATTGTTAACAATTTTACTTTTGCTCTTATCGTTAGTATTATCGATGTTATTATCGCTACTATTGTTGTTATTATGAGAATAATAGCGATCGGGAACGACGTCTGTGATACCGCTATTACAGTTTTGGCAGAGCTGATTACAGGAGGGGGAAGAATAAAGAGACTCAACAATTTTATCTCGGCGATGCTTCAAATCCCCGGCGTAGTCGGCAATGGCCACTTTAATCGCCGTGTCAATTAGCGCCCAAATCTCCACACGCGATCTCGATAAAATCTCCCGAAGTTCATCGGAATCCATTCCGAATCTTTCCCTCTTGTTAGCTAAAGAAAATTGAAAAATGAATAGAAAGATGAATCAGAGTAAAATTATGGAATACGTCATTGGATCTGATAATTTCTGAGTTAGTACGTGGAAACGACGATGTACTTGAGGTCTTATGTTCTGTTTTCAATGGATTGTTTAAGCAGATGAAAAATTCAGATCTGATTTTGTCCTGACCCGAACACAAAGAAGAAGGAAGAAGGATGGATAGGCATAGGCTTGTGTATTTCTTCTTTCAGTTTACAGAAGAGGGGCATAGAAACGTGAGATATTTACCATTCTGACACGGGAGATTATTTGCTGGCATCTTTTGGAATTAAACTTTGATTCTAATATATTATATACTGTGAATAAATTCAAAATTCAAAGAGGAATTTTCCTTTTGATAAAATTTTTAAAAATTGGGTAGTGGTGAGCTGTGAAGCAATTTGGCTGGCCACTTTATCTTATTCTTTATATATATACACGTTTTTTAACTCGTGCAATGCACATGTTACACTATTTTAGAAGTATTGTTAATGTTTTTAATGTTATACGAATGTAGCAATTGAATAAGAAATTGATAAGTTACGAAGAGAATAAAGTTAGGTGATGCTGGAAACCCTTTTATAGTCGATTCTTGTTTTCGTGTAGTATTAGGCTCATTATAAACAATTTTATTTATTCTTTTTGTGTATGAAATTTGAATTTTGAAGTTCGTACGCTGGAAATACTATATTATTAGCTAAATGAAATGATATAAATATGTAAATAGAATATTTTTTGTACATTACAATAAATGATAACAATATTGTGATTAGTTTATTTATGTATTACAAATTTGAAAGCTAAAAAAAAGAGTAAAATTTAATCAACCATGCTATACTTACCGAAAATGATTGACAAACATTTTGACTGAACACTCACAATAAGGGGAGGGCCCACATTTTTTGGGAATTTTTTATTCATGCGGGCATGCGCGCATGTGAGAGGTTGTCATCCATTTTCGATATAAATGAAAAACCCCAAATTCAAGCAGAAGTGTTTTTGCATGAAAGTACAAAAATTCATATATTTTCTACAGTAAATGTAAAAGGAGGATTGAATGGTAAATTACAATGTTTGCATTCTGAAGGGTAAAGGAAAAAAAAAAAAACTGAAAGCAACTTGTTAATCTCAAAAGTAGTAATTTATTGTTACTTTGTAGAGTTTAGCTGGGAATTCTTCATTAGCATACTGTACACAGGCTGGTGAGGTTGTTTTTCTTACATGAGTGCCTACCACTACAAAAGTAATGTACATGATTTTCGTTCAAGCTGAGGACATTGTTCTAACTTCTAATCATCAATTTCGCAGCTTTTGTCGAGCCCGTTTCAATAATTTCATTTGATGTTTAGAAGACAGGCCTTTTTGCACTTGGTGTAGGAATTTTTTTGGTGTCCACGGAGACTTCTGTGGCGGGGCGGGGTTGTTGATCTTTTTGGTTTTTGTGTCTTTTTTGTCTGAACTTTCCTCTATTTTAGCTGGATAATCGACTTTAGTTATGGTATTTGAAGGATTTGTTTTAGTCATTGTAGTTAAAGGCTCGCCATCAGTGGTTGCCACCAGAGAATTGAATACGAAGATGATTTTGAACTGGTATACAGGTGGATTCTGGAGTTTCTGTGTCACGTGGAGATAAAATAGTAATTTTGTTTCACTTTTAGTTTTCATCACATCTTTGATTTCTACATCTGGTTCCTGTGATGGAACAAATATGTTTCAACTATAAATAATGGTGTTTTGAAGGGATCATTGTTGGAGGATGTTGAAACTTGAGTTTTACCTTTTTGAAATGGTTCATTATGTCATTGTCATTAGTTTCTAATAATGTGTTTGCTGCATCTGCTTGCATCCAACCATCCATATTTGTCTTCGAGGTGTATAAAAGCATTTTCTCTATGGATGATGTTTTTTTTTAAATGGGTATTTCGTAATTTTTGAATGAAATATTAGCATAAGATAAAAGTTCGGTATATGTTTAATGATGTGAGTTACCTTAAAATAAGGGTGTCAACGAGTCTAGCCCAACCACGAGTCGAAACATTTTGTTTGGACTCAGTTCGAGTAAAAATATTTCGAGCTGTTTTTGGCCTGAGACGAGCCGAGCCGAGCAGAAGCTCAACCAAAAACTTTAGGCTCGACCCAAGCTTTCATTTGGGTCTTCGCAAGTCAGCTCGTTTTTTTTTTTAAAAAAAAAATCGTGATAAATCTAATTTTTTTTTAAAGAATTTAAAATTTGTACAATTTATAAGTATTATAAATAATAACTAAATAGTAACATATATAAAAATTATAGCTAAAATTAAAATAAAATATTTTAAAAAGTGGCATATAAGTTTTTTTTTAGGCTTACGAGCCGGCCCAACTTGTGTCGACGCCCCAAAATAGGGCTAGGCCCCACCAAGCCACAAGTCGACCCGGTTCGACCTTTTTCTGGACTGACTCCGAACTGTCCGAGCCGACGAACCATTTTGCCATCCCTACCTTGGATCAACTTTTGCATGTTTTGATTTTTAAAATCAACATTTGTTGATTTGTCTGAAATCTGCATTGGATGCCTTCTTGCAATTGTTGCAGAACATGTACCAAATCTTTGGTTCTTTGAAATGATATTCCAATAGAATTTTTTTTTTTGTAAAGAAAAGAATATATTTGTAATTAGGTTAAAAAAACAGTAAGAGGGAAAACTGTTTAGTTTTTTTCATAACGTTTATATCATAGAATATAGAAAGAATGCATTTATGTTATTTATATTGAATCAAATGGTTTAAAAATTACTATGAGATAAACTCCTATTAAGCTCGTGTTTGGTACGCATTAAGGGCATGTTCGGTATGGATTAAAATCATATTAAAATTGAAAATTTAGTCGTTATTGTTGATTTTTATTAAACGAGTGGGACTCAATAACTGCCATATTTTCAATTTTAATTGGATTTTAATCTCTACCGAACGGGGTCTAAAATTTTCATTTTCATTCTTCTACTCATTTTCAACCACACAATCTACAATAAAATAATATATTTCATCACATCAATAATTTTTCATTCATTTTCAACCACACATTCTCCATCAATCTATTATTTCAAAATACATTGTTCCAAGATAATGTGAATCAAACACACCCTTAGTCGAAAATTGGTGTGAATTTGTCTTCACTCTTCAATTGGAGGTGACAGCTTTGATGGGCCAACAACTATAAATGGGGAAATACAGGTAAATAACCTAAATTTGAAACCATATTTTCAAAATGACCTTTGACTATTTTAGAAATTTAAAGTTCCAAAAATACTCTCGATATAAAATGTTTCAAAACAAGTCATTCTATTATAAAATAAATTTCGTTTCAGTCCTTAAAAATTTTAATCAGGATTCGACAAATTCTTTTGGAATTAAAACTTAATTCTTTCACCATCAACTCTTTCCACCTTAATTGAGTCCGAAACATTCTATATTTATTTTAATTAATTTTGTATTTTTGCATAACCCCCCTCCCCCCCCCCCCCAATGGTATTAGAGTTCTAGAGATTATGGAAATTGAAAATAACGAGGATATGGAAACTGAAATTTATGAAGGGATAGAAGGATATGCTTTAAAATGAAAATTTGATTGGGATAAATTTAGAAAAATTAATAAAGCAGAATTAAATCTTAAGCCTTCGGGAGAAAATAGATTATTTAGTATTTTAGGTTCAACCTTTTTAAAAAAAAAAACTAGTTATTAATGAATATCACGAAATAGAAAAAGTCATAGATGTAAAACATACACAGGGAAAAATAAAGCTAAATTTAATTACAAAAAGAAATATTAATGAATTCTTAGGAAAATTAAAATAAGAAAAAATAAGTAAAATATCTTATGTCTACATTGTTGGAGTACAAATAATAATAAAATCATGTTTTAAAAAAGGAATTAATAACCCTATAATACTTAATTTACAAGATGAAAGATGTATAACAGTAGAAAATGGAAATTTAGGAATAGTCAAATGAAATTTAGCCTATAAAAAATTAAAATTTACTTGTTATCCAAGATATTGTGTGCATATAAATGATAAAAATTTAGATAATTGTCTTAGTCTACATTTTGAGACGACTGATAAAATACTAAAAGATGATAATAAAGTTTTTACTATATTATATCAAGGATTATATTGTTATACAAATAGTAAGTATAGAAACATATATAAGGAAAAACCTTTTATTAGGGTTGGGCGTGTGTCGGTTCGGTTTGGTTCTCGGTTCTGAAGAGAACCGAACCGACCCAAAACTTTCGGGTATTTAATAAATGGAACTGTCGGATCCAAATATAATTATGGAACCGTTCGGGTTCCGTTCGATTCTGTTTTGTACCATAATTAAATTTTTTAACATTTACAACAACACTACATAAAAATAAAATATTAAAAGTAGATTAATTCAATTTATACAAACACCAAAAAGTAGATAAAATCCTTCAAAATATCGCTGATTCATATCAATAGTTCATTTGCTTCAAGCAGCATGCATAAAGAAAATGAAATATAAATTATAAATTATAAAAATAAAAGATTTTTAAGTATTGGTAATACTTACCGACTATTTGATTTAATCATCAATTATTTGACTTGTCATAGTAAGAAACTTTACAAACATAATTGAAAAAAGGTAATTAATAAACACAAATAAACTAAGAATTGTTCAACTAGTAAGATTTAATATAAAAAAATATGATATATATTTATTACTCATCTCAATGCCCTTATAGAATTATGGACAACTGGGCTAACAAAAAATTAAATTTTGGTTGGATTTAGTTGATTTCTTTAATTAATTTGGTAATTTGTTTATTAAAAAAAATTCGGTTCTTATTCGAGTATTTAACTTATGAAGAACCGTTCGATTCGGTTCGGTTCGATTCGATTCGGGTTCGGGTTCGGTTCGAGAGTTTTGCCTAGCCCTACCTTTTACAGAAATTGATGAAGAATTTAGAGAAATAGGAGAAGCAATTCTACCTAGAGAACAAGAAATAGAAAATTTTGAGATAGTACATGATGATGTTATAAGTATTGATCAACCTTTAATACCAAAACAAATAACTTATAAAGAAAATAAGATAATTATTGGAAGTAATAGTACCGTAGGACATAGTATTCAAAAATAAAACAAAATAAAAATAGTAGTGTCTGTGGAATTAAAGGAAAATTCTTTTATGGAATTAAATGGATAAATGAAAGTAGAATACTTATTGATACTGGAGCAAGTCAGAATCATATTTGTTCTCTTATAGATGAAGGAATAAAAAGGAAAAAAGTACGACAAGTGATAAAATATGACAAGTTCAAATTAAACTCTCGTGATATCATATGACAAGTTCAAATTAAACTTGAAAGTTTATTATTAAACATAGAATGTTATATAGATAATAATATGAATTTTGATGAACATCCAATATTATTAGAAAATTCATTATTAGATAGCCTAGATAATTAAAAAATAGACAAGGAAAAAATTCTTATTATACATCAAGGAATAACTACATATTGCCCTAAAGAAAAATGAGTAGAGAAATAAAATTTTCAATAAATATATATATACAAATAATTGTATTCGAATAAAAAATAACTACTTGTACTTTAATAGATAGATGAGCTAAAATAACTGTTTTTAAAGAATTCATATTACCAAAATGGATAAAAAAAACAAACAACAATTAACTCTACAAGAAATATCTGGAGCAAAAGAATCATTAAAATACAAAAATGAAAATATAGAAGTTATCATAAGATCTAAAATAGTAACCGTAAAAAATGTTTACCAATATAATATAAATGGTTGTGATATTATTCTAGAAAATGACTTTTTACAACAGTTTAGTCAATATAGTCAAAATATTTATACTATTTAATTAAGAACCCCATGTGGACATTTACTAAAAATTGCTAGAGAATTTAAATCATTCAAAGTTCAGCCAGCTCAGCGTGGTGAAAAGATAGAATTTATACCAAAATTACTCAAATACTCAATCAGAACAATTACTCTTGACCAAATAAAAGATCTTTTAGCCAAAAATTATAAAAATAATCCACTTGAAAAATGGGAAAAATAAAAAAATTACAGCTAAAATAGAATTACTTGAACCTACAATCATTATTAGAGTCAACCCTATGCTTTATAATCAAGAAGATAAAGAAAAATTTCAAGTACAAATTCAAGAACTTCTTAATCAAAAACTTATAAGAAAAAGCAATAGTCTTTATAGTAGCCCAGCCTTTATGGTTAGAAATCATGCAGAAATAAAAAGAGGAAAACCCAAAATGGTAGTAAATTATAAAGAACTTAATAAAAATACTAAATTTGATGGATATTATCTACCAAATAAAGAAGTTCTAATAAACACAGCTAAAAATAAAAAATATTATTCAAAGTTTGATTGTAAATCTGGATTTTGGCAAATCAAGCTTGAAGAAAATAATATACCATTAACAGCATTTAGTACCCCTCATGGACATTATGAATGAATAGTTATGCCATTTGGGTTAAAAAGTGCACCACAGATTTATTAAATAAGAATTGATGAAGTTTTTAAAACTTATAATTTTCTTATTGTTTATGTTGATGACATACTTGTTTGTTCAGAAACATATGAAGATTATCTTAAACATCTTAGAAGTTTTGCTATACTTTGCTCAAAAGAAGGTATAATACTTAGTCAGAAAAAAACATAAGTAGCAAAAAATGAAATTGAATTTTTAGAAATGATAATAAATAGTGATGAAATAAAATTACAACCTCATATTTCAGAAAAAAAAATATAATTTTGTTTCCTGATAAACTAGAAAAGAAGCAGCAAATTCAGAATTTTTTAGGATTTCTTAATTATGCTGAAGGATTTATAGAAAAACTTGCAGAAAAAAGAATAAATTACAGAAACTATTAAGAAAATCAAATAAGTTAGAATGGAATGAAGAACATATTCTTTGTGTTAAAAATTTAAAAGAAAATTGTAAAAATTTACCTAAACTCAGACTTCCTGATGAAAAAGATAAATTAATTATACAAACAAATGCATCAGATTTATATTGGAGTGCTTTATTAAAAATCGATTTAAATAAAATTTGTAGATATACTAGTGGAACATTTAATAGTGTTGAAGTAAATTATTCAACCAATGAAAAAGAATTATTAGCAATAGTTAAAAGAATAAATAAATTTAAAATGTTCTTGTTACCTAAAGAATTTATTGTTCAAACTGATAATACTCAACTTAATGGATTAGTAAATAATAAATTACAAAATTCACCCCAATATAGAAGATTGCATAAATGGCAAGTGTTATTGTCTTTTTATAATTTTAAATTTGAATATATTAAAGGAAATGATAACTTATTTGCTGATTTCTTGAGCAGGAATCATGAATATGGAAAAGATTAAAACATTTACAAAGGAATTACAAAATCTTCTAACAGATTTTAATGCAGATTATCTGGCTGTCCAAGAGGATCATCTTGATATTCGATAAACTTTGTGCGATTTATCAAACAAGGTTGTTGAGAGTGGATAAAAGATCGAGAAATTAAACAATAATAAAGAAAATATAGTTGAAAAATTGACAGAATGTTTAGACTTTTTGTAACTTGCAGTCAGGAGTACCCTCCTTTAGAAAAAAGGTGAATACAATCGAAAGGTTAGTCACATCCCATTCAGGAGATTAATACATCCACCTTAAGTGGAAATTCGAAATTTAAGAGAAATGACTCTCTTACCTTGCAAGAGGAAAAAGTCATAAAAAGGGTCCACAACAATCACCCGTCAGTATTGACAAATTGTTGGAAAAACTTACAAGTGGAAAAGGAGTCACTCATCTTTTAGGTGAATCATCCTTATCAAAAGACCCATTGGAATAGCCTACTGTTATCAGTGAATTCTAATAAAATAAAAAATCATCTACTGGTGACCTCAAATCACCAAAAGGAATAATTACAACTCATCATGTTAGAACCAATTTGCATCCTATGGAGAATGAGTATTATGAATTCTCAGAATGGATATATAATTTCAAAGAAGGAAGTTCTCTTTACTTAACAGCTCTACCAACGACGATTTATCCGAGGATTAGTGAGGTTCAAGGTGCAGATCCTATTATTGTTCAAAAATTGGCAACATTTGGATTCTTAGATCGACTCTTCCCAGGAACAGATCTAAAAGAAATTGAACAATTTGACAGAGAATTTATTAATTATGTCAAAAATATAGTGATAAACAACCAGTTGAATTGAGATTCTATACTATCAGCCATGAGTATAAAGAACCAGAATGGTATGGAGAACATCATCTTGTTACTATTCGAAAAAATAATGGAAATCCGCTCAAGGAGATTCAGATTTTCAAAGAGATGCTCACTATCAATAGAAAATGGATGATTCACAGGCGAGCCTTTGGAATCAAATCAGTTTGCTCAACCATGCAATTTTTCTATGGATAAAAATACATAGTTTATGGAATGAGTAATAATTGGATCATTATTTGCAGAGGAGACAATGAATCAAAAATTCTTGAGGATAAGATTTGTGAAATCTTGAACGATCAATTCCTTGGAAGTGGGGAATGCATAAAAGAAGCTTGCAGATTGATGGGACATGTCCACAAATAAAGGGCGATAAGAAAGCAACATCACAAGATAGCATCATGTGAGCATTAAAGAAAGAGAAGACAACTGTTAAAGCTGGAATAAAGTTGCCGACACTGCATTAAAAGTAGCAGACAAGTACTTTGATTATTTTAACTACTTTGAAGAAATTATTGCACTTTTGCTTTTGTGTTGTAAAATTTTGATTGGCTAGAAGCTTCTCGGTGAAGTGCAAGCCTCTCTATAAATTAAGATTCTTCTTACTTGAAGAGGCATGACCAAAAAATCCACAGAAAAAATATATTCTCTCAAAATGATCATTGTAATCACTCTCTTTAAATAGTAGAAACCATTCTTCGGAGTATCAATCTTTGTAAAAATCTTTGTATAATAGCTTTCAAGCTATCATCAGATCAATAAAGTCTTTGAGTTTAAAATAAATCTTTTATTATGTTTTGAGTGTTGTTCTACACATTGAGTCAGTCTTAGAGTTTTGAGTGCCCTTGTATCCGTTTTGCTGTTATGTTGTTGGACTTTGGCCAACTCTTGTGACGAAGGTGACCAGGAACATATAACATTCTTGCTATTTTGCGAAGCGTGGTAAGACCCTTCTTTTAAGCTACAAAGAAATGTATTATCTGAAAATTTGTTTGAAAATTATTATATAAGAATTTTTATAGGATTGTATACTTTGAAAAACTTTTCATTATGGAAACTTACAAATTGTACTATAGAATTGTACATTTTAGATATACTAATAGTATTGATTATAGTCACATAATAAATATCCCAAAAACTTATGATAGTTATATTAGAGGAATAAATTTCATAAAAAGAGATTCTAGTCATTATAAAAAAAATGTCTTACAATTGCTTATTTTGGGTTAAAATAAATATTACCTAAAGAAACAATAAAAATGATTATATTTTTCTGGTTAGATAGTGAAAATAGTAAAAAAAACATTTGAAAATATAGAGCAATATGATAATTATAATAGTGTTGTCGAATTATATGATTTTGATTTTAGTTTTGATGATAAAGAATAGAAGAATTAAAAATATTCATAAATATAATTTAAGGAATCACATAAAAAACTTATAAATGAAAAAACCTAACTCGAACAGATTACCACAAAAATAAAAGAAATTGAAATTTAATCTAACATTAAAATTTTATATATCTATGATTAACAATAAACTAGGATATTTTTAAATTACATGTAGTCACGTGCGATGCACGTGCTGCAGTTTAGTTAGGTATTTAATAGCGTGGAATATTTAAGTTATTTCAGTTAATGTTCGAAGATAAAACGACTCCCCTTTTTTGCGAAGATAACAACCAATATACCATTATGCCCATGAATCTACAAAAAATAAAAAAGAATTATTGAAATTAGAAGATCATTTGTTTATAACCAAACAAATAGAAAGTAGGGTAAAAGATAAATAATGAAAGTAGAAGGTTTAACCATTGCAAAAAACTGAAAATGATGTTGATGGATTGCCAGGAACCCTTTCAACAGATTTTGATGAAAAATAAGTCTTCCCCTTTCTTAGCTAGACCAGCCTGCCCAAACTTTACATTGGGTTTCATCACCTATTCATTCACAAATAACCAATAATCATGAACTAAGAAAAGTATGAAAATGGCATATGCTAGAATAATAAACTAAAAATGTAAACTTACAGTTACAAAATTTATTTTGAAAAAAAAAGTAATTTATTTTCTTATAATATTTTTTTTTTTTTTTTTTATAACAATAAAAACATTTAATCACTACCGACTTAAATATAAATTCAAACCTAGTTTTAAATAAAGACGTATATATAATATCATCAAATCCTGCTTGAGTACATGAACAAAGAGAAATGCAAACCGAACCAACATGACCAAGTAAATATTTGGCCATGTTGACTTGTCACAGTCCATTCGAATTGAACTAACATATTAAGTTCCTATTATCATCATGACATAAATGATTTTCAAAGACCCCATTTGTTATCTAAAATTTTCTCTCAAACCACTAACAAAGTTCATTTTTTTTTAAACCCAATTTTTTTTTATTGATCAAAATCAACCAAAATAAAATTGAAGCCAAATCCATCTTTCAATCGACATATAGGCAATGTGGGGAAAATTGAAGTCTCCCAAGAGTCAATCTCAACCAAACAAATTAGCTGAGACCAAAAAATAAAAAATATGAAAACATATACCAATCTAAAGACGGCTTTGGATCATAACGAGAGGACCGGTAAGGTGATTGAGGAGGCCCCTGAGGCTTTGGTTGAGGCTTAAGCTGAGTTTGAGGCTTAGCAGGTAATGAAGCATCGGTAGGTGGGCACCAAGGTCTTCCAGTCCATGCTCCTCTCGGAATAATTGGCTATATATCTATCACCAAAAACATGAAATCACAATATAATCATCACGTTAGAATCAAAAATAAAAATCCCAAGATTTTCCGAATTAAAAAAAAAAAAGAATCTATGCGACCATCTATATCTTAGAAAACTGGTTCCATGAAACTTTGTTTCTAGCAAGTAGAAAATGAAGAAACTGGGTCTGAAAAAAAAAATAAAGAAGTTTTTTTTTTTTTTTTTATTTCTTAATTTTGAAAGAGATAAGTGGATGCCACTTTCTTATCCAACCAATTATTTCACAACAGTTTGGTGATATACATTTTATTGCAATAGTATGGCAATTCCTCTATAATTCAACACCATTAGAAACAACAAAGTCTCTAAACGTGCTCTCCTAAAGATGAAATCTTGCATTGCTCTTTCAACAACTATTTTATAACAAGCATTCTACTCCTAAGCAACACATCGGAGAAATGTGGCTTCTAACAAACTTACCTTGCGATCATGATCCTCTACAAAGTATTCCCTATTGACATCGCTCTTAGGAATGGCATCATTGGAATTAATACTGAGAGCAGTGTCTTGGACCTGAACTGGCAAACCAAATATTCCAAAAGATCCATGAAGGCAACTTGACCAAAACATTTTTCACCTTACTTGCAAGTCTGCAATTTGAAATCTCAGATTTTTTAATATCTTTGCATCACGTCCTGGCCTCCACTTGAAAACTGTGAATGGTTGTGTGCATATCTTGCACTTCTTGTCATAATCAGCTTTTGTCTACAAAGAAACCAGAAGATTACTATGACTATGAAAGGCAGAAATCAGATCACAATCATTATATCATAATCATACACCTAATACATAGATTACAGTCTTCAAAATTTTTTTTTTTCTGTTTCTTTTTCTAAAATAAAATGAGCTCAGATGTATTACAGTCTTTATACAAGATTCAATACCTGAAGTGTCTTTCCAACACCTATTTCATCAGCCAGTAGGACACGCACTCCATGTTGCAATATAAATCTGGAATACCTAGTGAGACCCAATGAATTCAGAAACGCACTCCTGGATAGTTTCTTTAGCATCGTCCGCTATTTTTTCATGTGTAGGGAGGATCTTACGCATGATTCTGATGACGTTTGCTATTGGCATGAAGCGATCTTACTCCTGAACAGTGCATTCAGTGTCATCACCGGTGTTTGTAGTATGGTTCATCTGAGGAGGAATCTCTGATGCTTTTGTACCTGCGCATGAATATGCAAATGCAGTTATCAAGTTTCTATATTACATTCATAGTCCAAAAAGAATTCCTACACTGCAAAGTATGAAATGGTTTGTTTATTGGAAATCGAAAAAATGAATAAAAGGTTTCTCAGACCAACACTAATCCAAATCAAGGGTATGGATATAACTATTTAAAATTTCTAGGTCATATTTCCAATCCCTTTCAGGCCACATTATTGTTCAGAACTACTTTATCTCCATTAATTTCCTATAATTCTCTATCATGTTTTCTAGATGTGTGAAAAGTATACCTTGAATCTAAGATCCAATCTAGGATCTCACTACTTTTATCTGCAAAATTTGCAATTTTCAGATCAAAAGATGGCTTAGTGATTACATAAACATCAACAATGTTAGATTCTAGAGGTTCAACTAAGTGTCCCTCATCCACAATCTCTTCGTTCTATTCATTTTTCTTTTTGTAGTAATCTATTATAAAGTGAACAGTTTTCCTACAACCATAACATTTCTAATTCCTAGTTTTAGATTTAGATCTAGACATCCTCTTATTCTTCTTTTTATCATGTATAAACTATTTGCCTGATGGTTCTGACTTATCCTGATTACCAATTTTTCTATTCAGTAATCTACCTCTCACATAAAAGCTCTTAGTATCATTTTCATGTTTCTCAAATTTAAGTTCCTACTCTTTACTAATTAAAGGATTAATGACAAAATCAATGGCTAGAGTGTCCCTGCTATGTTTAATACCAATCTTGACATCTCTATAGGCCTTAGGAATAGCATTCAAAAGTACAACTGCTTTATACTTCTTAAACACCTTATCATTGGTATTAGTAATGTCTTGTACTAACTTATTGAAGGTTATCATCTAATTCTTGAGAGATTAATCTTAAAACTAAACAATCTTTGTAGCAGAAACAATTTGTTCGGGGATGACTTTAACTAATGAAAGTTCTTCCAAATTTTTCCATAAAAGTTCAACATAATCTATTTTCCTACCTTCCTTATCGCATGATCAGAAAAATGCAATATAATAGAAGTATAAACAAGTTCTTCTACTTCAATTCTTTGCTCAGCAGTTATAGAAGGAAAATAATCTTATAAAATAGCATGTTAACCCTTTTGTTAAATAAGAGCACCTTTCATTTTTGTTACCAAATAGGAAAATCTCCTTTTTTTAGTTCAAACATGGTGGTTATCACGCAAAGCAAAAACTTTGTCATGAAACCATTGATTACTACTTATCTAATTAGATCTTTTTTGTCCAAAATTACTATATCATCGACAGAAATCCACGAGATGACTGCAATTGAAAGATTCTCAAAAATAGTCTCATCGTAAAGCACGTGCCACCTTTGTTTTCCAGTTAGAAACGTATTGCGAAAAGGAAATCAAAATAGCCAGGATTTCCAAAATACCTACCTTTGCTTGTTTCAACATTGAATCCACCGGTGTAGTCTTCCCATGATCTACATGAGAGACAATTGCTATATTACGTATATCATTTCTCCTCATTAACTGGCCCTTTTTCTCTGAGGCAGAGTTAAACAACAGAAAATCAGAATCCAAAGTACATATATGATCCAAAATGACTTGAATTCTTTTATACCATGATATAAGACACAAGTTTAAGAGAGAATATATGTTCGCAATTCACCACGAAAAGAAAAATGGAAAATACCAATTATAAAAGTTGCAAATGATAGACTTATAGATCCCGCATTGCCATCAACATCACAGAAAATCAAAATGCACATTTCACCTAGCTCTCAAACTAAAAAATGCTCATTTGGCATCATCATACACCATGGAAAATGTAACAGGTTATATCTAGAACAACAAATTAAAAGCAGGTTTGGCTAAGCTTAAAAAGGGTAAATTTTATTTAATCAAGTTACTATTTTCTTACTTTTGAGTAAATATTGTTAATTTTTAAAAGTGAATCATATTTTTGGAAAATATGTAGCTTCAAAAGTGCATTTGATTTATTTTTTAGCAAGACCACACATGTTCTAATTTCCGACTTTAACATTAAAACTTATTATTTACTTACAAGTAAACTTTTAAGGCTTAGCAAACATACTCTAATTCATTAGTAAAAGGGTATTTGGGTTTGTATAAAAACATGATTTTTTTACTGTGGCTGCTGTAAAATTGAATTGGTCATAGCATTAACTCACTTAAACTATGATATTAGTTTATACGGTTTATTTTCCCATTTAAAACATAAACGAAATACAGAAATAAATCTCAAATAAAAATTGGGGGAGGGGGGTGGATGAAGGATTCAAAAGGATCATGAAATTCTGATCAGGCAACTGAAGGCATATAATTAAACATTCTAGAAGGCTACAGATTCTGAAAGCATCAAAGCAAGAAAACTATATAAAAACCTAAATGTTGAACAATAGAAACGAAGAAAAAAAAATCCTCAAAATGATTTATATAAACAAAGAAAAAAAATTATACCTATGGCAATTAGATGATGCACAGTTAAAGCCTTGGCCAATTGATAGTGACCCGTCCATGAGACAGGTGATGACTTAGAATGAGCAGAATCCACCCGTTTTCTCCTCACAAGACCCCTTAATCCTCCAACGCCACCACCATTTTTCGGCGTGTCAAAAAGAAAACCCATAATGCATCTGCAAAAGCACCCCTTCCAATTGCTCTATTACTTCATAATCTTCCATCTTGGACTTGGAATCTCCATTTTCCGTCTCCATTTCACCCTTCAAAGCCTAAATTTAGATGGGTCACTCTATTTTGAGTTAAAGATTTAACATTTATGCAGAAAGAATCAAGTATTGAACTCACCAAACTCCGATCGAGGAAGCAACTTCAGATTCTACAATAAAATCCCTGCAAGAAACCAAGAACACCCCCAAAATATTGGGTTTGCGTAGTATTTATCAAGCAAAAATTCCTTTAAAGTTAGGTTCTTGAAATTCTTGAATATGGACAAACCTATTAGATCGAATCGAAGATGCAGAAGAGCCACTTTACCGGAGGCGGAAGTGAAGGAAACCATAGACAGGAGATGACAAGGGCTCGCGAAGGGAAGGGAAGTGAAGTGATTTTTTTCTCGCTTTTTTGGTGTGTTTTATGCCAAAACGGTACCATGTGATGCCAAAACGACGTCGTTTTGATTAGGACGAAAGTGTGAACAGTATTTTCAAAACTACCTCTTTTATTGTATAGGGAAAAGAATATATATAATACACAACTATTAAAGAATAAAATATGCTTGGAATAACTAAAGAATTTTGTGATAATAAAATAAAAATTTTAGAAAAACAAATAATAACCAGAAGTAATAGAAGAAAAATTGAAAAATAAATTTTTAATTGGAATAAAATTAAAAGAGAATTAATAAGAAATGAAATTATAAGAGAATTAAGAAAAGAAGAACAATTAAGGAAAGAAATAGAACAAATGATAAATAATATAGTAGTAAATCCCTTAAGCCTAACAGATTAATATGAGTTTACCAACAAAAATAAGATTTGATAAACAAGAAATAAAAAATATAAGATTACCAATAGAAAGTTATCAAATCAGATGATGGAATACAACTATGTTTCAACATATAAGTTCATGGGGAAATACGGATGGATTATTAAATATGACTATAAATTGGACTAATGCATTTTTATGGCAACAATTAGGACAAATAAAGTCTAAAGATATAGAAGCTATAGATGGGATTAATAACATAGATCCAAAAGATGAAATAACTAAAGAAAGATTAGAAGTTTTAAGTAAAAATATGTCTAAACAATTTAATAAAATTAAAGAACAAATTAATAATTTAGAAATGTTTGATGAAGCTAAATTTGAAGAAATTCAAAATCAAATATAAAAAATTGCACAGAAAAATAGTATTAATAAAATTGCAACTTTAGAGGAAAAATTAGATATTATTAATTATAAAATGGATATTTTATTAGATAAATTAGGATTTGAAAATATTAAACCACCTCGTAAAAAATCTAGAGGACGAGTATGAATGATAAAATCAACTTAATTGAAAAAAGTATAAAAAGTAATTGAAGAAAAAATTACTAGAGTTGAAATAAGTTATGAAGAAGAAAAAGAAAAATTACAAAATAATTTCTTAAGAATAGAAAATCTTTTAAATAGAATAATAGAAAATCTAATTAAAGAAAAATCATTTAAACCAAATTATACTGAAGAACTTAAAGAAATAAGAAAGAAAATTGAAAAGTATGAAGAACTAATAGAACTTGATGAAGGATTAAAAGATGATATAGAAAAATTATTAATCGATTTTAAAAAAACAAGAAGAAAATATTACCGAAAAAGAAGAAAAATTAACTATAGAGGAATAATGAATGAAGATATGGAAAACCTAATATTCGACTTAGAAGATTTAAAAATTTGTGAAAAAATAACTAAAAATCATATGGTTAGAAGAACGGGAGGACCACGAGCAGTTAAAGAAGAAAGTTTGGAGAAACTAGCACAACTAGATATGAAATTGAAATAGATCCTAGAAGATATGTTAATACTAAACTTGATTTTAAAATTGGAAAAGAGAAAATGTATAGAGATTAATTTAAACAAGTATTAAGAGAATCAGGTCAAATGAAAATTACAGGATCACCGATCATATTTATACCTAGATTGTGAATTAGATGTTATAAAAACTATTAATAAATGGAGTACTAATATGTTAGCATACTTTAATTATAATCGTAGTAATACTGATAATAAAAATAGAACTGAATATTTATTAGCAACTTTTAAAGGAAATGTAGCTAATTGGTATGGAGAATTAGAAAATACAACAAAAGGTATTTGGAAAGATAGTATTGAAACAGGATTTGGAATTACCATAAGTGAAGGTATAAATAGAGTTGTTACAAGAATTTATAGAGAGTTTATAGGAAAAGATTGGATAAATGAAAGTATTAAAGCTAAAGCAGAAGAAATAGAAGATGCTAAGAATAGAATGGAACACTTACAAATTTGTAATATGTGTTATCTTAATGAATATTGTTGTGAATATAGTAAATATTATTATATAATGTTTGAAAGTGGGATCGATAAAGATTATTATAAGAAAGTCTTTATTAGAAAATTATCACCATCATGGAATAATTATTTTCAAAATAAGATTAGAGAAAGACAAATTGGAAGAAATACAGAAGCCTATACTTTAGGATTTATAATAAAAACTATAAAATGATTTATAGAGCTCCCGGCTCGGCTCGTTTGCCACCCCTATGGGTGGGTAGAAAGAAAAATTAACGATTATGATTTTATGTTTAATAATTTAAGATAAAAATTAAAGAGAAATGAAATTGAGAGAAATTAGTGTGAGTATAGGAGTTGAAGGTGGGTAGAAAAGAAAAATTAATGATTATGATTTTTCGTTTAATAATTTAAGATAATTTGTATATTTAAACTTAATCGACAACATATTTATTATTATCATATTTTAAGTTTTTTTTTAAAAAAAATTAAATTAAATCGATCCAAATGAATATTCATATCGTGAAATATCGAATCAAACATTGTAGGTAAAATAAAGTTCGAAAAAAAGATATTGGAATGAGGTTCAGATTGAAAATAAACATAAACAATCACGACTTTACGTTTCACAATTAATGTAAAAATATTTTGATATTTAAAATTTATCGATCATATATTTATCGTGACCGTATTTTAAGATTTCCAACAAATTTTAAATCGCTTAAAATACATATTTATAACTTAAAATACTGAATCAAACGTAAAATAAAAAAAAATAAAAATCGGCTTAATTTAAGATAAAAACTAAAGAAAAATGAAATTGAGAGAATTTTGTGTGAGTATAGGGGTTGAGGGTGGGTAGGAAAGAAAAATTAACGATTATGATTTTACGTTTAATAATTTAAGATAATTTTTATATTTAAATTTAATCGATAATATATGTATTGTTATCATATTGTAAGTTTTTTATAAAAATTTAAATCGATCCAAATGGATATTCATATCGCGAAATATCAAATCAAATGTTGTAGGAAAAATAAAGTTCGAAAAAAGGGACATTTGAATGAGGTTGAGATTGAAAAGAAACATAAACAATCACGAATTTACGTTTTACAATTAATGTAAAATTATTTTTGATATTTAAAATTTATCGATCATATATTTCTCATGGCCGCACTTCAATATTTTCAACAAATTTTAAATCGATTAAAACGCATATTTGTAACCTAAAATATTGAATCAAACGTAATCAAGCGGCTTAGCCGAGCCGAGCCATAAAGCCATTCGGCTCGGCTCGGCTCGAACTATGGCTTATGAATAGTAACAAAAACCAACTCTTTTATATATAGTTAGATTAGATTAGATTAGAAAACTTGTAAATATTTTTTAAGCAATGAATGACCCATCAATCCAACCAGTAACATGCTATAATTGACCAAGGTTACTTTGGAAAACCTCCCCTATAAATAGCTTATTTTCTGTAAGCCTATCAAGAGGGTGTTTGGTAGAGATTAAAATTGAAAAACTTGCCGTTATTGTTGACTCTTATTAGACGAGTGAGATTCAATAACGGTTATATTTTCAATTTTAATTGATTTTTAATTGGTATCAAACAAGGTCCAAGTCTTTCTTTGTTAGAACGTCTTTTGCATATCTACGAACTTAGAGAAATGTACTTGTAGTTTGTGAGGAATTATGTTGGCAACATATGCTGACGTGAAAAATTGTGTTTGTGGCCGATTTTGATCAAATTTTAAAATGTTTGCTTTGAAATTGTAGTGTTCAAGGAATTTAAACATGGACTTTCAGGTATGTTCATGCTACAAGTACATAAGATTTTATAGACAACAAATGGGGAGGATGGAAAAAAATCAGCCAAATCAGATGTTGCCACGACAACATATGTCGAAATTCTCTCAATAATTCCCTGTACTTGGAGCTTTTTCCTTTTAGGTAACTGGAATGATACCTCACCACTAGAACCAAAAACACTTTTGTCGTCGTATTTGTTCAAGAAGATATATCAATTTCGTCATTCATTTACTATTTTACAAAAATATTTTGAAAAAAAAAAATTAGTCCAACATTTTACTTCATTTCATAAGACCAGATAATTATTTCATGGACCAATTTTAATTATGATGGATTGAATATTTAATACACATAAGCTTTTGGTTGATAACTATGTTTTTTACATTAAAAAATGGAATAATTTAATTTTTTAATATGATATACAAAAGTATAAAAACAAAATGTAACCATTATCACTAATAAATGAGCTTAAAGTTATAAATTTAAAAATATAAAAATAGTTAGTGAGGATTAACTTTTAATTTTGTCTCAAAGAAAATATTTTTATCTTAACACTAGTCAAAGTCCATGCAATGCACGGGTTATGATACTTTTGAAAGTTACGTTAGTGTCCGAATTAATGGGTATGTTAAACTATTTAGATTGGAAGGTATTTTGGCTTTAATACATGTTTTCAATTTGTTGATGTCTTGTTAAAGAGATAATGAAATTTAATCTAACCCTCATTTTTCTAGTTTGTTGAGAAAATGAATTCCCCAAAAAGTAGGAAAAGAGGCGCGTGGGTGGGGGGGTGGGTGGGAAAATATTTTCTATGCCAAATTTTCTCAATCAAACAAGTGTTAAAGATGGAAAATGAAATTTTTTCCATTTTTCATGAAAAAAACTAGCTATCAAACATAGCCTTATGTTTTGGTCTCGAATTCGTTACATTATCACGCCAACACATATTCATTTATAATGTTAGGGTTTTCGTTGATGATGTGATTGCATTTAATTTATGATAGCTTTATGTCGGTTTTTAATTAAACTGGATAAATGCAGAAGATTTTCTGCCTGTACAAGTGAATTAAGTTAGTGAATGCTTAGGGCGCATTTGATTTACTATTTTTAATTTTTCAATTATGTTAAATATTGAAAACGTACTTGGTCTAATATTTCCGAAAATATATTTTTCAAAACAAAGATGAACTTATAACGTTAAAGGATTATTGGCACAAAACGTCATTAAGTTATAATTCATTGTGCAAAACGTCCTCACATTTTTATTTTTTTTGGCATTTCCACCTATATTTCCACTTTTGATTGCACTAAACATCATTTTCATCTATTTTCTCAATAAAAAACTCACGAAATGACGAATATAGTATCCATTTTAAATAAAACAAAAGGAAATCAAAAAATAAAAAAACTAATTACAATCATAATCTCAATTTTAAATTAGCAACTAAACTAAGTGATTTAAACACATACGAAAATCTTAGTAAAATTCAATCATGTAAAGCACTAGAATCACGAATTCATAATCATTGCCTTATTTTATTCTCGACGACATATCAATTAGGGGTGAACATAAAAATAAAAATAAAAAGGCAAAGTCCCAAGTCAAATGAAAACCACAATTTTGGAAATCTTTGATTTTGGTTCATGTGACTAAGGTTTCAACCATTACAAAATCCGTTTGAAAATTGTTTGATTTAGGTTTTGATAGTTAAAAACAGTTTACCCATATTTTTTTTTTTAATTATTTGTTGGAATCTGGGTGGCAACTAGCGTCAAGAACTTGCACTGCTAATCCTCAAAAATATCAACACCTTCAATTTAGTCCTTCAACGTTTTCACATATCCAATTTGGTCCTCCAACTTTGATCATGTCCAAACTGATCCATAAAATCTTAACACCTTCCACTTTGGTCATTCAAGTTTCAAAAGTTGGTCCCCGAGATTCTGATTTCATCAATATTGGTTCACAAACTTTCCAAGCATTAAATTTGGTCACCAAAACTAATTATATTTCCCAATTGAACTTCCAAGCCTTCGAATCAAGTCCTCAAACTTCGCGATAATTATGCAATTCCATCCTTTCATCCAAATTAAGTTCCAAACTCTTCATTTTGATTGATTCAACTCTAAATTGGGATTTTTACCTAAATAAAACGTAGCCCCTATTTGGTACACATTAAAATTTTCATTCACATTCTTCTACTCATTTTTAACCACATTTTTCAATAAAATAATATTTTCTATCACATCAATAACTTTTCCTTCTTTTTCAACTACACATTCTCCATCAATCTATTATTTCAGAATACATTTTTCCAAAATAATGTAGCTCAAACACACCCGTAATATATACTAATATGAGTAGAAATAAGTCCAAATAATCAATATTAATTATATTTAAAAATCTATATAAATCTATAAAACACTCTTATATCATTTTTCATCCTTGAAAGGGAAGAATAGTTAATAGGGAATTTGATTCTTTCCCCTTGCTCCAATCCTTTGTTACAATTTTGAGTCCCAGCAAACAAACAGCGAAAAGGAACTCATTTTCCCTGTCACTGTAGGAATATCTACTGACCCCTGCACTGAACCTTAATAGAATAAATAATTACAAACTTCTTTTCATTTCTTTGTTTGGAGATGATCTCTGAAGTGTTTTTAACCAGTCAGATTATATTAGCTTAAATTTAATTGTAAGTAGATATGTGATGGAATTGTAATTTTCCAGATTTCCCATATATAAATGTTTAATAATCGTTGTCTTAGAAATATTAATTATTTATACATGAAAGTACAGCACATAAAGGCAAACGAGAGAGATTCGCTCAAATCCTCTGGCATTAAATCAGCCATCACATCATTTATTGGAATAAAATTGTTCTTACAAATGACTGGTTTTTTTATGTGACAAGCAAACTCAACAAACAAACTACTTAGCTTGTGCAAAGGAGTGTGTGTATTCTGCAGTATAAATAGGAAGAAAGGGTACTATGTTACATCATAGACCAAACACTAATCACTTATCACTATTTTCTCAAAAAACAAATGACTAAATTTACACTAGAAAGTCATTGCTCCATAGCGCATGTTTGGTATATAGAATTGGATACGATTGGGCAGTGCAACAAATAGGATTTTAGCTTCTTTTATTCTCTTAATATTGTCCTACTTTGTGTAATCCACCTTACCAAACATGCTAAAGACCGGAGTCTAACTTGCTTCTCCTCTCCTTTAGTATATTGCCAAGGGGGGTTGGGACTCAGAAGTAACGATATTTGACCTCGTGTACATGTCTGCTTCTCATCATCTTACCCCATAGTTGACAATGAAAAGGGAATATTAGCAACAATCTGATAACCATCTCCATTGTCATCGTCCTCTTCATCCTCAGCGTTGTCTTCTTGATTTTGATTTTCACTTTCACCGTGTTCTGTCCCCGACTGATGTTGTTGCTGTGATGGTGGCGGTGGAGGAGGCTGATGCTGTTGTTGGCCCATCATTTCAAATAAAATGCGTTCAGGCTGCATATTGTAACTCGAATTTTCTGAAGTGTGTTCGGTTTTAGATTTCTTTGCATAGATTGACTCTAGCATGTTGAAATAAGGACAAGTTTTCGAATCCTGAGGCCGCCTCTTGTTGCTATCTTTCACTCTCTTGTAATACTTGTTTATATTCTCCCATTTCTCTTTACACCTCTTTGCACTTCTATCATAACCAAGCTTCTTCATGGCAGAAGAAATTTCCTCCCACAAGGGCCCTTTCAGCCCATTATCATTATATTTCAAATCAAGATCAGTTCTAAGCATAATCAAAGCTTCAACTTCTGCTTTTGGCCACCGTGAAGAGCTCGTTAGAGTAGTATTCTCACCAACACTATTCTCTTGCTTATCAGTATGATTTGAAGTCTCCCCAACGCCATTTTCTTGTTTGTCAATGCACTTCTCCAACACATTGTCATGTGTGTCCAAATGTTTTTCAAATATCGGAAACGGAATATCTGGCATTTGCAGAGCTGTTGAGTACTGCGAGATCTTTTGTAAAAATGTAAGCATGGCTGCATCCTTTGCAGCAGAAATTGCTCGTTCTTGGGCTAAAAAATCTTGTTCCCTCTTTATTCTAGCCATTTCTTGTACCTTCCATGCTTCTTCTCTTGCTATCCTGTCCTGCTCATATTTCTCCATGGATTCTAAGAACTTGTTCTGTAAGTCCTCTTGCTTCTTCAAAACATCTTTCATTAATCTCTCAAAATATTCTGCCAACTTCCTCTTTCTCGTAACACTTCCTTCAGATCTCTCATCCGAGGAGGATGTAGAGGTGGACATGAATTCAGTATCAGGATCTTGATTCGAACAAGGCACCCTAAAATTTTGAGATGCATTAATGGGATTTACCCTTAATGGTGCAGCTGCTGTTGTTTTCGTCAGGTATGTTTGGACTTGGTTCAAGGGAGTCGATGGAACTGAGAGTTGATTATCAAAAACCTCTAATAACTCAAAGAATCTATAGTTTTTGCCATTTTGCCGACTGGATCTGCCTTCTTTCGTTCTCTTGTGGTACTTGTGGAGGTTCTCGAATTTCTCTTTGCATTTCTTGGCACTTCGATTGTATCCAAGCTCACCTAATTTCCTGAATAAAAAGCACATAATAAAATCCCCTGCCTGTCCTATTCCAGCTTTTGAATTCAGAATTCATATACGAACATAACTAATATGCCATTCAGGACCAAGCATAGGAACACAGTAAAACAAAAACATCAACTTCAATCCACAAGGAATGAATTGGTGAAAAACTACAAATAATCAAAGTTCTTCTTGGATGAAATTAAAAAAGAATTGCATCAATCTCTTTATATGAAAAACAAAACAAAAGACAAGGATTCACAGAATTATTACAGCAAGTGAAGTTAACCAAAATCAACAGAGTGTATACTGATCTGAATAATAAAGAATCAACTATTAATAAATTGAAAATACAAACTCTACAGCTAACAGGTTTATACACGAATAATTCTCCATTCAAATATGCTCCAAAAAATCAGAACAGTAGGGAGGGATTGAAATGGAAAGGGTACCTAGAAACTTCATCCCAAAGAGGGGCTTTAAGAATGGAATCACGAAATGCACTGTCCATATCGGATCTTATCTTTAACAAAGCCAAAGTTTCCTCACGAGGCCACCGATTACCAGGTGAATTCCGGTCAAAATCTTCACCACCGTCGCCACTGCCACCCTCATTTCTATGTTCTACAGCCACCCCAAGAGCGGCTGCTCCACCACTTGTACCACTTCCATCAGCACCGTCAACACCAGAATTTCCCGAGAAAACTGAACTATCCAACATGACTTCACTTCACTTGGTAAACCCGAATCTTCAAAGGAAAATAAGGTAAAAAAAAAGAAGCCTTTTCCTCCTCAATTTTTAGACCCTAGTGAAGGCTTAACAGTTATGGTAAAAAAAAATCTGGCTCATAAGCTTATTCTTGTTCAGGGTTGGTTTGAATTTCTGGGATTCATTTTTTCACTGATCAAATCACCTTTCTGGATTTTTCTCTTTCCGAAAATGGGTTAATGAAGAACGGAAAAAAGAATGGTGAATTGTAGGGTTTCTTTTAGGTAAGATAAAGAATTGTGGGCAAAGTTGAATTGCATTCGTATATGATATAGTAGATAAATATTAGTGACATGTCAACATATTATTGGTCAATAAAGTAAAATTTGAAATTCTGTTTCCTTTAACATATCTTGCCCCCGGTTTGAACCTTAGAATTATAATTTATTTTTCTCTTTCTTCTTATCAATTATACAATTTTCAATAAAAAATTATTATACGTAAATTCAAAACTCTTACTTTTTTCTTTTTAAACATACATTATTCAACAAGTTACTATTTTTCTCATTATAATATGAAATAATGGGAGCGAAACAGGCGCCTTGTCTTGAGCCAATTAAATTGTTTTGAATAAGTAAATAATTAAGGGGTTGTTTGACAAAAGTTTTATTAAAGTTGAAATATATTTTGATAAAATTTGATAAAATTTAATGTTGAAAGTTAAAAAATGTGAATTTCATTGAATTTATTATTAAAATTGAAGTTTAAACATACAAAAAATTGATAAAATGTTATCAAGGTTTTATCCAAAAAAAAAAAAAAACCACTAAGTTTAAATAAATAATTGTTATTAATATTCAACATTATTTATTTATTTATTATTGTTAATGGCTTAAAGCTATTCAAACGGAGATAAAATTAAGTACTAATTTAGATGAAAATTCATTTAAATGCAAAGTCACGTGACCATTTAATTGAACATATAAAGTATTGTCATTTAAACTGGTAGTCAACCCAGTAAGAATGAATAATATTACTCAAAAATCTTAGGCTTATTTATCTTAATTCGTACGAGGATTTGTTGCTATTTTTTATATTGCAGTCAAAAGTGAAAGCAAAACAAGAACGGCAAAACCTGTCGATAGTCAAGTTGCGAGGATGGAGTGGGAACAAGTTGAGTGTCCAGTTTAACAATATTGAAAAAGTATGAAGTCAAAAGGCGAAAGTTAAAACTTTTGAAGATAAATTCAGCCATCGATGTCATTGAGAAGGCACAGATAGGTGGGGAAAAGGATGGGGATAAATGAGAATTCTAACAATTTGGGGATGGGATTTGTATGGATGATGTGTTTGAAAGCTATATTTAGATTAGAATGTGGGCCCACATAGCCCACAATTTGCTTTCAAAAAAAGCTGTGTTTCCATATCATGCGATGTATCTTCATCAATGTTTTAAAAATCCATAGGGCATCGATCCCAAAATAAAAATATTCAAGGATTAGTGGATCGAATAAGGATCCACCCATTGATTTTTTTTTTTAAAGAAATAAAGAATAAATGAAATATTGAATTTATAATTTAAAAAACACGAGTTTTTGGATTGATTTTGATCGATTTTCATACATTTAAATCGGTGAAACAGAAAATAGATCAACGTTTGCATAGAGGGCCACAGAATTTTTGGACAATTTTTTTTTTTAAGGGTGGGGTTTTTTTTTTTTTTTTTGCCTAACTGGCCCGACTTTGTTCAAACTCATGAAACGATAAAGACTTACCTCAATTTGCTCGATACAATTGGATTTGTCAAATAAAGGAAAAAACCAAAAAGCAAACTAAGATTTTATCTTCTTTTAATTTTTTAAAAGTCAAAATCAAACTTTAACATAACGTCGCGTGTTTAAATTTCTCTCATATGGTTCAACAAAAAAAAAAAAGAAAAAAAAAATTGTTAGTGACGCTATCAATCGGCCAACCGGAAATTAGTGCGTAAATATAAGTTAATGATTGAGGCATGATTAGAGAAATGGTTTAAGAATTGATTAACGTCATTTAAGTGTTAATAACGCGTCATTTTCACGAAATTACCAAAGAGTAAAGCATTCAACATACATCATTGCACCGTCGTTCAACGATGACCCAAATATCAGGCTGACGTGCCCCACCCCCTACCACGCCAACGGCGGTGGGACCCAATTTAATTTCTTGATCTCAATTTAGATCTCAATTTAGTGCGCGATGGCAACTAGCTTTGTATTTTTTCACAACGCTGAATAATTTCAAGATCTCAATGAATATGTGATAAGGTTGTCTTTTTACAATAAATAAATATACAAAGTCAAAATATTTCAATTATTTGCTCTATTTTTCGTGAAAAATGTCATATTTCACAAAAACTCTTATTTTTAAAGTATTTGATTGATATTTTTTTTGGTCGGGAAAGTATATTTTAAAAGATAGTCACGTGACCATGTTTTCCTAAAAAATAAGGTATTTACTTTCTTTTTGTGGGGTTAAGTCAATCAAACAAATTTAATTAACAATTTTCATGCAAATAAGTTATAGACAATTCACTTATGACATTTGGCACATAACATTCCAACTTTTGCCCCTACTGTGGAATACATCCCTATCCTTTCATATTTGACGCAGAATCCCCCCTAGATGACATTTTATGTGGAATACATTTTCTTTCATATTCTCAATAAAGCCTTGTGAAATAACGAATATTTCATTCTCTTTAAATAAAATAAAAAAAATAAAGATTTAATTGCAACTATAGTCTCGATTTTATAAAAAAAAATGCAAATGAGTTCCACATAAATAATTAAAAAATTAAATTGACCTATAATTTAATTTTTATATTTTATTTAAAAAATAAATTAAATAAATAAATAAGTTGACATCCATTTGATTTACATATATAATATATGCTAATTACAATAAGTTCATTGAATACGTTGATAATATTATAAATAAAAGAAATAAAATATGGTGATTTTTTTTTTATTTTAAATAAAATATGCAAAACTAATTTATACATCAATTTAATTTTTTAATTATTTATTTCAAACTCGTTTGCTTTTTTTTATAAAAAAAAATTGAAACTACAACTGCAATTAATTCTTTATTTTTTATTTTTATTTATTTAAAGTGATGATATATTCGTCATTTCGCAAGACTTTATTAAAAAATTGAAGAAAATATTGTATTCACCCGGGGGGGGAATGTATTTCATGGTAGGGGCAAAGATCGGGATGTTTTGTATTAATTACTCATTTAATTGTTTAGAACTTATTTTCTTTCTATACAAGTTCAATCCTCTCAATCAAACACACCTTATGGCGCACAGGCCATTGAGAATAATTCTAGATCTAGTCCAAGTAACTATAGTAACGTAAGAATTAGAAATACTTAGGAGCTCAACGGTGTAACTAAAAATAATTTTGCTAATTTGATTGAGATTTGAGAAACCCTTTAAATCCGTCCTTTTGCTAAGTGAGTGCCATTGGCTTGGCTGTGCTAATAAAAACTCTTATTTTTGTTCATTTAATCAAAAAATATGATTTAAACTTGTTAATTAAACTTTTCGCGATTAATTTGGATAATCGAAATTAATGGGCTTTCAAATTTGTTTGGAAAGAAATGTGGCAAAGAAGGATTTAGGGTATTTAGGCTAATGGATCAGTTTATTTACGGACCAGTCTATGCACTAGCTGGCCCCCAATGTTAGGTGGGTGAGACTGGAGAGAGTTTATCCCTTAACATAGGTTCATGAGAACAAGTCCTCATGTACACAGGATTTGTTCACAGGCCCCTCACAACGGGTCGAGCCCCACATGTATTAAAAAAGAAAATTGTGCGGACCCTATCATGTGCGTTGTCTGTACAACATCTGTAAAAAAAAATTATGTACTCCAAGAGGGGTTCGGTTCATAAACGGGTGTCAATGGCCAGATCGGCTTGACTTGTCCTACCATCTCACCCCTTGGTGGGGGCAAGCTGTGAAGAGCAACATACATCATGCCTACCCTTTTTTTTATTTAATTGAAAAAAATAAACAAATTATATGAAAACTAAAAAAATTTGAATTTCAAAAATTGAATCAGGCAGCTCAAGTGGAATGGAATTTATTTTGCAGATATGGTACAAATTTCACAGTTGAGATTGTATCCGAAAAATTGAAGGACGCGTTTATGGAATGAAATTTGCCCCATAGTTTCTGTTTCCTCATTTACAAATCCTTTACACTGATGTTTGTTGCGAGTAAAGGCAACAATTTTAGACATATGCTCGTATAAAAATTAGATTTTTTGTAGATTATTATAAAAATTAATAGAATGTGTAGTTTAAAAGTTATGAATCCTATGGAATGTATGTTCACTTTCAATTGAAATTTAATTCACCTTTTCAATGGAATCAAATAGGGCTATTAACTAATTTACGAGTAATAAAATTTGTCAATTGTTGGTCCGATATACCAAACATGTTAGAATTCTTGTGCCTTAATTGTTGCAACATTTGATGCTGCTAAAGACCCAAAATTTTCACAATGAATAGCATATTATGCAAGGATAGCCCATCATTATTAACGAACAAAAAGTTCCTTTCTTATCAATGTTCTATTTATCGTAACTTAAAAATCGATAAAATATAAGTAAAAATCAACAATTAATTTTAATGGTACATCTTAGAGGATTCACAATTTTTATAAATTTTTAAATCATACATTTCATCAATTTTTATCAAAATTTAGAATTTATTTGATCCCCATTAAAAGGTTAAGAATGCATTTTGAAATAATAAACATATAGATGATTCTACGAGAATAGGGAAGGACGACAAAGGAAATATTCCCATTGTTGTTTCGAGTAACATTTAAAAAAGTTCAATGTCAACTTCATAGAAACAACAGATGAAATATTAACTTGCGGGTCACATATTACAGGGATAAGAATCTCTCTTTCATAAAACTGAAAAAAAAAAAAAAAAAAAGAGTAGAAGTGCAGTATTGTCATCCCCACACATTTAACTTGAATTGAAACTCAAACATAGGTGTCGATCAATGACTTTCTCATCTCATCAACGAGAGCGCTGGGTTGAGCTTCTCTCAACTTGAAGACGCTCTCAATAACAGATAATTCTGTTGCTGTTGTGTCTGATCCACAAAATGCCGTCCAGTCATTGACTGTCAAGCCAGCAGCTATCACTTCGCTACCACGATTCACAGTCCCGGCTACCAAAGGAACCTGAAGAAGGGTCGACAGTTCATCCAAGTCCTCAATGGATGTATGAGGATGGACCTGTTCAAAAATCAGAATTTTATGAGAACCAGGCCTGAACCAACCGTAGTTGTCAATGCGTGATGAATGGACAAACACTCAATATTCACTAAAAGGACATTTAGTTTACCAAACACCCAATATTCACTAAAAGGACATTTAGTTTAACAAAGGATACAATGCTTACCAAGCCACCTCTGTTAGAAAATGCACAATAACTGCCCACGAGTATATTACCAGCAACTGTCTGTCTGAAAACTTCTACACCAAGAACATCTGCAATCATCTCCTCAGTTTCCTGATCAAGTAAAATTGCAGATTCACTTCTCCCCTTCTAGTTAAAAGAATAGTGACAGACAACTGTGTTCATAAATCTCTATCCCCAACAAGAAGAAAATAACACCACCAAATAATAATACACTAATTTAACCAAAAAGTATAGAAACACATGAAGTGGAGAACCAGCTCGAGTCTTGAGATCTTGATGAACAAGAACAAAGTTCAAGAAATCCCCTCCTTATAAAAGAATAAGTTGCACATCAATTCGGTCTGACTCCCTATAAAAAGTGTTAACAATACCACGTGATACAGCAACTGCAGGTGTCACCTTCTTGTGAATAAATCCATCTTCTAGCCCAATATTTACAGTTAGAATTTCTTGGAAAATTGTACTAGTTCTTGGCAAAAAAAAAAAAAAAAGGACAGTTTGTATTGCCTGAGTTTGAATTATCACCATTATATGCAGTAAATGAGAGACTGTACTCACACCTTCGGGGTACAACTGAGATGTTAATCGGTTGGACTCGAGGATGGAAAAGAAGTCTTGAAAAGTGGATGCTATGCAAATGAAACTATCATTACAAAAGTCAAATAATGAAGTTCCTTATGGTTTGGAAAAAAATATTCAACTAATGAACAGATAACAAACCATATATTATATATCACAATAATGGTCAGTGAGAAAGCCTTTTGACTAAGAGGAAGAATCAATATGCATCCATCCGTGTGGGTAGAAAACCACTTTATTAGCCTGCTAATAACAGGCTACTACATAAAACGAATGAATTCACTTGCATCAAGTGAGATATACACGTGTAAGAGCACCTGATCATATCATGTTCATCCAAGTCTTTGCTAGATCAAAGAATTTACGCACAAACTAGCCGTAACACATGGTGCATCCATGAAGAACGAGAACTAGAGAGAGAATGCAAATGAATCATACCATATGTTAAAAGACAAGTGAAACAAAAGCCTTGAAGAGGTTAGAAGATAGAACTCAAGAAAGACAAGATACAGAAAGTATGGGATTATCTTATCAACGTAATGAGGTCCTTTTCCACTGGAAGAAGCTGGGTAATACTAACGCAGTAAAAGGTTGTATCAGCTAGAGGTCCCTTTTCCATATAAAAAATACTCTAAAAGTAGGGGAGTCAAAGCTCAATAATATTAATCAGACAAAAAAAAATTATGAACAGAGGAAAAAAGAACGTAATATGGTGTGAAAAAAGAAGCAAAGGCTAGAGAAAATAACCAAAGTTTACAGGAATATAGCAGATAAATTAACTCTTTCTGCAGTCAAAAATAGAAGAGATATATCAAGTATCAACTGTCTCTTTTGGGAGATCTTCAATAATACAGCATTCGATTTAAACCCTTCCATAGCTCAGAAGAAAATGCAAAAGGTTAAGCACACAAGATTAGAAAACTTGTATAGGTCAATGTGGACGGGTGGTGGAAGATTCATCCAGGGTCATCCAACAACAATAACATAAACAAAGTAACTGTCAATTGAGATTCCATTCAAGAAAGAAATTGCAGGAAATTTAATATAACTAAATGAGATTACCCTGTCAAGATCGGGGTGTGTAAGAGCAACGTGATCATTGCACGAAATGCAGTTCCCCAGAGCAGATAATCTCTCCTCAATGCGCTGAACAACAACTGAATCTGGTAGACTGTTCCTCAAGTGTTGGAGTTCTAAATTACAGGAAATAGCAACATCAAGCCCACAAATCCAAGATGAAACTTTTTGGTCCACAAGAACAATATCATACGATAAAAACATCTGAGTCATACGAAAATATATAATCAGATGCAAATCATGCAATATCTCAATGTAACATACACGAAATTGACAATCAAGAAACATTTGTAGAACCAGCATATATCCACTGAAAAGCCAAGGATTAAAGTAGCTACAAGTGAATTGAACTCTAAACAGATTATTCATACTGCCAGAAATACAATATAATTGAACCAGCATAATCAATTCCTTTTAACTAGCAATTTCACATAATTTAATTACCACCATTCATACGCTGGCTGAAAAATAGGGCCAGGAGCAGATGACTGATCAATGTAGAACACAGAAAATTCACATCATTTACAAACTGACAAACCACATTTTCCTTTCCATAATCCGAGCTAGAGGGCTAAGATTTATTCTTTTATTTTAAGTCAGTAGTAAATAACATTGTTTTGACCAATTAAATGTGTGCACTTGGACAAATTCCTTAATGATTGATAAAAGATAAATCATAGCCACAAAATAGAACACAATATGAGTGGCAAATTACCTTGATCGGTAGTAGTGTGAGGCAAGAGTAGCCCATTCTTATTCCCTGAAAATGATAAAGTTTATTAGCTTGCAATCATCCAAGTCAGCCGCATGAAAAATGAGCATAACAGCTATTAGAAGTTTCTCACCAGTACATAGGCGTCCAATAATTCTAGTGCCACCAATTGAGGTTTTGACCACCGGAATAACATCTGCCAACTCAGCCTCAAAGGTACTGCCACCAAAAAAAAATAAAAAAATCAATATTTTGTATCTCCCATTCTTCTTCCGCACCATTGGGTCACAATCTAATTTATAATTATAGTGATAATAATAAATAAAAAGATAACGAGGGTACAGTAAAGCTAACACCTGTAAAAGCTCTCAGAACCCCCAATTGCGACCAAACAATATGCATTGGTTAACTTGGAAAAAACTCCCACTTCACAATTGTTCTCAAATTGCAATCCTATCCAAAAATAAAACCATATATTGAGTCTTTCAATTTTTAACATTTAATCAGCTAACCGGACATAAAGATAACTTACTAGTTGCCATCGCGATTGATAGGGTCAACGAAGGAAGAAAGGTATCTCACAGAACGATTTAGGGTTTCTGGGAATGAGTTTGTAGGGATGGAAGTGGGCGGCGCGTAAGTGTTTGCAATGCTGAGGGTTGTAGCCTTGGGTGGTAGTGGTACGGAGAAGAAATTTGGGACTGTCTTATAAAGGTCGTGTCGTCAAAGAATTGGATTAATTTCACAAATGGTCATTGAAATTACCTGAAAATTTTCAAACGGTCATTGAAGTTTCAAAATTTCAGAAACGATCACTGAAGTTTGAAATTTCTTTCAAAACGGTCACTGAATTTTCAGATTTTTTGGCCAAGTTTGAGGTAATTTTTCGGCAACTTCCGACCACCAAAACCGCCGATTTTGGATACCGTTGGAAAGCCCACGATGTCCTCTTCAATTACCACCAAAAATCTCTCCAAAACTCCAAGTGATTCGGCCAAAATAAACCCACGAAGGCGGCAACCGAAAATTTTGAAAATCTGCCCAGATTTTCAAAATTTTCGGGCAAGTTTGAGACAATTTTTCGACAACTTCCGACCACCAAAACTGTCGATTTCGGATACCGTTGGAAAGCTCACGATGTCCTCTTCAATTAACACCAAAAATCTCCCCAAAAATCCAAGTGATTCAGCCGGAATAAACCCACGAAGTCGGCAACCGAACGGGGCAAAAAAGTCCGAAAATCTGTCCAGTTTGGGTAGCTGACTTCGTAGGTTTATTCCGGCCAAATCACTTGGAGTTTTGGAGAGATTTTTGGTGGTAATTGAAGAGGACATCGTGAGCTTTCCAACGGTATCCAAAATCGACAGTTTTGGCAGTCGGAAGTTGTCGAAACATTGCCTCAAATTTGTCCAAAAAATTTGAAAATCTGGGCAAATTTTCACAATTTTCGGTTGCCGACTTCGTGGGTTTATTTCGGCCGAATCACTTGGAGTTTTAGGGAGATTTTTGGTGTAATTGAAGAGGACATCGTGGACTTTCCAACGGTATCCGAAATCGACGGTTTTGGTGGCCAAAGTTGCCTAAACATTGCCTCAAACTTGGTCAAAAAATCTGAAACTTCAGTGACCGTTTCTGAAACTTTGAAACTTCAATGACCGTTTTAAAATTTTCAGATAACTTCAGTGACCATTTGTGAAATTAACCCTCAAAGAATTTGAAGATTATAAATTCTAAAAAATATTCTTGAATAAGAGTTCTTCATAAAATAAAATTTTATTAAAAATGGCGAATTTTCAAAAAGTTTAATAAACTTCTAAATCTTTTAAAACTCTTCTATTATTAAAATTCTTATAAATTCATAAGGTAATTTTAATGGATTTAACTGAGATTCATTAAAAATTATTAAAATCTTAATTGGAACGCTTGAATTTAGAATGACTTTTAAAATTCATCAAAATCTTAGTTGAGAATTATTCATGTTCCAGGTTTGCTTCCTTTAATTTTTATGGGTTTGGCTAACATTAAAGAGTACCTTTTTTTTTTATGGGAAAATGTAAATTTAAAAATTTTAAGCATAATGAATGAAAAAGGTTGGGGATTCATAGGGAAATTTATCATTATTTTAAGAGCAAAGCAAATTGGGCTCGCCCAAATGAGTAATGTTTATTGAAGGGAAAATTATAGTCGCGATTCCAAACCTTTGAGTTTTTTTACAGACTTTACCTCAACCTTCTTTTTGTGTCAGCACAGGTGCCAAACTTTTGAGAAATTCGCACCAAGGGTCCTTTTGAACAGAAACCGTTCAAATCACCATTAGTCAACCTGGAAAATTAAAAAAATGAGATTTTTTTAACGGTGATTTGGACGGTTTCTGTCCGAAGGACCTCCAGTGCGAATTTCTCAAAGATTTGGGATATGTGGTGGCAAAAGTGAAGATTGAGATAAAGTCTGCAAAAGATTCAAAGTTTTAGGATCGTGACTATAATTTTCCCTTCTTTAAATATTAGTGATGCTAAACTCTAGTCTAGATAGCATTCAAATGTCACTAATTGATAAATTATTTTTAAAGTAGGAAAATAAATCATATTCAAGATGGTCAATTACTTGCTTGACATATACTACAACTGATGCTAGATATCATTATTCCGTCCAAAAACATAAAATGTGCCAATTTTCTAAATGTTGAGATTTATCTGCTTCCGCAACATTTCTAAAAGTTGGGGATGCAATGCGAGAATATTAGGAGATGTTTTCCTCGTGTTTAGTTTTTCGTTTTTCGTTTTGTGTTTTGTGTTTTAAATGTTCATTTTGAAATTGTTGAAAATGTGTTCATTTTGTCATTTTGAAAAATTATTTTCAAAAACACGAAATTGAAAATTTTGGCCAAAGTTACAATTGAAAACACGTCAAATTTGTCGTTTTGAATTTTACTTGTAATTTTTAAACTTATTTTCAAAAATGTATTTTTGAGAATAGAAAAGACGACGCATTTTTGCTATTTTGTAAAATCGAAAATAGTAAAACTCGAAAATATCTACTTCAAAAGGGTAATGCTAGACGTACAGAAAATTTTGACAGAAAGCTAACAGAAAGACTTAAAATGTCTATTTTACCCTTAATGAAATAAATTGCAAGATATGTCCTATATCTTTTAGTTGTTAGGTCTTTCAGGGTTATTTATTTCTATACTTCTATTTGGATCGTAAGTTCTTAGAACTAAACCTGGAAATCTTAATTCAGTATTTTCTTGTAGCCAAATCAAATATTGTTGTTGCTCGAATTGGTGATATCTTATAGTTGTTCTTATTTTGTCCCACCTTTCTTGATCTTTTTCTCTTTTAAGTTCTTCAAGAAGTATTCTAACTTCTCTAGATCTAAACTCACTAGTATTATCTTGGATTCTCCTAAATCTTTCTAAATTTTCTCTTTCTTCGTGGTTCATAAGCTTAATCAGGAATATATAATATTTTCTTAAACTTTTTAATATTTTCTAAAAACTCTCTATATTTTGTTAGTTTTTCAAAGGCTTTTGGCTGATCTTTTTTAGTTATATAGCCAAGGACAATTCATTTTGAAACTTTTTCTTCTATATTTTTATATTTATTTATGACATCTTCTACCTTTTTTATTTCTCTACTAGTTTCTACAGGATCAAATCATATATTATGTTTACAAGCATAATCTATATCAAGATATATACTTTCAAGTTTTTCTTGGCCAGCAGGAAATACTTTTTCAGATTTCTTAACTAATCTTAATAAAAACGAGATATCTACACTATTTAAATATAACTTAAGGCCATCATCATTAGATGTGGATGCTTGTGAAGTGTTCATAATAATTAAAGCATAAACATGTAAAGATAAGCATATAAAAACATGTAAATGACTTACAGTAATCAATGGAAATAAACATGCTTTCCCTCCAGTATGTTCTTATAGCTGCTTTGCATGTACTTAATTAATCTTCTGAATCAGATGAATATTTAAAATGTTTTTAAATCATTTGGGTCCACAACTGCTTCCGTAAAAGGATTTTCAATTAAGGTTGCATTTCTCATTCTTAGAGAACTGGCCGTGTTGCCACAGACGCTATCTCACAGTATTCAGAGTCTCTGTTTTCACCTCTATTCAAACTCTTTTCAGAAACGAAACAAGTTCTTACTTGAAACGAAATTTTAAAAGATAAACTCACACACAAGGTGCTACGATCTTGTTAGAAAACTGCCGTATTCCCATAAATATTCATCAAAGAATGGTACTTTGGCATGGCTAACATCCAATCAAAACAATGTTTTGAAAATCTTTTAAAATCTCTATCTGCACTGCCGAGGAATCATGAGAAACTTAATGAAATCCTTTAACGAAAGCTTTGTTTGAACATAACAAACTTCATCTTAATATTCATGGACTGAAATCGTACATGCTTACATACTATATTTACATACCTTTGGTACTCACCTTATGAAGTTTAGAACTTCATAAGTGATTACCTTATTACAAGCTTTCCTATCTTCAAGCTATCTAAAAATATTTCTGAATACAAGTAGTGTATACAGATTACAAAGTAGTAATTCTTTTCTAAGAATTTTTTGAGTTGAGTGTTTTTTCGAGATGTCTTCAATCCTGGACTTCTTCTCCTTATATAGAGGCCTTTGAGGCATTCCTTTAGTGATAAGGAATCTTATCTTTACAGCTGTCTTCCCACTTTCTTTTGTTAGGTAGTAAAAATAATTTCTTCTACTATCTTGTGTTGGTTACGGGTGTCTCCCACTACCTTGTGTTGATCACATGTGTCCATCAATATCTTGTGTGGAATATTATCTCTTGAGTTGGATTATGACATTTCTCCAATATCTTCTGTCTTTTAGTGACCACAGTTTTTCTTTAATAAAGTGAATTATTAAAGTAGTGATAAAGGGTCACTCTTTTGGCTCAATTATTTTTCCATTCTTGATTCGAAGAACTCAGCAGGGAATTCTTCACTGTTGAGAGATGCTCCTTGGCTCATATCGTCCACAACACAGTGTTCACAATGATGATCACTGTAATCCCAAAGTATCTTGCACAGTTCTTTAGACATATCTTCTGATCCATTAACTTGGTTTGAAATAATCAAAGATAGTAAATTATCAAGGTGATACATATCTTCATCCTTTGTGATGATCCTTGCATTGGAATAAATAATATATTCTTCAGAAGGATAAATCCATATTTTCTCTTTCTCAGTAATTAACTGAGTTAGGTGTTCAAATATTTCTTTATACCCTTTTGCTCTTCTATAGGGCATCATATTAATGATATCTTGATATCCATTTTTAACAACCTTTTGACTGGCTGGTAAGAAATGTTGGTTTGTGAGTCCCAATTTTATAACATGGAATGCTGGTTGCATACATTCAAGAGCAGGATCCCATTCCATTGGTGCCGAGTGGAATCTAATGTATATATTTGTACTTTTGACAACTTCAGTGTATCTCTTTACTGCTTTCCTGACATCTGCTGGTAGTTGAGCTATTTCTCTGAGGTCTTTGCTAGGATATATACATAGTATATTTCCTACTTCAAAGCAATTTTTTACCCAGTTGGCTGGTGCTTCTGGATAGAAGTTTATCTTGTTGTATTTTCCATAGTGGAGAGTTTTCATCCACTTCCCTATTTCAAGATACCAATCAGATAAAATGTTAAAAATAACAAGAAAGAATATCACTTCTTCATAGTCATTCTTTTTGGGTATCTTCATTCCATGGCATATCTTGACAACTTCTTTTGGGTCAATATTTTCAATAGTTAGCTTAGGCAAATTTTGGCTCGATGAAGAGCTACCATCGCTAATTTTGATATCTTGTAAATCCTTGATAGGAGTTTTCATATCTTCTTTATCAGCAATAGGTTTGAGTATTCCCTGTGAAGGGGTTCCTATTACTTTCTTGTCTTTCCCTTTATCCTCGGGAAGAGTGCTAGTATTTATTCTAGACTTGGTACAAGTTACTTCTGCCTCAAGGGCTATATTTTTGGCTCGGAGGCTATCTTGGATATTTTGCATTTGTGTTTCCAAGTAGGAAACTTTTATTTCAAGAATCTAGACTTTCGTCCTTAGTTGTTCTAGCTCCATCCCTGCTAAGATAATCAGGAAGAAAGTTAGATTTTCCTTTTATATATTCAATCTCAAATTTGAAATAAGAAAACCAAATTTGAATTCTGATAATATATCTATTAGCAATAGATGGATCAACATTGTTTTTCAAAAATGCTTTAACTTGAGTATTATCAGTTCTTATCAAAAACTTTTTTGGCAATAAATAATCTTCATATTTTTGTACTCCTCTTTTGACAGCAATGAGTTCTTTTCTGTTTGTCTCATATCTTGTTTCAACTTTCTTGAAAGTTCCTGATGTATATCCTGCAAGTATCTCAGGACAAGAACAATTTTTTTCACATTTATATTCTTTATGATTCTTTTTAACCTTTAACACTGCACCCCAGTAACTATCTGAAGCATCAGTTTCAAGGATAAAGAAATCTTCTTCTTGTGGAATTATAAGTTTAGGCAAAACCCTTAATTCTTCTTTCACTTTTCTTATATTCTCACAGTCTTGTTCTTCCCAAGACCACATCACATTTTTCCTTAATTTTGGAAGAAAATAATTTTTTAGTTTGGCACAATTTTCAATGAATCCTTCAGCATAATTTAATATACCAAGGAAACTTTGTAACTGTTTTTTATCTTTGATTTCTTCGAGAAATTCTTGAAGTTTCTCACCAATATGAGATTGCAGTTGCAATTCTCCTTCTTTTATGTGTAATCCAAGAAATTCTATTTCTGTTTTAGCTATCTCAGCCTCTTTTGAGAAAGTGTAATACCATGCTTTTTCATAATATAACAAAATTTCTAAAAATGTTCAATATGTTCATTTATATCATTTGAATGAATAAGTAAATCATCAACATAAGCAATACAAAAATGAGTGATTGGCTTGATTACCTCATCCATTCTTCTTTGGAATATTTGTGGTGCATTTTTCAACCCAAATGGCATTACATTCCATTCATACTGTCCTAAAGGATTGGGTGTACTAAATGCAGTTAGTGGTTTACTTTCTTCTGTAAGTACAATTTGCCAAAATCCTGACTTGCAATCAAATTTTGAAAATATCTTCTTATTTTGTACTTGTTTAATAAGAGTGTCCTTATTAGGCAAGTAATATCCGTCAAATTTAGTAACTTCATTTAATTTCTTATAGTTAATTACCATTCTAGCTTTTCCTCTTTTTATTTCACTATGTTTTCTAACCATAAAGGCTGGATTGCTATGTGGACTTTTACTAGGCCTGATTAATTTGGCTTCTAATAATTCTTTTATCTGGACTTTAAATTCATTTTGGTCTTCTACACTATATCTCATAGGTTTAACTCTAACTATGGTGTCTGTATTAATTAGTTCTATCTTTGCTTTTACCTTATCTGTATTCCATTTTTCTAATGGATTTTCAGAATAAGTTTCAGAAATTTCTTTTTTCAATTTTTCTAGTTTATTTTCTGTTGTCATTTTTAAAACTGTGATTGGTTTAAATTTTTCTATATTCCAACATCCACCACGTTGGGTTGAAGAGCTCTGATGGTTGATTTCTTTGTATGCAATATTTACAGCTTTAGTAATTTTTGGTGTAAAAATCTTATGTGCACAAGGGGTTGTGAACATATATCTATCTATATATTGTGTAAATGGTGCATATTTTAGTAGGAAATTTTGTCCTAATAAAATATCACATCCAATTGTTGTTGACATATATCTGTATCAACAAATACTTCTCTAAATGATATTAGAAAAGGTACTTGTGTAGCATATTTGCTGTATATTACTTTATTTCCACCTGTTGTTGTAGCAGTGACAACTTTTTTTGAATCATATTTCCAGTATTCAGATGGTAATACATTTGGCAAGCACAAACTTATTGTACTTCCTGTATCTAAGTATGCATGAAACTTAACCCTACAATAGTTTTTTATATTGAGTGTTATCTCAATATATGGACTCATAGGATTAGTATTTATTACTCTTTCCATGATAACAATGATTTCATATTTTCATCTATTCTTGATATAATTATTGGATTATCATCAACCGTTATTTTTAGATATCCTTGACAAATTTTATAAGGACTAAGTTTTTCAAGGAAATTCATTCCTAACATTATAGGTGATCGATTAACTCCATATAATTCATCTTTATATAGAATTAGTTCTTTGGTAGATTCTTTTTGATCATCTCCTATAAGTATAAGAGGGAATTTTACATATTTTCTTATCTCAAGATCGTTTCCTAAATAATCTTTAAATATATATGGTTCTGGTAATTCAAAGTCTATTAAATGGCTAACAAACTTAGCATTTACATGACTTTTATTTGCTCCAATATCTATAAGGACAAGAAGATTCTTCTTATATCCTTCTTGATTAACATATCTAGTTTTGATATAATATTGTGAACTTGATGGTTCAGTAACACTTGATTTTCTAAATTGACTTATCCTAGTGGCTTGTCTGGAGGGAAATCTTGCAATAAGATTATCTCTATCTAGGCTAATAATATTTCTTCTTATTAATTTTCCTTCAGAATTAATTTCTCTTGCTTGCTTGTGAAAATCAAGCATTATTTGTTCTGGTATGGTTACTTCATTTTCTAGGAGGTATATATTCAGCCAGTTCTTTAAAATCTTTATGTATGATAATGTTATCAGTTATTTTTCTTAGATTGTTATGATGACTGGTACTGAAAGCAAAAATTGATTTTATACTTATACTAATAGCTTTACTTTTTTGTGGCATTTTTAAGTTACCAATTTTATAGTATAGATTGAAACTTTGATCTATATTTTCATCAATTAAAGATACTGCATAATTTGGTTTTACTGTGAACATTATTTTTTTGGTAAACTAGATTTCCTACAATAGTTCATAATAGAGCATCTACAGGATCTTGTAGGATTCTATTATCCATACAATATATTTCTATTGGTATATTCATACCTTCTCTAAAGTATCCTTTTACCATGACTTGTATTCCACCTATCTCAATACATTTTAGTTTACTTCTTACATTCTCTGGTATTTTAGATAACTTTCATTTTACCCATTCTTTTGTAATTATAGGAATTCTTGTTTTTCCCATTATATCTTCTATATAAATAGGTATTTCTCTGTAATTCATACTTACAATTGTTTTATTTACTCTTGGTAGTATTCCTAAGAATCCTTGATGGAATACAAATTTTTCTTGTAAATCTAGTATCTTCTTAGTTATTCCTTTGTATTTTTTAATATCAAATGTAATTTCTTGAGTTATACCTTCCACTGAATCTTCATTTTCTTCAATTGTTTCTACTTCTATTTCCTGGTTTATTTCTTGTATTTCTTGATTCATATATACTATTTCTTCAGAATCTTCTTCTGATGATGATGTCTCTAATTCATAAATACTACTACATTCACTACTAAAATCTTCAAAATATTCAATTGGTTCTATATCACTATCATCTTTGAATTCCTCATAGATTCTAAGAGTTTTTACATTTTGTCTATCCTTCTTTTTAGGACATTGGGGGGCAATATGTCATTCTTCATTGCATATAAAGCATCTACATTTCTTGATATATTTTGGTTTGGGTTTTGTATTCCAATTTCTTTTCTTAAAATATTTTTTATGTGGTTTAAAACTTTTTTTCTTAAATTTCTTATAATTTTTGAATTTTCTTTTATATTTTTTATATGACCTATATTTCTTTTTGTAGCATCCAAATTGCTCTACTTGACCTAAATCTTTGTAACAACACAAATTTTTTTTTCTTATCTTGTATGCTTTTTTATTTTCTAAAGCTTCTCTACACCAAATACTTATCATTCGTTTTGTAAATTCAATCCTAGTTCCAAGACTGTCTAATTTTATACCTTCTTCTTCTCCAGTTGGTAATATTTTTTCGTATTCTTTTAACAACTTATTTCCCCATGGAAATGGTAACTTTGTAAAATAGGATCTTAATATTGGTTTATTTTCTTGGTAATATCCTTGGTTTAGTACGTAATATATTTCTTCAAATTTACAAGTATATCTATCTAATTCACACATGTCACATATTTTTAAATTTTCCATTGCTATTGTTCCTGCATTATATTCTTCTTGTTTTCTATATTCTTCATCAACACTGAACATGTGTCCTAAGAACTCTGTTCTTAAGGCTCTTTCAAGTCTTTTTAATATTTCTTGTATATTTTGCTCATTTAAATTATTTCTATTATCTAATGCTTCAGTCATATCTATTCCATATTTTATTCTCCTTTTTATATCTTCAGGCAATTTTCTCCACCATTCAGATGCAATTCCTCTGAATGTATGTTCTATAAATCCGAAGGTTGTATATGTTTCCCATTTATTAAATTGTATAGCTAAGTCTGTACTTTTTATCCATGTATCTATAACTTTATCTTTATTTACACAATCAAGATCTAACCATATTCCTGTTGTGTGGATTGGTTCATTATAAGATTTCATAGGATTTATTTCTTTTACAGATTGTTTTCCTATATTTCCAGTATACCTTTTTTGTGTTTTCCTATATTGGTTAAGGTCATCCTTATTAGGTATTGGATGATGAGGTTGCCATTTTTCATATTCTTCATCACTACTAAAGTCTTCTTTTTTAAAGCTAGATGATGGATTAGTGTTCATTTTTGTATTTTCCATTCTATCAGTTAATTCTTCTAATTGTTTTTTATATTCATTATATTCTTCCCCAGTAAATTCTAAGAATTTTTGTTCCAATTCTTCTACTTCGGTTATCATATATTGTTTTATTTCATTAATTTTTTCTTTCTTTTTATCCTTATGTTTTATCCTAAAATCTTGAGGTGGGTCGATTATAATCTTATCTTTTCCTTTAAGATTTTTATCTAAAAGAGCATTTCCTATTTGTATGTTATATTCTAAATTTTCTAATCTTCTATGCACATCTTCAAAACTTTCATTTGTAATATTTTTAGGTAAATAAGGATAACTTGATTTTTTATGTTTTTCAACTTTCTTCAAAAATTCTTCAATTATATTTTCTTCATCTACTATATTCATCATTATTTCAGGTTCGTAACAGGTCTCTGATACCATTTCAAGACCAGGGTGCGCAGAGGCGGCGGAATTTCAAAGTTTTGTATATTCTATGTAATTTTTTAACTCGGAAAATTTTAATCTATTGTTAATTATGGATATATAAAATCTTAAAGTTAATCTATATCTTAATCTTTTACAAATTTTGCTAATTTTGTTACTTTTGGGTCTTCTCATAAAAGATAATATTTTTTAGGAGTAAATTTTTTGTTTATAAATTTTTAGGGACTAAATTGAAGTTTTTATATTCTTGTGATGGCTCTTTATTGCAAATTATGCTTAGAAGGGTATTTTTGGAAATTAATTTTGGTGTAAGGCTTCTGTAATGCTACAGTTGTTGTGTAAGAGTAGCTTTCTTCACTTCAAAAACCTAGCTTCACTTTCATTTTGCAGAACACGAAAAAAAAAAATGGAGTGCGCTCTAGGAGTAGCAACTCACTGCTCTAAGACACAATTCATAAATTCGCCACGAGCCAGGATCTTAACCGTCAAGTGCCACTCTATTTCTCTCTCCAACAATTCCTCCACGGGTAATGTTTCTATAGTCCAGTTCGATTTGAAATTTTTTGTATTTATTATGTATTCGTGCAATTCGTGTTTGCCGTGTTAATGTAGCAGCTACTTGGAATAAATTCTAAGAATAGAGTATCTGTCTTGGAATTTGATATTAATTATTTTATTTTAATTTGTATTGTTGATGGGCAATAGGTTTAGCGGAAAGGCCATGGAAGGTGGCAGATGCTAGGCTGGTGCTAGAGGATGGCTCGATTTGGAGGGCGAAGTCGTTTGGTGCTTCTGGAACCCAAGTTGGTGAAGTGGTTTTCAATACATCATTAACTGGGTAAATTGATTATTGTTATTGAAATTTTAAAAATTTCTATGAGTAGACTATCCAACGAGAGCTAGTTGTTGCTTTTGTTTGTTTATACCATTTTCTGCATAATTTCATTGATCATGATTACTTAAGTTTTATTTTAAGAGGCAGTTCTAATTTAAGGAAATTAAGAATTTTCTATGAATTTATCTCCATTGTGAATCAATGTTGATTGCTAAAGAATTAAATTTTTTCCTCCGCTCGCGATTGGGACACTGTTAGCAAGGGGCGGGGCGGGGCAAGTTTTTGGGGGCGAAACTTCCTATTCTGTCTTGGTTGTCTGGTGCATCAGCAGGTTGTCAAAGAATTCAATAAGGATTTAGTAAGCTACATGTAACCCTGAGGGGTAGCTCAATTGGTCAGGCTTTGAGTTTGCTCCCCAATGGTCATCAGTTCGAGTCCCCTCAGGGCCACTGAGGTGAGAAACGGCTGTAAACTTCGGGGCCCCGTGGAATTAGTCGAGGTGCGTGCAAGCTCGGACATCCACGGTTATAAAAAAAAAAAAATTTAGTAAGCTACATGTATTTTATAAGCAGTGTATTATTTTCAATTTATGGGGTCATCTAGGTAGGTAAAAAGAGGGTTAGAAATTATGGAGACCATTTCAGTTGCAAAAAAATCATTCATCATTTATGGTCCACAGATTGAAATTGTAAAGAAAGGTGGAATCAGGTTTGTGGTCTCAAGGTGATTGATAGAAGTCCCGAGCAACTTCTTGCATTTTTTTTCTTCCATTTTTTGTGTAGTGGTCTGGGTATCTTGAGCGTGTAATTGTAATCTGAAAATTATCAGAAGGGCTAAATAGGGCTATTGTGGATTTAGGTGTCTTAACTATACCGAACTGCGAAACATTTGTGTCTTTGATTTTGATTCCTTGATCTGCATTTATTCTTCATCTTATTAAGATTTAAGATTTAAGAAGCCAATTGTGTGTTTGTGGAAGCCATTATATTTATTTTTCTGTTGGCATCTGTTTACTATTGCAACGGAGTTGGATTTTACTGCAATCTGCAGAAGTCTATTTGGTTGGGAATAGTTAAGACGGTTCACCAATAGAAAATGATTTTATTTTATTTTTAATTAAATGTATATCATCACGTGTGTACGGGCAGACATGAAGTTTTCCTTCAAGTGGATTAAAATCTTCAAAAGATTGTTTGGAGGCACAAATTAAAATTGGCTTAGGTGCAGCAAACTATTCTGCATAGTGCCCACTCAGAGGATGAAAGACCTGGGAAAAGGACTACTTCAACTTACGATGCCTCCAACTTTTGGATACAGCTACTAAACCCATTTATAATCTGTTTCAAGAAGAGTGAGTTGCAGAAAGCAACTTTCACTAAACAGCTTCAGATGTACCCACTGTTTCTGTATTTTCTGTTTGCTTAAGTTTTTCAAATTGCTTAGGAACATGCCAATGGGTTGAGGACTTCCATAAAGTTATATTAGTATTGGATTACTCTTACTATCAGTCTGACAAATTAAGAAACAGAAAAAGAAATGTAACACTAGCTAACAAACATTCATGTTGGAACATCATTTCCTGGCAACAAAGCACTTCGGAAATCCAAAAAAGTGAGATATATGTCTATACCAAGGTCAACATCTTAAATAACAAATTTAGGGTAGAAACAGAAAATTCATATCAATGGCTGTCACACTAGTGAGTAGAACAGGTGCTGGTTCTGGGTGCCTTTTTTCTTTCATCTTATAACTTGTTTCCAAGACACGGGCGAAGGAGTCTGAGGGAACAGATTTTAAGGTTGACATATATTTTGTGGTTCTACATAAAAATTTCTTGATATCTTGATGTTGCAGGTACCAAGAGATCCTTACTGACCCTAGTTACGCAAGTCAATTTGTCTTGATGACAAATCCACATATTGGCAACACTGGTGTCAATTTTGGTGCGTGCAATGCTTGTTGATATCTCGAGAAACTATGTTTTGAACTAATATTTACTATTTGGAATTGGCAAGCCTTTGTTGGCAGATGATGAAGAATCAAGACAGTGTTTTTTAGCAGGCCTAGTAGTCAGAAGTTTGAGTATCAGGTTGCTGTCTTATATAACCATGATTTCTAACCAATCATGTTTCTATTTTTCCTACTAACCTTACCACTTTTATCCTTTGCGTATTTACTGCTTAACATTCTTCAGTACCTCAAACTGGAGATGCACACAGACGCTTGGGGATTATTTGGCAGAAAGGAACATTATGGGAATATGTAGGTCATTTTTTGTGTTTGCTCATTATGTGCCTTGATCTACACATCCTTTCTCCGATTTTCATTTGGTTCTGTTGGGTAACAGATGATGTTGACACCCGTGCTATTACCCGTAGATTGAGACAAGATGGTAGCCTTATTGGTGTACTGAGCACTGATGAATCTAAAACTGATGAAGAACTCATAAAAACCTCTCGGACTTGGAATATTGTTGGTAATTTTCAATCTACTCTCTACATTGGTTTGAATGGTAATTTAGTGGTTTGTGATTACTATAGATTGTGTTTGGGTTTATGACTTCAGTTTTGCAGGCGTGGATTTAATAAGTGGGGTCTCATGTGAGGCTCCTTATGAATGGGTTGATAGAACAAATTCAGGATGGGATTTTAACTTCAATAGAAGAAATGAAGACACCTTTCATGTATGTATCTCGCATGTTGACTTTGTATAATATAAAATGCATTTTTATCATTTGTGGATTGACTTCTTGTTTTTTCTTGAATGAAGGTTGTTGCATATGATTTTGGTATCAAGCAAAATATATTGAGGCGCCTAGCATCCTACGGCTGTAAAATCACTGTCGTTCCTTCTACATTGCCTGCCTCTGAAACTCTAAAGATGAAACCGGATGGAGTTCTATTCAGCAATGGTCCTGGAGACCCATCTGCAGTTCCCTATGCTGTCAAAACTGTCAAGGAAATAATTGGAGAAGTTCCTGTTTTTGGTATTTGCATGGGACATCAGCTGCTTGGTCAAGCATTGGGGGGTAAGACCTTCAAGATGAAGTTTGGTCACCATGGAGGAAATCATCCGGTCAGAAATCTTCGAAATGGCCGTGTTGAGATCAGTGCCCAGGTCTGTTCACTTATAAGATGATTATAGACAGAATTTAATATGGTATTCCATACATACGCAGAATAATACTGAATCCTTCCTGGTTCATCATGTTTTCTTTTATCTGCTGTCTTTGTAAGTTCCATTCTATTTTTCAAATTCTGATATGTAACCTGAAAGGTTAAGAACTTAAATCTGGTTTTAGTTGATCTTAAATTTATTGAAAAATTGGTGGGGGCAAATCGAGTTGTATAAATACTGTAGATTTGTAATCTTGGATGTACTGTTTCACACTAATGTTTCCCCCCTTCTTTATGGACTGATCTACACATTTCATGAAGAATTTTGTTTTCCGTAGGAACTCACTCCAACCAATCTTTATGCAGAATCACAACTATGCTGTTGACCCTGAATCGCTTCCAGCAGGTGCAGAAGTCACTCATGTTAATCTCAATGACGGAAGCTGTGCTGGGCTTGCCTTCTCTCAGTTAAAGCTCATGTCACTTCAGTACCATCCTGAAGCATCCCCGGGACCTCATGATTCAGATCCTGGTATTTCTCATAGTCATCTCCTTTGAAACACATTTGTAATTTATTGAACTCTTGATATATATATAGTGCTGCTAATAACCGTTTTCCTGAGCGATTATTTGAAACTTTATTGCTAACAAAATTATTCTGGGGCAGTATTTGGGGAATTCGTGCAACTCATGAAGCAAGAACAACAGAAAGCGTGAATGAAATTCTCCGCATCCTTCATAAGGTTGAAGGTTGGGGCGATGATCAAGAAAAAGTTGAAAACTCAATGCTGACATCCAGTGACTATTTCCTTCTTCAATAATCTGATGCAACCCAATACAAGTAATAATTATTTCCACATGTGAGAAAGCTGATATTGTCACTTATGTAACGAAGCTATGGAAGAGCAACTTTGCTGACTTTTGACTTACCTTTTGTTTGTTCATTGTTTGGAAAAAAGTTGATTTTGGAATAGTGTTTTTTAGAGTTTGTGGTTTAAAAGTAAAGAAATTTTTTGAGTTTATGTATAATATTATTTTATTGAGTGCATGTGTGATTGATAAGAGAAAAAAAAAAAAAGAATTAAATTTGAATGCGATGGGTTTAGATTAAAATTAGAAGTAATCTAAACCAAATATTATGGTTTTGTTTTGCAATTTTATTAAATTTAATATTTAGGGTTGTAGGGTTTTCTTTCTGTAAAAACCCAAGGTCAGGCCCGTCAGGGTAACTGTTACACTGCTTTTGATTTATTTAATGAAAAATAAATTAAGGTTTCTATCAAGACTTTGTTTGACAATCTTACTCTTCAAATTATTTTTTTGATTTTATATATATTCATTTTCAATTATACATTTATATAATAAAATATTTTGTACATAAATTTAAAAAATTTTATTACTCTTTAATCACACCTTCTCGTAAAAATTACCATTCAAAACTCTATTTTTGAAAAGTGTAGTTTTGGGCTAATTTTCACCAATGATTCACCTTTTTTAATCATCAATGGCTTTACTGACAAGAATCAATTCTTATCAATCATTCGTGATTCAACTTAGTCATGATTGTTAAGTACTTGATAGTCTTGTAAAGAAGTAATGGGTATTTGATTATTTTTTGTTATCGTTAGTCACTCTTTTTTTCTAAATTCTAATTACTATTTTTTTTTGTTTTTTTTTCTTGTATATATTTTACCCTTCCTCTCAAATGAGACTCGAATCCAAACCATTGACTTGGTAAGTCTTCGTTCTTATAACCTTGAGCTGTCTTGATATGTAGATATTACCTTTTTTCCTTTTTTTTAGAATACGTATTTGTCTTTTATATTTTCACGTCCTCCCAATTCTCACAATATTTAGACACGTTAGTTTAGCTCGACCCATCCATTTTGACACTCCTATGGAACCCATAAAGTTAACCATTGCAATTGAGATCTCATGATGAAGATCATTATTCATAAACCTTCCTTTCCGGTTTTCAATCTCTTTCGAGTCTATTTACTTATTTGTATCAATCATTAATTGGCCTATTAATTTATTATAGGTAATTAGCACAAAATGTTCCAATCGTTTGCATTAATTGCGCAATTTGTCCCTATCATTTCAAATGTTGCATTTACAACCTCAGTTTAACATTCTCTTGTGGAGTCTTATCATTTTTGTCTTATTTCATCATTTCCTTTTGTCAAATATTGGTAATTTGTCTAAAATGTGCCTATTGTTTTCCTTCATTGTGCAAAATATTTCTATCATTTGTCTTCATTATCCAAAAGGTCATTATCGTCTATTTTCTCTATTAAAATGTTGTAAATTCATTAATTTGTCATCCTCTTTAAATAAACAAATAGAATAAAAAAGAAAGAATATAAGAAAATAAATAATTGTAGCTACTAGCTAGAGTTCCAAGAATTTTAAAAAATACAAATGAATCTCATGTAAAACAATTTAAAACATACTAACAAATGAAAAATGTTTCATATTTCCAATTAATTTCACCTACCCCTACCCCCATCCTCTACCCTCCACATCACCACTGCCACCAAATAGTTAAAAAGAGAATTAAAGTATTAAAAAAGTAAGAAACTAATAAAAAATAAAAACACAAAATGATTCTTCTTCCATATCCAATTCCGAACCTTGCCACCTACTACTATCACTACTAGGGTCAGTCTTGAAAATTTTGAGGGCCTAGATGAAAAATTATCATGAGACCCAAACATAATTTTTTTTACTGACGTATTAGCATCAAACGTTGTCGAGTTAAACAATTTTTCATGATGGGAAACATTAGACTTATGTACACTATCATTTAATTCGTTCGACAATCAATTTTCATGTTCAAAAAAGAAAAATTATATTTACCCATTAAATTAAAATATTTATGATATAATACAAATTTTTTTATATATCATATATAATATGTATTATATAAAACAACACAAAAAATGCCTTATTGTAATTAAATTTTTTTTTTTTTGAAATTCCTAAATTTCTTAATTCCTTAAACTGCTCGTTGATTAGTCCTGAAATGTTCCAATAATCAAGCTAATTTATATTATTTTTCTTTATTAAAAATTATTTATTTTCCCTTAATACTAAATGCACTTTCAGAGAATAAAAAAGGTTGGTAATAAAATTGAAATTAAAATTTATATTAGTACAGGGTGTATTTTGCACATTTCATATGAAATAATTGATTTGGGTTTTAAAAAAAAATTTGCAAGTCCCCTTTTACCTTGAGGCCGAAGCCCACTGCTTTAGTGGCCTTGGGCCAGAACCGGGCCTGATCACTACCACCACCACTCATTTTCCCTATTCCATTACGGTACCATCTAGGGGTTTAACTATTGGGGTACTTACAAAAATACCCTTAAAATTAGGGATGTTTTGAAAAATCATATGAAAGATTTTTAAGAAGTAAAAAATACTTTGTAAAATGAAAAAGTGGCACAATGTCACTTTTTAAAAAAAAAAAAAATTGTCACTTTTTTTAAAAAAAAATGACACAAACTCAAAAAAAGTGACAAATATTAAAAAAGGTGACTAAAAAAAGTGATAAACACTAAAAAAGTAACAAAATTCCAAAAAGTGATAAATTTTAATAAAAGTGACGAATTCAAAAAAAGTGGCACAAATTAAAAGTTATACAGATAAAAAAGTGACAATTCAAAAAAAGTGACTAAAAAAAGTGACGAATTTTTTTTAAAAAATGACACAAATTAAAAAAAGAAAAGTGACAAACACTCAAAAGTAATGAAATTTAAAAACAATGTCACTTTTTTTTAATAAAAATGTCACTTTTTTTAATAAAAATGACACAATATCACTTTTATTAAAAAATAATGTTTGTCAATAAAAAAAACATGATAGAAATCAAGAAGGCATTGGAAAAAAGTGCAAAAAAAGTAAGGAATTCAAGAAAGTGACAAATTTTTTTAAAAAGTTAAACAGATTAAAAAAGTGACAGGAAAAAAAGTAACAAAGGCTCAAAAAGATACAAAATCCAAAAAAAGTGATGCTCAATAAAGTGACGCTAAAAAAATTCACATTACAAGTTAAGATATTGGAATCAATTCAATAAAGTGATAGAAAAAACGATACAACCATTGTCCCTCCTCTTTTCTCGTTCACCATAATTATCTTTTAAGTCAATTCACACAAAACACCAATCAAAATCATGGAGCATTTGATAATCAAAACTTCTTACCACCAACCACAAAAAGATGATAGAAAAAGTGATAAACACTAAAAAAGTGACATGAATTAAAAAAAAAACAAAAATTAACAAACGTTCAGAAAAAGTGACGAAAATTAAAACAAAATTGCAAACATTTCAAAAAGTGACAAAACACCAACTGAAAAAAGTGACAAATCATTCATTCACAGCTCTTCTTCTCACAAAATCTTACAAACAATCATAACCCACAGTTTTCAATATAGCTAAATTATCTAATAAACCCACAACTGATGAGCAAGTTAAAAGATTTTGAACTTACAACTTTTTTTTCATCGACAAAAGCATTGGTCTTATGCATTCCCATAATTCAGAACAGAGAACCATGAGAAATATCACAATCCAATTAAATTAACGTATTCTTCCAACCTTCATTACAACTAACATACTACATTTTTGCAACAAAATAACTATCATTATATGTTAAGCATCCCTCAAGTGTCAGGAGGTAGCCATTTAGGCAAAGTACTCTCCTACTAAACTTATCACTGCTAATAAATTTACAGAGGATAATTGAGTGACAATCCATTCAAGAAAGTCAGTTGTCTAACAAAATTATCAAGGACTCTGTAAGTGCAACTCTAAAAGATTTTGATTCCCAATATATATTAGCATTTTCTCTCTGCCGTGTGAGGATGATTTTAAAGTAGATTTTTCAGTCTTCAAACTCTTACCCTTGGATCTATATATTGAATCATCACTTTCATCATTAGACTGCCTGCATTTCTTTTCACCCTTTCCGCAAAGAATAATCCTTTTTTCATCCTCTTGTAGTTCAGATTCAAACTTCTCCTTGGGCCTCCATATGAAAATTGATCTTGAACTACTAGATGCCAAAACATCATCACGAGGATGTAGCTTGTTCACATGACTGATTGTAGTGATGTTTGGATCCATTACCGCAGCAAGTAATTGGCATCCACCGCTGCCTCCACCAAGTCCACCACCTGCACCACCACCTAAACATCCACCGCTGCCTCCACTACCTCATGCTCCTCCACCAAGTCCACCCCTAGCTCCTCTTCCCATCTCCCAGTCCTCACAACACAGGAAATCGCAAAATAATGGCTGTTGAGGCTTGTACCAAACCAAAATTGATGGATGATATGGACGAGGATGATGAGCCCTTAGTATTTAAACGGAGCATCTCATCATCGAACCAAAACCAATCAAACCCACAACTGCAAAAGTCATCTTCATCTCAAAAGCTTGTCAACAATTAGGAAGGCTGATGCCCAATGGACGATCTCAAAATGGTCGAAGTTCCGGGTTCAAAAGGGTAAGATGGTCTCGTCTTCCAAAGCATCACCTGTTAAATCACCCTTGTGTAGCCCTGAAGCCACTAAATCATCTGCTAAGGCATCTTCATTGTGGTCTCTAGAGGCAAATCTTCCTCATCCTCAAGCGGGGCAGACGCTTCCAATTAACTCCATGCTCCAGCAGCTTCTGGGTTCTTCTTCAGTTGGCTGCCGCCTCGACTTCTTCTTCTTCTTCTTCTTCTTCTACTACTTCACCAATCACCAGTTCAGACGATTCACTCCTTCTGCTAATAATCAATCGTTTGCGATGCTGCTTCTACTGCCCCCCGATGGTGTCGATGGAAGGAAGGCGGCGCTTTATCAATGGCTCAAAGAGACGATAGTGAGAGGCTGATGAATGGTCGTGCACTGCTTTTGTCCGTTTGTGGTCTGTAGTTAATTGGGAGATTTTGGATTTTAGTTTCAGTTTAGGAAGTAATTAATACTGAGTTTATATGATATTTAATTAACTTAGGGTATAAATCAAATTGGGTTACTTTTTAGAGTATTGGACCTAATTTCTCCTTAACTATTTTTCTGTAAGTAACAAGAGCTTTTTTTTAGGGATTTAACTATTTTCAACAAATTCGTATTTCTATCTTCTTGTTGCTTATTACAAAAACACATAATACTTTTTAACTTTTAAATTTTGCTCTCAATATGTTCAAATTTCTTTTGTCTCACAAAATGATGTCCAAAGATAAATTTCCTTCTTTCAGTAAAGGGTTCATTCAAGATTTTAATTCAAATTTAAATCCAGCTAAAAGAAAAGGATTATTTATTTATTTTTTTGCTGTGGGGAGATGAATTTTTTTATTAATATGTTTTAAATCTAGGACTTTGATTGCAATTATTTCTTTCTTTTTTATCTCTTTGTTGGAACTTTGAAGAGGGGGGTAAATTAGTTATTCTATAATGATTTATTAGAAAAAATAGATGATAATCATATTTCGTGCCATGTAGACAAATAATAGGCACATTTTGCACAATGAAGGCAAATGATATGAATGATTTGTGCAATGAATACAAAAATAATAGGGACGTTTTGTACTAATTATATATTTGTTATCTTGCCATGGAAGGGAGGAGAACGTAAATACAGCATCGTTTTTTCTCACCTTGAATCAAAAGCAAAGTCGTACATTTCTATCTCCAATCTTAAAGCAAACTTCCAATATAACTTTTTGAATACTGCGCAAATACTAATCTTCTTTCGGCGAGGAAAAGAAAGCTTTGTAGACCCCACGCCGTCAAATCGAACTAGGTCATGAAAGTAACACGATTTTAATTTTATATATATATATATTTTTACTAATACCATAATTATTTTCAAGAATTTGTTTTAAATCTGGTAAGTGTCACTTTCGTTGTGCACTTCAAGCGACCGCGTTGAAAGAAAAATTAACAAAAATGACGTTTTATCGATTCACTCTAAATTTCTCCATCGAATCCTCCAATCTTCTTTCTTTTCTTCGGTTATACATTTCTTCTTCTATAATCAAATGAAAAACATCAAAAATATTTTTGTGGGTAAAATTCAAATGATAGGTTACTTAAATTGTAAAAAATGTTTCACGGTTATGAATTTAGGCTTCGTTTGATTGGCGATATTTTTCCTGGAAGTAGGAAAATATTTTCCTACTTCCACTTTTTGACTGTTTGATATGCTAAATTTTTCACGGAAAATGTTTTCCTCCATTTTTCTAGGTACAACCCTTTAATGCACGAATGGTTGAAAATGTTTTCCAACCTTTTAGGTGGGAAAACATTTTTCAACTTTTTTTTTTTTTTTTAGCAATGACAACCAATTCTATCAACCATTGTAAAAAAGATTTTTATTTTTGTTGACAATTTCTATGCAAAACAAAGTCAAACGAATATGGTAATTTTTTCTAATTATTTTAAATATTTTTTTTTTTACTTTTTGATAATTGGAACAAATTCTTAGCCCAATAGTAGAAAATATTATCACTTTAATGGACAATTTTCATAAAAAAGGAAGTCAAACGGATTTCAAACTTTCAACATTTTCCATGGAAAATTATACCAATCAAACACATTTAATTACAATTCCCCGTAAAACAAGTTCTAGGCAAATATTTTCCCTGGAATTCGTTTTCTTTCCACCCTATTTTCCATGGTGCAATCAAACGGACCCTTAAAAAAAATAGTAGTAAATGATTCACAATTGACCTTGAATTATAAAGAAATTCAACTTTTCGTTGTACAACATTATCAACCTAAGACTAGACAAGTAAGATTCTCAATATCCCAAAATCCAAAACGAATATATACCATACACAGTCTATAGTCACATCTTGTGTGTGTAAGGGTAGCTCGTGAATGAACATTACTGCACGGCTGCACCAAAGTTGTCCATCAGATTTTTAAATCAAATATGTACAAAGGAGGAGTGATAAAACCTTATCATTTTACTATCAATTAGCTACTATGACAAGTGTGTCTTGATTTTTGGTATAATAGCATTAATCAAGCTTACAATTGTTTGGACCAACACAATTAGATTGGCACCGCACTTTCCACTTTTATTTAAATTACTTTGCTTAGGGGTTTAGTAACACTACCAAACCTATAATCATCCTAAGATTTTGACTTTGTATTGTGCCATCAAAATGCAACTTGTATTTTTCTATCACACATAGAATATAATTTTTAATTTCCTACTTATAAAAGGGATGGAACAGCAGACGGTGAGTCCCTACGCCCACCCGTGTTGGTTCCATCGGGATTTTTTTTATTCCAAATACTGGGTGGCTCGACAACATTTCGTGCTAACCTAAAATCCTGGATTGGCCACTGACTAATAATATGATGGTTTAGAAATTCACACTTAAATGGAAACTTAAATGTCATCCTCATAAATAAAATCCCGATTTTTGAGATAATTATGAGCCATCGTTAAAATAAAGCTTGAGTATACCATTTTTTTTTTTACAACTCAGGTGTCCAAGTTTCGCCCAACTAATCTTGAGAAATGGCAGACTTCCCCCCTGGTTCGCCACCCGGGTAAATCCGGATGCAGTCACAACTTATACACACTTGGGTCAGACATTCGACGATTCTCCTTCATGTAAACCTCTACCTTCCACTATGGATGTTGTCTTCCAACATTTAAATATTGCCTTCCAACATAAAATGTTGCCTTTCAGCTATCGTATGGATTCGAACCTCCGATGTTCCATAGAGAACCCTCCTGCTTTACCACTGCAACATACCCATGGGGGCCTTGAGTATACCTTTTTAATCTCATTATGTATGTACTAAGGGAATTTCTTCAAGTACACTTAATAAGTTTAATCGAAATCTACAGTATTTGAGAGAATTATTATGTGATTCTAACAATTTTTCCATACAGTAAAACTTCTTTTACAACCCTCAACTTTTCTCCAGTGGACCAGTTGTGAATTTTTGTAATGTGTGTTTTTTTTCTTCAAATTTTTTATATTTTTTTCCTACTTCTTAACATTTCTCAAAACTATGGACAAATCAAGAAATTGATCTCAATTCCCAATTATAAATCCATTCTTTTGCCAAATTTAAGAGGAAAGAAAGCGACTTCGGATTCAAGCCCCATTTTCACCTAACCAACACCATTCAAATATCCAACCCCTTCAGCAGACTCTGCAAATGCATTTAAAATTTTAAACCGCATACTAGATGAATAAGGCTAACGTCGAGAGGACAAAGCTGGCCTTGGATTGAAGACAGAACTTTGGACAAAGATTCCACACCATGGTATGAAAAAACCCTCTTGAGGCCCGCCTCACTGTGAGGCTCATGTTGTATGCCTCGAGGCGGTATTTTTTAAGCTAATCTTGAGAGGCTTGCGCCTCAATTGAATCTGTTGTACGCCTCAGACCTGACCCTTTTGCAGGGTGACGTTGCATACCTCAGAATATTTAGAGGCAAAAATGAAGCAAACCCTAGAGACTTTGCTAGATTAAAGTCTTGTTTTTTTTCCTTGTTAGATTAAAGTCTTGTTTTTTTTCAACTTTATTAATATATTTTGGATTTTGCCTTTTTTTCTGTTAAAAAATATTTATGATTGTTTACTGTTCATTGAAACAATTAGTTATATATTTTTATGTCGTTTTCTAATTTTTCAATTGAAGTTTTTTTGTTTGTGGTGAGGCTTACGCCTCAAAACGTTTTGAGGCTTACGCCTCGCCTCGTGAAAAAAAAACGCCTCAGTACCCATTTACGTTTTTTCAAACTATGTTCCACACAATTGAAACAGAGGGACAAATAGATCGTGTCAAGTAAATATTTGTATCTGCGAGAAACTATAAAATTTCAAGCCAGTATTTGATGTAGGCGAAGCAAACTCTCATAAAACAAATATTAACAATAATGTTCCCTTGAATGACTTCAAAAATATGAAATACACGGGAAACAAAATGATAAGGTTTAAGCAGGAAACATTACAATCACTCGCAAGCTACAAATATATGAACTATTAATGTGACACATCTATAGCACAACGCACCAAGAAAGAAACGGTCGTTGCATTCTTGTCAATTATAAATTAACAAGAACATGAGCCAATGAGTTGAAACACGAACATATATCTGAATCAAATTATACAATCTTTCCACAATCCAAATTCAAAACTTCTTGATGACAACTCAGACCAAATTCGCTTGAAACATAACATGATAAGCCAACTGAATAGGTAAAAAGGTAAACTTTCCCTGGAGGCAGATAGTAAGCGCCTTAGAAGCACTTTCTGTGGACAATAGATGGACCAGACTCATCATATTCACCCTTTGAAATCCACATCTGTATCATCACAAAGAAAGCATGTCAGTTATGACTATTATTTCTTGAGAGAGTTTTAAATATTCATGAAAACAACAATTGATTTTAACTGGATCGACAATAAATTCAATGAAAACAATATTTGACCTGTTGGAAAGTGCTGAGAGATGCGAGAATGGATCCTCCAATCCAGACACTGTATTTTCTCTCTGGTGGGGCAACGACTTTGATTTTCATGCTGCTGGGAGCCAAGGCAGTGATTTCCTTGCTCATACGGTCAGCAATACCAGGAAACATAGTTGAACCGCCACTTAGTACAATATTACCATAGAGATCCTTTCTGATATCAACATCACACTTCATTATTGAGTTGTAGGTAGTCTCATGGATTCCTGCAGATTCCATACCAATCAAGGAAGGCTGGAAGAGGACTTCAGGGCAACGGAATCTCTCGGCCCCAATAGTAATAACCTGTCCATCAGGCAATTCATAGTTCTTCTCGACGGATGAGCTGCTCTTGGCAGTCTCAAGATCCTGCTCAAAGTCAAGAGCGACATAAGCAAGCTTCTCCTTCACGTCACGGACAATTTCCCGTTCGGCCGAGGTGGTAAACATGTAACCTCTTTCAGTGAGGATCTTCATGAGATAGTCTGTAAGATCCCGACCAGCAAGGTCCAGACGAAGGATGGCATGGGGAAGAGAATACCCCTCATAAATGGGCACAGTGTGGCTCACACCATCACCCGAATCCAGCACAATACCTGTCCAACAATACAAATTGATGAGCGTCATATAAAACTATATAAACATATTTGAGGAACAAAATTCAGATTGTAAGAATTGATATGCACCAGTTGTACGGCCACTAGCGTAGAGAGAAAGAACAGCCTGAATAGCAACATACATTGCAGGAACATTGAAGGTCTCAAACATGATTTGGGTCATCTTCTCTCTGTTGGCCTTGGGGTTGAGTGGTGCCTCAGTAAGAAGCACAGGGTGCTCCTCAGGAGCAACACGCAGCTCGTTGTAGAAAGTGTGATGCCAAATTTTCTCCATGTCATCCCAGTTGCTGACTATACCGTGCTCAATAGGATATTTCAAGGTCAGGATACCTCTCTTAGACTGAGCTTCATCACCCACATAAGCATCTTTCTGTCCCATCCCGACCATCACACCAGTGTGCCGGGGCCTACCCACAATACTAGGGAAAACAGCCCTAGGAGCATCATCACCAGCAAATCCTGCCTGTATATAACAAAGTACAACTTTATGTAACCAATAATAATATAGAGAGAAAAAGGCTTACAAAGAATATGACTTCAACTAACCTTCACCATTCCAGTTCCATTGTCGCAGACGAGTGGCTGAATGTCCTCTGCATCGGCCATTTTCTATCAACTGGAAAAACCAACATCACATCAGTACATAGTCAGACCTTAATTAAAGAAGAATCACATAAGAAACAAATAACATATAGCCATACACCACTTATTCAGCTTCAGTGGAAAGAAGTTCCCACTTCCCAGGAAAAAAAAAACAGATAACAATAGCTTGAGAAATGTGATTGAATTGCATAATATCCTTACAAAGCTGCAGTCGCGGCACAAACATACATACATGATTCAATAGACACATCTGAGCAATGTCAGTGTAGTTTAATCACTAAATAATTAACGAAGCATGCCATATTATATAAATGTTCACTTCAAATTTAAAACCTTTGCCACTTTTAAAGTCAATCACAATTCCCTAGGAACAACATTCTACATTTCAATCTTTTCTTAAACTGTAAACGACAAAAAAGGATTGACAGCCGCAAACATCCTGGGGAAACAGTATTAATTTAAGATGATGTCGTTAAAAAACATCAAGCATTTAAATTCAGACCAAATTAATTTCCACAACGAATAGGCGCAATCAACACGTGCTCATAGTAATGGATTAATTGTCACCGCTGTGACCTTAGATATGCAAAAGCACATACAGACAAGCTATATTCAAACAAAATAGGTAAGTGACAACAAGAAATAGCAGATCTGTAAACACGCAGCATAGATCGAGCAAAATACTATGCTACAAAGAACAGATCGGACTCAAAAGAATCAATTACATCAGGAGTTACCAAATCTAAACCTTTAATAAATCTATAACCCAAAAAACGTTAAAAAGTGGATCCATAACGCTGCGAATTTCCGATCTCACTCTGGAATAAATCAAAATAACAAGAAATTCTTTCTACAGAAAAAAATTAATAAAAATAAAAACAGAAAAGCTTATTAATTAATTACGACTACAACAATAATTTACCTTGAGCTGGAGAGAAAGCTTATCAAGATAGCAAAATTTCGCGACGAAATGCAAATCCAACCTCCGAAGGATTGGCTTACCTTCTTCGATTTTTTCCTCTCTCTGTTTTCTATGAGAGGCCGCCTCGTTTGAAACGCTAAAGGTGGAGATGGAGAAATCAAATGACGCATTGATGAGAGATTTGTCCATTTATAGACACTCTTGAGTGATGAGGTTTGAATTTTATTTTTTATTTTTTATTTTTGAGTGAACAGAAATTACCGGCGTTAGATTTTGAATTTAAAAATAGGGCGTTGCTTGTGTGATTATTGTAGTCGTCCTATTTGAATGAGGCCAGCAAGAAATCTAGTTGTTATCCCATTATGAAATGACATTTATGACCTTTCTTGTAATTTTTAATACAAATATATAATTCATTTTTTGTTTGAAAATTCTTATTTCTTACAAAGCTGTCGAGGATGTTTGGTGAGAATTAAAATTAAATTTTTAGTGGATTGTGATAAAAGTTTTTGAAATGTGTGGTAAGATGTGAGACATATAAAAGATGTGGTTAATATTAATTGTTTGACTTTAACTTAAATTAAAATCTAATTTTAATCCGTTCCAAACATGCCCATAATCTTTTATTTCACTAAGAGTCCGTTTGATTACGAATGTAGAATTTGGATGGAAAGAAAATGAATTATACGGAATTGAATTGCATATAATTTGTTTTACTAAGAATTGTAATTAATTGTGTTTGATTGTTATAATTTTTCACTTGAAAAATGTTGAAAGTTTGGTGTCTGTTTGATTTTGTATTCCATGGAAATTGTCCGTCAACGTGATAATTTTTTTTTACCATTGGATCTAGAATTTGTTCCAATTGCCAAAAATAAATAAATTATCATATCGAATACCATTTGTTTGACTTTTTTTTTTCATGAAAATTGTCATAAAAGTGATAAAAAATTTTACCATTCTATCTAGAATTTTTCCCAATGACCAAGAAAAAAATTGAAAAATCTAAAACCACAAAAACAACAGGAAAACAAATTCATCCATTTGAAGGAAAAGACGCGCGTGAGATGGCGGCTGGGAAAAAAAAAATTCAAGTAAAATTTTTGCAATCAAACAGGTAAAAAGTAGAAAAATAGAAAATTATTGGTATCAAACATAGCCTAATTTATTACTTAGATAGTTTTCCAATAATATTTTAATTATTTTCCAAATTTGTATTTTCATTAATATAATATCTAGTATACCAAAAGTAATACGAAAGAAACGTATCAAGATCTGAAGTTGATACAGTTTCAATATCTGCTCAAGGATGAAATATTTTTATTCCATGGTCTACAATACCAAGTCCAATTTAATCAATATAAAAAAGGTAGTTTACCTACAAACATGGCACCTTTAATTTTATTACACAATTTGATTATGCTAATTCCCTTATTTGGAAGTATTTGTGCTGAATATATGCAAATTTTACCAAAAATGAAATAAAGTAATATTTTCTATCATTTCAGTATGATAATCATTCTGCAAAGATAAGTATTTTAAACGTCATCATAAGGTCATGTTTGGTACATAGTATCGAACACGATTTAATTTGAACGAGATTTTACTTACATGATACTATTGTGTAATATTGTCCAATCCAATTTATCGAATAATTCAAAAATGAATGAGTGACACTGACAATCTTTAATTTTAGTGAAATGTCTCAATTGAGATTCCCTGAAATGTGCAAATGCTGGAAAAGTTAAAGAGTGGTATGTAAACATTATAAAAGGACCCCCAAAGCAGCATTGCGTGATATTATAATATACAATCAACTGCCCCATCGATAGTCAATTTTCCACCTAAAACGAATAATGTACAAAATTATTCCCGTAAAAGGTGCCTGAGTGAAATCGAGCCTATACAACCCTACAAAAAGTAGCTTGGCTGCGAAAAACACCCTTAGAAATGGAGCAATGAGCCATGTAAAGAGGCCAAACACAAAAATTGCACTATTGGACAAGGAAAATTGCAACTATATGTAACGAGTAATGCTATTTAGCACCACTAGTGTTTAACATCAATCTAGATGACGGTATCAGTGACATTAAATTAAAGGTTCAATTAAATGAATTACATAATTTCACTTTTAATTGAACATATAACATAATGCCACATAAATTAATGCTAGATAACATTATTCGTGTGTGATATTGATTATGATGCGTAACAAAATAATTTCAAAAACAATTTGTACACTATGGGTTTGTTTGAGCCACGTTATTTTGGAAAAATATATTCTGGAATAATAGATTGACAGAGGATGTGTGATTAAAAAAGAAAGAAAAGTTATTGACGTGATCGAAAATATTATTTTATTGAAAAATGTGTAGTTAAAAATGAGTAGAATAATAAAAATAAAAATTTTAATGTGTACCAAACATGGACTATATATCTATGGCGTGTGATGCACCAAGCTCATTCCTATCAACATGGCATTAAAATCTGGAAATCTGGAAAGGTTGGCAAAAGTATCCATCATAGTTATTAGACCCGATCCAAACAAGGTACTTGATCTCGAGTTATTGGTTAAACAGGTGTGCCAATGGTCGGACCGGTAGGTCAATACATAAAACTTTATAAAAAAAATTAATGTATAAATTTTTTTAGGTAGAATTATATTATTTAAAATAATTTTTCACTAATTATTTAGGTCTATAAAATAAAGTAAAATGTTTGATCAAAGTTTTTATAAAATCACTTTTAAAAAACATATATATATGATTCATTGGATAAATATAACTTATTGCACTTCATAAAAAATATTGAAATACTCTACAACTTCAATTGTGAGGAACTAATGGATTTACTTAGAGGTCCAAGTAGGGATGGACATGGTCCGTTCGGTTTTACACCGACCCCAAATTTTCGGGTATTTAATAAGTGGAATCGTCGGATCCAAATTTAATAATGGACCCATTCGTGTTCGGTTCCCAAGTTCCATACAATAATTAATTTTTTTAATATTTACAACCCTAAATTAATTTAACTAATAATATGTTCAATTTTAGCTCTTACAAAATAACGTATTTCAATCTTGTGATATCTTTTGCACATCTCTTTGTTGAGTTTTTCAAAGATTTGACTGTTAAAATCACAAGAAGATGAATATAGCGAGCTCACAATAATAAAAAAAGGCGCAGCCGAGCTTCCAATTCGATTTTTCCAGAACAGTACTAGGTAGAATAAGAGATTTTGATAAACTTAGGTCAATTTGATTTAAGTTGAGTTTGAGCTTTAAATTAGAAATATGGAAATCATATTTTAAGTTTAGGCTAAAACAATTAGCTAACAAATTTATTTAGAAAAAAATAAAATAGTTTGGTTTATTTAAAATTAAAAAATTAGGGAGATTCGATTCTTTGATTCTGGGTCTGGAATCGAGAACCGAACCAAACTTGTCGGTTCTCGATTTGGGTACCTGTTCGAGTATTTAATTTAAGAAGAATTGCTCGGTTCGGGAGTTTTGTCCAGCCCTAAGTCCAATGTTTAATTCCTTGGACCCCAAAAATTTTAAAAGGCAATTTTGAAAATCGGTAAATTGGCCGGGTTAACTCGATCAAAGTCGGTGGTTAACTTGGTTAAAGCCGATTTTTGATCAAGTCATGTGCATTCCTACTAAATTAATCTACCCGACTCAGACAAAAGCCCGAGTCATTGGTTTTTCAGCCCGACCGACCGGTCCGAGCCGGTCTTATAACTATGGTATCAATGAGGAGATTGCTAGGCAGTTCAGATAATAAAATGATAAGCAAGAACTCGAATGTGCAATACATCAAAAGGCCAGAAAGCTACTTTAAGTTTCAGACAACACAAAATTAACGTATTTACAATGAATGATGACATCCGCCTTGATACAGACTACATAGGGTCAATCGCAAAGCAAAAAATCTCCTATCGTTACATGGAAACTTGGAAAAAACCAAATCAAGCACACATAATATCATAGCAAATGAATTATCAAATTAATAAGAGCCATAAAAAAGCTATATATATATTTTTTACAATTGAGTGGCGACTAGCGTATAATGCTTAATAAACATGCACCACTAGTATGTAACAACATATTCAATAGGTGCAATAGTAAAATTCCCATGTTTTTGTCACACCAATTGGATTTGCGACCGTCCCTCTATAGTCTTTCTATCTTGTGCGAAGTAAGTAATTAAATTTTAATAGTTTTATTATTGTCGAGGGAACCATACTTTAATTTGGATACTGTTAATGATGAAGTACATGTATCATTTTAGTTGTTTTTATGATATTCACTAGGCATATATAGCCGTTGACATTTTTTTTTACGTAGGAACCTAAAAGTCGCTATCCATGAGTGCACACTGGTAAACCTTGTTCCATGTGAAGTAGCCCGCATATCACATATGAGAGATAAATCGCACTAGACAAGCCACGTGCAACGGGCTCGATCGGGAAAGTGCTGGCAGTGGATTCAAACTCGGGACCTTCAATCTCCGCGTTTACTTGCTACACTAACTCGACCACCCCCGAAGGGGTTACTTTTATCTATTTTTACATTTTTTAGGTTAGTTGAAGTTTTTATGATTATTACTATTTGTTGCCATTAAAAAAATTAATTTCTTCAATAAATATCTTCCAATATCACTTAATTAGGAAGTTGTATTCGACTTTTTGAGTTTATCAAAAGATATTCTTTTTATTGGAAACACATGATGTTATCTAGTTTGATCGATGTAATTTTACTATTGTATTTTTTATCACGTTATTGACAATTTGAAGTTATAAACCTTCGTAGTAGCTATCAAAGTAGCCAATTAATTATACAATTATTCTTGTTGTACAGAATTATCCATCTACTAGATAATTCCAGATCCTCACATGGTGGGCTCCACGCCGAATAAAAATGGTCAAAAATCCCACCCACCCCCCTATGTTGTGAGTGTCTGGCAGCATTTACAGAAGCATGGCTTCTGTAAATGTAGCATTCCTCTTAACTGTAACCTACGACTCACATTCAACCCAATATGAAGGTGGATTGGCCAAACTCATTGACAAGCCTAAGAGTTAGCATATTTCTTGATAAAATAAAATTGAAGTCGCACTTTCTATGACATGTTGGCACATGACAAAGTGAACGTTTGGATACGAAAGCCTTCTAATAAAGATTGAAAAGAGCCTAGTTCGAATTCTCACATTTTCTCCACAGCTAATTTAATCAACAGTCACTGGATTTTACTATAAGTTACTACTTGTTCATCGAAACTTGAAAAGTTACTCATTACTTATTAAACTTTGTTTTAAATTAAAAATTGCTTACATTTAAAAGTTGTTGCTAATCCAAATCTGAACAAAGTTACTCATTCATCACTCATATATTTTCATCCATCCATGTAGACAAAAATCAATGTGACAGATCATTTTTTTTTACGTAGCACTAACGGAATTAAAAAATAACAACATGGACAAAAAAAAATACACATCGCACGATGAAAAATGCCCATGCAATCACATGGGCAATTTTTAGGGATAATTATCTGATTGATCGCTAAAATTTTACATAAGATTTTAAGCGGGTCATTGAATTTCAAAACTTTCTCCGTTAATCACTAAAATTTATAAAATGTAATCTTATACATCATTCAGTAATTGATGTGATTACTTTTGTAAAGTTCAGTGACTAACGGAAATTTCTTTGAAATTCCTAGCAATGAATGATGTTACACTTTGTAAAATTTAGTGATTAATGGGGAAACTTTTGAAATTCAGCGACCTCTTAGAAACTTTATGCAAAGTTTAGTGATATTCATGCAATTTTATCAATTTTTATGTTTTTTTTTTCCTCTTTCTTTGATCATAGAGATTTTAGTAAACAACTTTATTAGTTACTCCCAACATAAAAGACTATTCTTTGCGACTTTGCGTAAAGTATTCAGAGGATCATGGAATTTAAAAAAATTTCCCGTTAGCCATTGGACTTTACAAAATGTAGTCCTGCCCATCACTGAGTGATAGATGTGATTATATATTGTAAAGTTTAGTGACTAATGCCATTTTTTTTTTTTTTGTATTTTAAGTTCTATGTGATGTAAAGTTTAGTGACTAACAAGAAATTCGGAGTTATTCAGAATTTTTTTTGCAAATTTCAATGACAAATAAATTATCTTTATGTCATCGAGGTTCACAATTATTGTCCTTGCTGTTATTTTTTTGAGTTTATCTATTTGTACATAATTTTTTTTACATCAAGATATCCACCCTCTCACATGAGGGTGGGACCTACTGGAATAAAAAATATTATCTCCAAGTGAGAGAGAGTGGACACCTTGATATACATAAAATTATGTACAAGTAGCCACACTCTATTTTTTTTTGTCGGTGCCATGAAGGATTTTCATCGTCACGTTAAGGTCTCGTTTGGTAGGGATTAAAATTCAATTTAAATTAAAAATATGGTCGTTATTGGGTCACATTCGTCTAATAAAAATCAACAATAACGACTAATTTTTCAATTTTAATCCCTAACCAACGACCCTAATTTTTGTCCATGTGGAAGGATGAAAACAATAAGGATGATGAATGAATGACTTTGTTCAAAAAAGCGAGCAATCAAAACTCAGTTACCGTCGATTAAATTCACTCTTTTTCTCTCCTCTTTTGAGCTATTTTCTTCTTCTTCTACACTCAAATGCAAATTAGTATTTGGGGTTCTCTGAGTGATAATTATTGTTACTGGAAGGTTTGGACTATCATTGGAGAACCGCAACTTGTACAGTTAGAGAGGTTGTTTATGAGGGATTATTGAATTGAAACTAGACGGCCAAACCTCAACCTGATTGCGTATTGCGTCGCCCCTGCCGGCTGCCAGCGATCTCCAAGCTCCAACCGGTTACTGGACGGTAATTGCACCAGTCACCACCGGAAACTTTCCGTGGATTGGATATGTAACACATTCAGTTAGTCTCTTCTCTCATTTTTGCTGATTTTCTTTTTAAGTATTTCTACGTTTCTCAAATTGTTTTTTTTGGCTATTTGGGGATGGGGAATCTGGTGTGATTAGTCTGAGCTTATTTGTTTTGGGCTGCAACCAATTTATCTCAAGATGCACGATTCGAAGCGGCCATTGTCTATGACAGTGAAAATTCTGATTTAGTTGCAAGTAATGATTTTTCCTCGTTGCATCTGCATATATTTATTATGGATTTGGTGTTTTGTCAATAAAAGTTTTAGGCATCACATTTTTCTGCAATATTAAAACATGTGATCACAAGTTTGGGAGACGTGGTGAACATGATTTTCCCGATGTATAATTAAATGAATTAGTTATATATCTTATTTGCCTCATCTTGTGGTTTTTCTTCATAATATTGCCATATTATTGACGCCCGTTGAATAATAGCTAATAATTGCAAATGTGGTGTGTAGTATGAGTATCGTGTTTAGGTAGCACCAAAATAATTATTTCTCTTTGTGCTAAAAAATAAATACTCCTTATGATTTGCAAGTTAAAATGATGGTTACTCAGTCGGCAATATTCCCATTTGGCAGCATTTTTAGCTTCAGAATTCTCTACTATGTTTTATGGAGTTAATGGGTTTATGGAATAAGAGATAGAACCAAGACCGAATCCAAGATTTTGACTTTTCAGATATTAAGGATGGAGAGGCAGTATGGATTTACAAATAAGTTTCCGATCTGATTAGTTTTGTATCTTATAGGGGTAATTTGTAATTTTAGTACTGTAATTGAATTAGTTTTTTCTTTAGGTGATTAGTTTCTTTACAACCTGATTTCTAAACTTAACTGAAGGCAAGTCACTTATTATTATATGGAAGTGGCATTTATAAGCTGTGTTGATATTTCAGTTAATGGAAGAACTATTAAAGATGATGATAGTTTGATGCATTTTGTGTGTGTTCAGGTCAGGGAGTAGAGGACTCTGGTTAGTTTCTTCCAATGACCGCACCTGGAGCTAGAAACATAGGGCTGCCACTGATGAATCTTGTAAGACTAAAAGGAGTACCCATTTTACAGCAATTACATCTTGAGGAGAGACTGCTTCGAAAGTCATCAGATAACTGGTGCATCATCAATGATGGAACATATGACCCAACTATTGTCATGGGTATATCAGGGTCTGTAAGTTATGTTTGAAATTGAAATTCCTTTTTGTTGCTATACTCTTGCTTCTTTTTCCATTTGTGGAATAGTACTTGATCCAATTCTTGCTTGAAGATAGAAAACTTGCAAAAATTGAGATAGAAAATTCAGTTAGCCGGTGGTTAATAGAAAGGTTTTAATGCTTCAAGGTTCCTTAATTTATGAATGCTATACTAAGAATTTCATCCTATGAATAGGAGTAAATATTTGAAAGGTAGAAACCGCTTGTATAATTAACTAAATACTGTGTCATATGCAACGTGTTCCAATATTGGCTATTTACATCATGTTAGGAATTGATTTATTCATTAGCTCCTTCACGGCCCTTGCTCCTGACAAAACCAAGCTCAGCCTTCAGTAGCTGAGGCATGGTCTGCTGAATTTGGATTTGTATATTATACAGTCCATGTAGTCTGCTGTCATGTATTGGTTCATTCAATTATATCTTGTTTGAGATGTTTATTGACACGGATATGGATTATAAGCCCCTGTTTGAGCCACATTATTTTTTTATTCTCATTCTTCTACTCATTTTAAACCACACTTTCTTCAATACAATAATATTTTCCATTTCGTCAATAATTTTCTTTCTTTTTCAACCACATATTCCCATCACATCAAAAATAAAAATGTATTCTTGGCTACAAAATGTGCACCAAACAGCGGCTAATTATTGAGCTTGATATATCTTTAGGACTTACTAGTATATTGTTACTTGTTTGAGGTTTTGTCAGTTTGACTGTGCACTTAAATCTCTTGTTTCTAAGATAATCAATTCAGGCTTTTAGGCTTAGCAGAGCCCAGGGGGTCTGGTTTTGACAAATGTTGTCATGATTATATCATCATGACATTGATCATTTGCAAGTTATGGATCTGTCAATGTATACTAATGGGATGAAATTGATGCATGTTACATGTTTTTAATAGGAAACCTGTGGAACTTCTTGAAATTGACTCTGTTTTACGAGATGAAATTCCTGTTATCCGAAGGTTTACTGGAGGAGGTACTGTTATTGTTGATCAGGGGACAATGTTTGTCACATTTATATGCAATAAGGATGCAGTTCCAGGTTTACAATCATATCCTCGACCCATCATGTCATGGAGCAGCCTAGTGTATCAAAAAGTATTTCAAGGAATTGGGGATTTTAGCCTTCGTGAGAATGGTGTGTGTAGCAACATGTAGCCTCTAATGGTTTTTCTAATATATGAGTTTTGAATGGTGCTCTAAAAGGGTACTGCATTAAATGATGAAATTAGCGCAAGATTCGAAGCACATCATTTTTTTGGCCTTTTCAAATGGAAAGTTCTACCTTTGTCTTCTAAATATATTTCTTCTTTGTTCTTTCGTGGGGGTGATTGATTTTTTATCATCAAATCACATGTTTACTGATTTATGTTATTTCTTTAGATTCTGTCTTTCCTTTTTCTTTTTCTTTTTTTCTTTTTTCTTTTTTATTCTCAGCATTGCTATCCAGTATACATTGCATCTTGCAAATATTTAGCCCCTGTCTAGGCTCCGTTTTAATTTAATGCATCTTTCTTTTTCTTCATTTTCAACTATACATTTTTCAATAAAATAATATTACACGTAAACTCAAAATGTTTCTTTATTTTTTAACCACACATCCTCCCAAAAATTACTATTCCAAAATACATTTTTCCCCAAATTTCATTAAATGGAGCTTAAACAAGGGCTTAAGGCACTTTCCTCTTCTTCTTCTTCTCCTCTCTCTGTCTCTGTCTCTCTTTTTTCCTTCTTTTAATATTTATTCATCATCATTCGCAGAATGAAAACGATGAAAGGCCTTTTCATGTTTAAATCCCATTTTGACTCTCTACCAAATTAACTGGTAATATTAATTATCAATTTCTGTTGGTAATGATTTTTCTCACCTTGTATATCTGTTAAACTGATGAGTAGATTGGACAGATTCATTTTTTATGCAATAAGTTATTAGTCAGCGCTAGTCCTTATTACTTCGAGAATGTTTTCTGAATCTTTAATATCACATAACGTGCTTCTCTATGGCCTAATATCATACTTTCTTTTATATTAATTCCCCTCTATTTTATTTTATAGCTTTTTGTGCTTACAGTTTATTTCCTACCATCCTTTTCAGATTATGTGCTTGGCAACCACAAGTTTGGTGGGAATGCTCAATCCATAATTAAAAATAGGTGGCTCCACCATACTTCTTTTTTATGGGATTATGAGATCAGTAACATGGGTTATCTCAAACTTCCGAAACGCACTCCTGAGTATCGACAGGTGCGCTTGTAATTTCCTTGAATATTTGTCATTTGCCCTTGATTGCTTTTCTGTTATCTTAAGCTTTCAATTTCAGTAGTTTAACCAAAATCTTAACCAACTTTTATGATGAATTAGCTCTTGATTTCCTTGGACATTTGTCTTACATTGTTACATTTTTCTTCTCGCACTATGTTTCCTGAAGGGTCTAATTTAATTTAAACGATACCCAGTGTCTACCAGGGTCATGAGATTAGAGATGCGCATTTTTCTTGTATATGTAAGCAGCATCTGTTAGAGACATGAAGGAAGGGATCTTCTCAATTTAGTGCACTGGGAAATTTGACTTCTTTTGTGAGAAATAATTTGACTTCTATTCAAATGCATTATTTTTATAATCTCCACGAGGAAATATTGGAATAGAAGTTTTTCTCGAGTATATCATTATGGAGAAACCATTAACTTTTGATGCAAAAACCATGGAATGAGAATCTGAGCTGTAAATAGAACCCTTGTTATGTTTGCATTACACTGGTTAAATGGTTAAACTTGAAATTTACACTCAGTATGCACATGCTGCTGGAGTACTGTAACATACACTTTACCTGATAGGGGTTCATTAGATTGGCTAGAATCCATAGAATAGCATCTCATAGTGGTTGAATCTATTCTTGATTTCATAATAAACACGGTAATAGATATATTGTCATGGACATACAATGCTGGATACTGATTTTGATGCTGCCCAACTGGTTTTGGCCTATATTCATAAGCAATCTTGAGTCTAGACTGCTATAGATGCTTAAATAATTTTATCTGTGTATAGCGCCCTCTTTTTTAGGAAGTTTTTGACCTTACCTTTTCGTTTTGTCTAGGCAAGGGACCACTTGGAATTCATATGCCGCATGAAGGATTATATACCAAGGTCAAATTTTATTGGCAGGACAATTGATGCAGTTGGCAACCACTTTCTAGTGAGATCAATGGAGCCAGAAGCGATTAAGTATCCCTCAGGTACAAAATTCCAACCCTCCAGTAAATTGCTGAGAAAGCAAGAATTGGAGGAGGCCGAATTTGATTCTCAGACAGGTATTGCACTTTCCCAGTCATTACCATTGTGAATTGGTAATTTATGGAAAAGCGAGCATCTTTCGATTCCAAGTTTTATTTACAAGCCAGTTTCTACCTTTTGCTGTTCGGTTTTGATATTGCATTTCAAGAAGATAAATTCGCTGTAACTTCTGCAAACATCTGAAGATGTATCGAATAATTTAGATTATAATAAATATCTAATCATTTATTTTCTTTTCAAAATTCAGGTTCCAAATGAAAGCTGAATGCTTAATGTTTCTTCTACTGTAATTGATATTAAATCCAGTATAATATGAAAGGTTAATTGAGGTATTTTATTTTTTTTGTATTCCTGCTTTATTTTTTTGCTGTTGCATACTGATTGGGACGATTTTTGGGCCAATATAGGTTTTTTCATTATTGGTTTTCTCAGGAGTTTTGATTTATGTTCACTAGTCTCGTGAATATGGGATATATAACTTGAGCAATTTTGGACATGGATGGAATGAATAATGCTATGTAGTACCACGTGATATATCAACGGTCTAGGTAACTTGCAAGTTATAGATCATATTATATACGACATTTGTTTTTTAAGGTGATCTATCAATTAATAACGCTTGTATACTAATTAGATTGGTGCTTAACACCATTAGTGCTAAATAACATTATTCGGGTGGAATATATTGATGTGACTACGGAGTCGAATGCGTCAAAGTCAAGCCCGGGAAAGTTAAAACTCTATTTGTAATATCTTTTGCTATTTTGTTTTTTTTTGCTTAATTCCATTTTTAGCTAGGTTTTATGGGTTTTCTATAAATAGGACTTTCTTTTCATTGTAGAACACAACATTATTATTGAGATTTATTGAGAGGCAAATTTGCTTTCGAATTCTTGTTCTTTGTTGGACAAATCACGAAGTTATCAAGGTTCTTCTTGTGGCGTTCAAATCAATCTAGTGAGATTCTCAAATATTCAATCAAAATGGTCGATATATCGTTTACATATTGTTGGTTATTTTGATTTGTTATTTTTGAAACAAATTCAAAATTTTGATTACTTTGGCTTTCTTGGGTTCGATTTCAATCTAATCATGGGTTTCGAAGTTTTTCGCTACGTGGATTCACGTCATATATGATACGGCCATTTCTTATGAATGGATCACCACATAGGCAACTTTTTTTTAGTTAGTGATTTATAGTTTGGAAAGGGTTTAATTTATAAATACTTTTAATCAAATTACTTTTTATTCACGCATTTTATGCAACCCATGACTACTATCTATCAACACTTATTTTTATTTATTTATAATTAAAACCGATTTACACACTTCATAAACGTGCAGATTTTCCGGGTTTTTTACTATGTGAATTTAAGCCCATATTTGATAGCCATTATTTTTGAGAAAATGGAGTTTTGAATAGTGGTTTTTTGGAGAATTTGTGGTTAAAAAGTTAGGAAATGTTTTGTAAATACATGCAAAATATTTTACTGTATAAATGTGTAGTTGAAAATGAGTATGAAAATGAAAGAGAGTTTAAATAATGATTGTCAAATAGAGGCTAAGTTAAATCGTATAAATATGAGCTTCGTGTCAGAGTTTCTATTAAAACAAAATCCACCTTTTCCTGTATGCTTATCTTTGTTCTTGTATGATTAAGTGATAATGGAAAGGTGCCCTCCCTCTCAGCTTCCATTCAACAAAGTCAATTTATTGAACGTCAATTCCATTTTCTGTCCAGTATAAGATCCTGAATGGAACTGGAATATAAAGTGAGTGCATTTCAACTATTTTCTTGAATTATCACTTTCCTCCCTGCTTTCTTTTTTCTGTGGGGGGTGGGGTAGGGTGGAGGTTTATATATATTTCTTTTCAAGTATTGAAGTCAACCCATTCAAGAATAAATTTTATATGGTCGTGCCATGGTTGTATCTACTAATATATATATAGTGGTAGGACTTAAGTGGGGGCAGAAAATTAAAGAAATGGGAATGCCATATTTTCCCTGAAAGATGATAAAATTATAAAGAAACAAATGTTGAAGTCAGACAAATATCTTCTGATGTCTGCAGAAACACACAACTTTAGTTACTCCAGAATACTGGCTAAAAATGATTAATGGAATGAGCTTTTATATTTGATTCTTTTAAATATGGGATCTCAAACTTTGCAGGTGAGTATCGACTCAGACGCTTTGTCCATGTAATCTTGCTTTTTGTCTCAGGGTGCTGACGAGAAAATTTAGTGCAAAATTTCTTTTAGTTCTTAAAAGGCTTTTAATTCTTATTTTTGGACAATTGTTTGTGTACAACTTTACCGTGAACGACACATTAGATATCACATCGATATTGAATAACGAATTAAAATTTTATTGATTGCACTCTTTTTCGCACTATATAGTAGGTGTCTTCAAGTGTTTGATGTGACTTTGGTGCTGCGGCTCAATAATTCATATTTTATCAACTTGGTAAAGTAATTAATGAATATTTAAATAGAAAAAGAAAATCTTATATACAATATATACACAGTTTGGGCACTAATTTCTAAGGGGCCTAAACTGATATTGCCCCAATTCAAAATCAGTGCAAATTGTTGCTACTTTCCACCTATAACTGTACTGACCCTATTCGTAAATTTGCTTAAAGAACATAAAAAAGAAAAAGAAAAAGGGTAATAGATAAGTTCCATAATCCAGAATCAGAGAAATATATACCTAAGTTTGATGATTTCTTACCAAACCTTCCTGTTGTAAAGGTGCAATCCTTATAAGAACTTCTTGTGGTGGTGGGATTACTTGTGTTAATGTACTAGTCTGGTTGCATCCAACTATTTTCTGACAAGTTTCAATTAGACAGTGCCTGCAAGTAGGGCAAGAGGAGTGTGAATTCAGCCATTTATCGATGCATCGGACATGGAACCCGTGGTTACACTTGGGCAGGACTCGAACGCTTTCTCCTATGGCGAAATCTGAGAGGCATATTGCACACTCGGTGTCCAAACCTGGAAAGTTAAGATCACTGGTGTAACTTATTATAGGAAATGTTTTGAGGGCCTTTTTCTTTATTCCTGTATTGGCAAGACGCGCAGACGGGGTGTCATCAAAGGATACAAAACTCGAGCACCTTAGTGCACACCTTATAATGGAATTCAATCCAAGTGAGCAAATTAAGGCACACAAGAGGACTGATAGGACCATTACAACATTTGCGTCGAACGTGTTATTACTATGTTCTGTACTAGATGGGGAAACTGCTGTTGCAGTTGATACTGGAGGTGAACTGTAAAGAGGAGCATGGAGTAACAATCTTCTTGAATGGAAATCTTTCAAGAATTCTTGAACGATGATAGATGAATGAGAGTAAATAGAAGGGGCAGCAGCCATTTTCTTAATTCGTTAGAGTGTTTTGAATTTTGTTGATGGAGATTGGGAATATATAGATGGAAAAAGTTAATGGGGTAGATCAACTTTTTTGGAGTATTAAATGCCCAAAAACTGTATTTTCCAACTACTCTTGATAGCAAGCATGAGAATATTCTTAGTTTGTAGCCTTCTTAAGGTTTTTTTTCCTTCTAAATTTGATTAATATTTGATACTCCACTAGGCGTTCCAATCTAACATGGGCCTGGCCCACTTTCTTGCTAGCACAAAAACTAGTACGATACGAATCCATACGTAATAGGCTGCTGTTAATTTTTTAAACTTGAAAACTCCAGGGTGGACATTTGAGGGCATTCAATTCCAGGTTCCAATTTTTATTCAGTAAACCTCAACAAGATGAAAAAATCAAGCTCGTGTCATTCTAAAATCATATGTAAGCGTTGTCGAGTTACGAAGTCACAACTTATTAGTTATGTTATGAAAGGCTGAGCACGAGAGATCTAAGACAAAAAACAAGCATCAAATTCAATCACGAAAGTTCAAATTAATTGTATCAGTATACAAAAACTAGTACGATATGAATTCATACTTTGAACCCAATAAATTGGCCAACACAACATAAGGGGGTTTCATGCTACTAGCATTACAAAAGTGTGTCACGCATCTGAGACAAAGCAATTGGCAACACTTCTGCGAAACTATTGAACGTTTGTCTCTTAAAATAAAACCCTTTCTAGCCATTCATTTTAGGTAGCTAAAAATGCAATTCGCTAATTGAAATTATTTTGAATTTCATCACAAATAACTAACTTCACCATTTGAGTCGAATTACTATGATGGAATAAACTATTCAACGACTAGTATTACAATTTTTCATCGATTTTTAAGCTAACAATAATTTTTTTATTTTTTTATTTTTTTTTTGGTGCATCAAATCTATGTGGTCCCCTAAGAATCCAGGACCTTGCCTGTTTTGCAGTAAAACCGCATTAATGAAGATATATGTTTAGCAATCCAAGTTAAAAATCTTCTAAAAAATTATCTGATACCATAAAAAATCAGCAGCTGTCTAGTGGTTGCCTTAAAAGGTTGAGAATGTTCTTCTCAACCAATTTATCTACAACTTTTATCCCTCTAAATCAGGGTTGGAGCCTGGATTTAATGGTACGGGGAGCAAAAATCTTCAACAGTGGGCTACTGGACTTGAACGGTGGAAAAACAATAGGTATAACCAATTTATTTATTTTTTCAAAGAAGGTCGCATGGACAAGGGCCTACCTCTGCCACTGCTCTAAATAACAAGTAATTAAAGTACTTCGCTAGATATTATATGCATACATATATCTACAAAAAGTTCTCTGAGGTTGCTGACGAATGCCGTGAATTCGTCTTAATCTCTTATTTTATCACATTAATTGCTTAACCAACAGTATCTTGTCCTTTAATTAAGCAAAGCGCTATAAATATCTGGCATGTTGCCACTGAGATTCAAATGATACGTCTTAAGTTATTTTTTATTATTTTTTTCAAACCGAAAAATATCAGAATCACGAGTAATAATATATGCATATGGGTGTATGCTGTGGGGTGGGGTGGGGAAGTGGGGATTAAATAAGATTTGCTTTGTATTCTTTATTAGTAAAGACTAAAAATGGAGCTGGACCCGGTCTCTTTGTGCGTTGGATTACACTAGTTAACTATGTTGCAACTTAGACCCACACAAGAAAAGATAAACATCGGAACACTAAACTAATGGCGTTTTAAGATTGTCGAGGCACGTGCTTAGCTCTAAATGTAAAGTTATTTAAATTTCAAAAGTTGTAGAAAAATACAGAATTAAAGGTTCGTTTGATTGTAAAGGTGGAAAATTGATGAAAAGAAAATGAATTCTAGGAAATTAAATTGCGTATAAATTGTTTTACCGAAAATTGTGTTTGATTGGTATAATTTTCCACGTGAAAAATGTTGAAAGTTTAGTGTCTGTTTAATTTTGTTTTTCATGAAAATTGTCAATTAAAGTGATAATTTCTTTTACCATTAGATCTAAAACTTGTTTCACTTACCAAAAAATATAAATAAAAAAAGTACCATACCGAATATAATTCGTTTGATTTTGTTTTGCATGAAAATTGTTAATAAAAGTAATAAATTTTTTTACCCTTGGGTCTAAAATTTTTCCCAATTGCAAATTAAAAAAAAAAAGCTGGAAAATGAAAACCCACCTAAAAGGTGGGAAAGCAATTTCAACAAAATCAAAGAAAATGTGCACGTGTGAGAGGGAGTGAGAAAGTTTTCCATAGAAAATTTCTACTACCAAACAAGGCAAAAGCTAGAAAATAGAAAAAGAATTTCTATTTCTAGGGAAAATTAAGGGCATCAAACAGATCCTAATTCTATTGAAAGCAAGACAAAAAATAAATAAATTATTATTTAAAACTTTGTATAAATGAGGATCCTTTGAGTCACATATGTTTTCGATGAGATTCATAATTATTTTTTGCATAAACAAATTAAAGTATGGTCCAATATGGTAATTTGCACTTAACTTTCTCAGCATTGGAGAGTGGCTTATCTCTCTTGTTAATTTGGTGGGTGGTGGGACTGCAAATTTATATACACTACCAATTTCTCTAAATACTGTCTTATCACACCAGCACAATCTGGGGCGTGGATATTCCACAGTTTGTTTCTTTTTAAAATGACCTCATTACCATTCCAATGTTCTAGAGAAGTGAAGTCGCAAGCGCGCGCGCACACAGTGTTGCTGTCTAAATTTGCTAATCATCCACAGACAATGTCGAAGTTTACGAAGAAGAATGTGCGGTTGAAAATTTCATGTTTGGACGAATTCTATTTAGACGAGATTGATAGTTCTATTAAAATTATTTAATAGAATTTATCAACCGGGTAAAAAAAATTTCAAGATATAAATTCTATTACATAGAGATTTGATCTTGACTATTTAACTCACAACACACACACGCTAGAATTGACTTTTATATATCACCTTGGCTTGATTCGACATCCAAAAACCAAAACCGCTGCCTTATCACCAAACTTTTGACACAATTTTATCACATTTTCAAAGTCTTTAAAAAAAAAAAAAAAATTGTGTAAAATCTTTTCTTCTCTATAATTTAATATGTGGGTAATTGTTCAATATATTATTCCTTTGCAATTTTACTTTTTGAGTTTTAATTCGAAAGTAGTAGATATATATCTTTTGAACATTCCAATTCAATTGATTAGATCGACCACATTAAGTCTATATTTGGCTCATGTTTATAAATTCATAAATACTTAAGTCACTTTTTATTCATATATTTCGAGAGGCACACAAGAACCTACTCACTTATCCAACACGTATTTTTATCTATTGATGATCCGAACCATTTATAAACATTTTCAAAACATACTTTCGGTTTGGAGCTCATTCTTCAACCAAAAGAATACATTATTTGATCGTTACACTCCAAATTCAGCCACCATTTTTGTCCGTTTGTCTCACATGCGTGTCCCACTTTCTCAACAAATGGTCATTTTTTTTTCTACTTTGGAGTTGAAGAATGAGCCTCAAACGAAGGCTAAGTATATGTGTTCACGCAATATGGAATTTTACTTTTTGTAGAAAAATAAAATTATGATGCTACTTTCTTGATTGCACAATTATATATAATTACAAGGGACTTTTCTTGACGCTTCCCCTTTTTGTTGAATATTTTACTTCAATTCGAAAGAGAGAGTGACCTACATGAAATGTCTTGCCTAGGGATCATCAACGTTCGGCAACTTATCATATTACTACTTAAACCATTGCATCTCTCTTAATTTGAAGTCAATTGATGACTTGATTGAAGCAACAAATTTCCTTTCAAGCAACGGCAAGAACAAGCAATTCTCGACGCCGTCACCAACCGCAGCAAACCTCCACTTACTTCATGGACAAAACGTTGTTGATTCTCTTGAGATTCATACAAAAATATGTAAAATCTGATATTTGGGGAAATTGCCCAGATTTGTTCTAGCGACATAAGATATTACGCGGCAACATGGTTAATAAAATTGGCTGTACTATACATGCACGAACAAAGTTTTTAACTATTTGTGCATTATATATGTATTCAACTTTATGAGTGAGTTCAAACTAGTTGTGGCTCCATTTTGAAACGTGATAAAAAAAACAAAAAAAGGGATACTCCAGTCCAGGATTTTGTTGTAGGATGTACTTGCTCGTACGTGCATTTGGCATAGGACGTGCACTTCAATCCTCCAACCCTAGAAAAATTTACCTAGGACCACTTACTAGTTGTATTGGAATGAACGGCATTGAGATTGCAACCGAAGGTGTGTTTGAGTTACATTATTTTGGAAAAACGTATTTTGAAATAGTAGATTGATGAAGAATATGTGGTTGAAAAATAAGGAAAAATTACTGATATGATTGAAAGTGTTATTTTATTGAAAAATGTGTGATTGAAAATGAGTAGAATAATGAGAATTTTAATGTGTACCAAACAAGAGCTGAATAACTCCAACTTATAAAGTGGGAGGATTTGGACAACTTCGCAAGCCTTGAAATCATTGAAGTCGCGTTAGGTTCAGGGCATTAAGAATGTGTTTGATCCCCACTTTTTTTTTTTTTTTTTTCCAAATAAATTTTTTGTAATAGTGAATTTTTGGAGAATGTGTAATTATAAAGTGGGAAAAAATTTTGAATTTACATGTAAAATACATTATTGTGAGAATGTCTGATAAAAAATAAGTTTGAAAAAAAAATAAAAATCCATGAGTCGAGATCCTAATGCATATAGATACAAATGATCCAATAGGATCAAAAACTTCCTGGAACATTTCATTTTTTAGATAACGAGGATCAAATAGGGTCTAAATATATAGTTCGTTTTATTTCGTACGATATAATGTAACGTATCAAATATCTCATTAATGTCTCCATGGTTTAAAAATATGAACACACAAATATTATCCATGTAAAATCCATGTGGTGAACTGGTTATTCAATCCCAAGATTTCTCTTCGTGTTCGATTCTATCATATATAACATTCAGTTAATTTGACGAGTACAAGAAATTAAATAACATATCTTTGAATTGATATTTCTTCGAGTAGTTGCTGTCAAGCAAAAAGCAGTAACATTATTAATGAGCAAACGCTTTCTTGAGAAAGATCAATGTTGTCATTATTTGGTTCTTAATCGCACTTTGAAATCTTTCGACTTTTGCCCAATAATATGATCACTTTCTTATTCTATAAAGGTATCATTGTAAAGCACTTTTGCACAAGAAAATATTGTTGACAAGATATCAAAAAAACCGATCAGAATCCTCGTTTGCAACCCCCACTTTAAATTTTAGCTTTCTGTCTTTTCAAAAAATCAATCTGCTTCCCTCGCAATAATGGAGTTTTTTTTTTTTTTTTTTTTTTTTTGACAAAAATAAAACAACTTTGTAAATTGAACAGCCAAAAAATTCTTTGTAAGTTCCATCGTGTTTTTAATCCTTGTTTCTTGGAAGAAAAGGCTCATAATTGAAATACACAAGTTATCGCAGTGACGTATGACTTTTTATTTTTTGCCTCTGTTTGATACACATTTTATCAAAATATATTCTTTCAAAACTCATTTGCAATCGCACATTCTTCGATAAAATAATATTTTTCATCACATCAATATTTTTTTCTTATTTTTTGGAGAATATGCGATTAAAAAATAAAGAAATATTTTGAATTTAAGTGTAGAATTTATTGTGTGAATGTGTGATTGAAAATGAATATGTAAAATAAAGAGTTTTGAAATAACGATTATCGAACAAGGGCTAATTCTTCATTGAGAATGTGACTATGCAGTCATAATTTTAGAACTCACAGGATAAAAGTGAGAGAGCAAACAATGAACCTCGATGATCATAGTCGAACATTGGTAACAATATATTGAAAAATTAAGAACGTCGATGAAACTGTCACCAATTCTTGCTTTATTTAACTATAATACTTGAAGTTTCTTATTATTATTTTTTTCATATTTCTTTAGCTCCCAGTTTTTTTCATCTTTCTCTCTCTCCTACCTCCTAATTTTTTTCTAGCTGTATATATCTCACCAGTTTGGTGGCCTCGCTTGGCCGTTTATCATATGCATTCGGCCCCCGTGCACAATGTTTATATAACATAATTTGGGGATGTGCTAGAAGCGTATAAGTGAATAGGGGGCATCACGTGTCTATTATGGACACCATTATGGCACCACATATGTACAATGAGAATAACCCCATAATTCGTGCTCGAGAAATTATATGTTTTCACCTTTTTGTTTTATTTTCTTTAACAAATTCGTCAAACATTCCAATCTTGAAAATTCTTTTTTTTTTTTTTTTTTTTTTTCAAATTATGTAGGGTTCCACCCACTTCATGTGAGAAGGGACAGGCACTCAAACGTAGAAGCATCTTGGCCCTCTTTTGGCGCATGCCCTTTAACAACTATGTCCTTTTTTTAAAGCTAAAAATCGTATATCCCTATCTTCTCCCCTGTATCCTACGTAAGCTTCAACATCAATCTTGTACAAATAATTGACTTTTTGGTCACTAGCTACTATTCAAAACCAGAGTTTCTTTCACCAAAGTGGTTATGCATCGACCACAAATTCTCCCCTACTAGGTTTTGGCTCGAGAGCTATTTTGTGCATCATTAACTTACATATTGTATATTGAGGATTAAGCCCCAACGTGAACTTAATTATGCACACAGTTTTTACCTACTAGGGGTTCCATGTTTTTGTTGGTGTCAAAGATACTACCCGAATGTGCCCGAGCTCAGTCAGACTTGTTCACATGGGGAGTGGGCCACATGTAATTAAAATATTGCCAAACGGCAACCCCCCCCCCCCCCCCCACAACTACTGTGTGTATTTTGTCTCGTACATGAATTTGAATTCATGTACCTATAGCACGGTTCTAATTCGATACTGAACCAGCATGGCCTAAAGAGAGCTTCATGTTACAAAACAACTATGCCTGCAGAAACTCAACTAAAAATATTATGGAAGGTGCGACGACACAAACTTTGCATAAGACTACTACTCTTATCTCCTCTATAAAACACCTTCTTGCACTAATTCTTTCCAGAAAGCTAGCTATCCTGCTATTTGCTAACGGGTGCATTCATCTTTGTCCTTACTTTATCACACTTTAATTGCTTGGCCAACCGAGTTTCGTCCTTTAACTAGGTTGAGAGTTGTAAATATTAGGCATGTTGCATGGCACAAGGCTACACGTCAATGTACTCTTATTGTAGCCATGATTTGAATGGTACGTCTCAAAGCTATTTTTTACAAAGAGTAGAAATTTTAGAAGAAAAATTGTTGGTGTACATAATGTACATAGGGGTGTTCATTACCCTCACATCACATGGAGTGGGACACATCCCATTTCAGAATCATACGTTTGGGTGGAAATGAACTTAATTAAGATTTGCTTTCGTAATTAGTCCGCGTGTTTATCTCTAACCGTCCGTTTGGCCTCCATTATTAAACATTATAATGAGAGGAATAATAATTTTTTTTGGAAAATGTGTGGTTAAAAAAGATTTTTTTTTTTTTTTTTTGAGTTTATGCATAATATTATTTTATTGGAGAATGTGTAGTTGATAAGAAGAGAGTAAAAAATGAATTATAATTTAATGAGAAATAATATGAGGTCAAATAGGGGTTAAATGAAAGGTTGAAGGTGTGAAGGAGCATATGAATTCACGATACGCAATTTAATTATAACTTGTATTTAAATTCCAAAAATTGTAGAAGAAAGTGTGTTTAAGCTATATTATTTTAAAAGAATGTATTTTGCAATAGTAGACTGATGGAAAATTTGTGATTGAAAAAGAAAGAAAAATTATTGATGTTATGGAAAATATTATTTTATAAAAAATGTGTAGTTAAAAATGAGTACAAAAAATGAAAATAAAAATTTTAATATGACTCAAATACGGCATACTATCAATTCCTATGAGCACAAGTACCAAAACAATATAAAAATACCTTATCCGGCGAGACAAAAATTTAATTTTTATTTTGAGTGGTGGGATTGGGCGTGCACCAAGCAAGAAACATATCAACTCACACGTGTTCACCAACTCAAACATAATATGTCTTATTATCTTTAACAATCTTAAATACAACAAGAAAATAGGAGATTTTAGGGTGCATTATTTCTCTACATGCTTGCATCCATACCTGAAGAGAGATTAGCAAGAGCAATGAACAACTTTTTTGTTCGACAATATTAATTGTCAAGTATTAACAGTCTTCTAACCAACCCACCCACATTTTAAGGGACATATAGTGTGTTATTGCTATAAACTATAATATCCTTCGGCATTTGTTCTTTATTTAGTGCATTATAAGATTTTATAACGGATGAGACCTAAAGCCTTATAGGGATGTCAACGAGCCGAAATTTGAGGTTTGGGTTTGGTTTGAGTAAAAATGGTTTGAACATTTTTTGGTCCGAGTCGAGCCAAGCTTTTTCTCGGCCAAACAATTTAGGCTCAACCGAAGCTTTCGATTTGGGCCTTGTTGAGCCGAGGCGGCTTTGCTTACAAATTAAATTTTTTTTTTTGGGTTGGGCTCGTCACGGGCCGAAAATAGCCTGTGACACGAGCCGACCAGACAAACCACGCAGGTTGGTCCGGTCCCAAAATGGGGCTCGGCCTGAGCCTCGACTCAATTCCACAGAGCCACAAGCCGGGCTGGCAGCCTGGCTCGGACTTTTCCTCAGCCGAGCAACTGGCCATTTAAACTGGCGAACAAAATCAACACCCCTAACTTCCTTCAAAGTAGAAATAACCCTTGAAACTTTTTGAAAATGAGACCCCTTTCAATTATCCTATGACATTTGTCCCATATTTTTGAGGAGATTCATAATTATTTGCATGTTATCTGCACTTTACTTTCCCAGCATTGGAGAGTGGTGGGACTGCAAATATATACAATCATTGTATTTCAATACTGTTCTTTCACACTCTCACAACAGCACAATATAGTGGATATTCCCCAGTTTTTCTTTTTGCTATTAGAAAGAGGAGTACTGCTGTACTGGCATTGGTTGAACTTAAGAGGTCATGTTCTTTTCGAAATGAGCACGGTACCAGGCTTGTCAACTTAAATGTTATACACATCTGTTACTGTCAAAATTTGTCAATCACCAATAATCTTGAAAAACATTTTTTAGAAAAAGAAGGTGGGGAACTCTCTCTATGAACTTTCGACGCTCAACTCAAGCTGTTAATGAAATTCTTAACCATATGCATGTACATACATATATACGTGTGTAGACGAATAGCGGAATACAATAAACCAAATGAACAGATCAGTACCAAAAGTAAAATAAGAAGCGATCAAGTGGGCTACCATATTTTCCTCGAACTGTACATCTAGGTTTTTCATTTATCTTTTGAATTTTGTACTTCAAATAAATAAGAGTTCACATAAAGTTTACATGTTCATGCAATGTTAGCATTTTACCTTTTGGTAAAAAATAAAAATAAAAATAATATTTCATTTCAAATACTTGCTTGATATTGATTTTGCTCACCAATATTCAATTACATGTGACTTTTCTTGGCACTCGCCCTTTTTATTGCGCATATCGAATATTTTTTCATCAGTAGCAACTTATAATATTAATAATTTCTTAAAGTGATTAATCTCACCTAGTTTGAAGTCAATTGATTACTTGATTAAAACGTGGTAAAATGAATATTTCTAATATTCGTTGTAGGTTGTACTCGTCCGTACGTGCAAAGAACATGCACTTCTCAATCCTAAAAGCCTAGAAAATTTATCAAAGACCACTTTGTTGTATATGAAAGGCATTGAGATTTCAACTGATTAATATCAAGATTTATACGTGGTAGGACTGGGCCACTTTGCAAGCATTTGAAATCCATCTTTGGTAACCAACACTCAACAGGACAATATAGTGTTATGCAAAAGATTATAACCTTATTTTATAATATTGTCGGTCATGTCTCAATTTGTTTTTAGAAGTAATGATTCCACATAGTGTCGTAGTAGGCAAAAGATTTACTTTCGATTCTTGACTCCACCACATTTATGAATATACTTCACTAGTCAAACCTTTTAAAAATGCATTGACCTAATAGAATTTGATAATTCACCAAAAGTGCTGCAAGGAAAAATCTTCTTGTTCCGAGATTAAATCCCGGATCAAGACAATGGCGCCCCCCTAGGGGGGGCGGGGGGGGGGGGGGGGGCTCAGCCCCCAAGACAAATAGCACGGCCCTTGCTGCAAACTCATCGTCAAAAGTTAATAATAATAATTAAAAAAAAAAAGGAAGCAGTTCTATGAAAATGAATCTATAACATTAGGTTAACTTAATTCGATCAATACAAGAAATAATATATCTTTTAGTCGATATTTATCCATTATCTTTTGGGACAGTGACTTTCTATGTGGTTGCTATCAATCAAAATGCACTAAAGGTCCGTTTGATTGGCAAATGTGGAAAGGTTTTCAAATTTCACGTAAGTTGGAAAATAAAAATCCAATTATCCCCATAATAATACAATTTTCATAAAATTGAAAAAAAAAAAAGTTTAAAGTGATTGTACATTGGATTTCGAACTCCATTTCTACTTTCGCATCAAACAACCAAAGTAAAAGTTCAATTTCTCGGACGTGACATTTTCCATGGAATTTAAACCAATCAAACAGACCTAACTTTAACTTGCACACACTTTCTGGAGAAAGATAGCCATGTTGTAATTGTTTGGTTCTTTATCACTCAATCGCACTTCTAGAAACTTTTTGAATTTTGCCCAAAAAATTGGTATTTTTCTTCTATTCTATGCATATCATTGTTAAGCCATTTCTGAGTGCAAGAAAATCATTTTCTTGTTGACAAGATTGTAAAAGAACTTATGAGAATTACCCTCGTTTGCTTCCCACTTTGAGTTATAGCTTTTTAAAGTCAAAACTTTTTAAGTTAAACATTGTTCTTAACCCTCTTTGATGAATTGCTGTGGAGAAAAAGGAAGATGATACACGTATACAGAAATATTTTTTTACAGAATGTTTACATACACTCACATGGGGGTGACTCTATGTGAATTAAATATTGTCCATACAAAATGGGGTCCACTCCCACGTATGTGTTGTAAGCTTTTTGCGTGTTTTTTTTTTTGTTTCCACGAGTGTAGCAACACTAGGAGAGAAAAGGCTCATAATCCAAATACGCGAATTATCGCAATGGCATAAAATAAATTAATTTTTTTCCGTCTTTAAATAATTAAATAGGTAGAATAGAACACATCAAATGATTAGGCAGAAAACTGCAAGACAACTAAAATTCAAAGCCGAGATTTTTAACTAGAAAATCCCTTCCATTCTGAAAGAATATCACATGACCGCAGTCTACCACATATTTTAAACTAACAAAATAGTTGAGTACAATCATTTCCTTTTTAATACTATTAATCAACAATTAATTCTTTATCCAAAAATATAAATCAACCCTCCCTGACAGCTCTACGGGGGAATCTTTTGGTCTTTTTTATTCACATGCACTGGCGGACTCATGGGGTCTTGGGGGTACATGCCCCCAGCTTTTGAGATTTTTTTTTTTTTTTTTTTAAATAAATTCATGTTTAGTATCGATTGAAATCTAAATTAAGGTTAACAATTAATTTTAATAACATATTTTATGGAATCCATAACTATTTACCTTTTATCAAAATTTACTAAAAAATTGATTTTAATCTCCACCAAATATGGGTAAAATCACAATAAATTTGAATTTCGATAATATGCTAATTTTAAAAATTCACCTACGACCGTACGCTAATCGAATCTACAAATTGCTTATGTCATATCGAAACTTATTTCGAGAACTACATTATGACAATATCGAATAGTCCAAACATATATCGAAAATAGTTAAAAATACGTTAAACGTGTGTTTTAAAGAAAGATGTCTGACTCGCATTTTTTTAAAAAAAAAAATCAATTATTTCATTTACATTTATTATTTTTGTGATACAAATTTTTCAATGTAATTTTCATCATTTTATTAGGAAATCTTATATGGAATATGACATCAAAAATTTTCGAAATTTTACATCTGAAAATGTCATATCCCATGTAGATTTTCAGATGAAAAATTACATGAGGTATAATTTTTTTGGAAGTAAATTTTTTATTGTAAAATTTCTCCCAACTTTTTTCAAGTTCGATTGTGCCTCCCAAACTTTAATTTTTTGCGTCCGCCCCTGCTCACATGGATCCTTCCTCCTCATGTGAGTGGATGTTAAGAAGAGTGTCAAAATCCTTCTGGCAAACAAGTTTATTTCAAAATTGATATCAACTTATCTGTCAAATTAAAATAGTTTTTGATCTTACGATTATAAGTAAAAGAGAGTAAACCATGAACCAAACCACTAGTAAGAAGAAATTCCGTCAAGAAGTTACATGATATGAAGTACCGGCGAGAAGTTTGGCATGCGAGGTGGATACTGTCAATTTCCTAAACTGGTGCATAATCAATTTATTGCTTTTGTATTTTCTTCATTACATTCCTTGATATGTTCCTAAACTGGTGCATACTCAATTTATTGCTTTTGTATTATCCTCATTACTTTCATCCTATTCTAATACGACCTACTTGTATGCTCAAGGAAATTAAAAATAAGCAAACAAGAAGAAGAAAAACTTAACCCCATAATCCCATCTTGTCTGATAGAATCAGCTAAATATACCTAAGTGTGATGGTTTCGTACCGGACCTTCTTGTTGTAAAGGTGCAATCCATATAAGAACGTCATGGGGTGGTAGGATTACCCATGATGTACTAGTCTGGTTGCGTCCTCCTATTTTTTGGCAAGTTTCAACTAGGCAGTGCCTGCATGTTGGGCAAGAAGAGTGTGAGTTCAGCCATTCATCAATGCAACGGACATGGAACCCATGGTTGCACTTAGGCAAGACTCGAACACGTTCTCCTATGGCGAAATCTGAGAGGCATATTGCACACTCCGTATCCAAACCTGGAAGGTTAAGATCACATGTGTAACTTATTATAGGGAATGTTTTGAGGGCCTTTTGCTTTATTCCTGTATTGGCTAGGCGCGCAAACGGGGTGTCATCATAGGATACAAAACTCGACCGCCTTTTTGCACATCTTATGATGGAATTTAATCCAAGTGAGCAAATTAAGGCAGACAAGAGGACTGATAAGACAATTCCAACATTTGCCTCGAATGTATTGTCCCTGTATATGGTATTGGATGGAGAAAGTGCTGCTACAGTTGATACTGGAGGTGAACTATAAAGAGGAGCATGGAGTAACAATCTTCTTGAGTGACAATTTTTCAAGAATTCTTGAATGATTATTGATGAAGGGTTAGCCATTGTCTCCAATTGCTGAGTGTTTTGGATTTTGTCTATGATATAATTTCTCTCGAGGTGGTTGCACAAGGGGAAATATATAGAGAGAAAAAGTTTAAATGGTGGATCAACTTTTGGATATTAAGCCCATGTTTGGTGCACATTATTTCCAAAAGAATGCATTTTTTTGGTTGATTTGATGGGGAATATGTGGTTGAAAAAGAAGGAAAAGTTATTGATGTGATGGAAAATATTATTTTATTGAAAAATGTGTGGTTGAAAATGAGTAGAATAATGAAAATGAAAAAAATAATGTGGCCCAAACAGGGGCTAAATGACCGAAAAACTGTATTTTCAAACTAATCTTGATCTTGTGAGAATATTCTGTGGGTTTAAAGCCTTCTTAAGTTTTTTAAAATTTGATTTTTCTTTTACTGCATTAGAATCCTCTACTAGGCTTTGCAATCAACAATCATGCTACACAAACAGAATGAACGACAGGGTTAAAAAATATGGGAACAAATAGCACAACATCATTTGACAGTTTAAAAAAAAAAAAAAAATTTACCCATACAAGTGCTATCAACATAGCACCTGTTACAGCCCCTGTTTTTAAACCCCGCTTGAGTAGCATTATTCTCCAATCAAACATGGGCCCGACCACTTTCTTGATAGCACAGAATGGGTCGTGGGCCCAGAGACTAAGAAGGGAAGATGAAGTTTCCTCTTTAGGGCAACATGTAGAAAAATAAAAAAAAATAAAATTTCTATTTTCTAGTAGGTTGCTGTTAAGTTTTTAAATTTGAAAGTGCCAAGGTGGACATTTGAGAGAGTCGAACTCCAGGTTCCAATTCTTTTGCATTGCATTTCAAAAAGTTCGTAAACACAGAGTTACGTGTAAGTTATATGAATACACAGTTGTTACCTAGTATGGGTTCCAAGTTTCGTCAGTGTCAAAGAACATACGGGAATGCGTCAGAAAAGCTCAAGTTTGTTCCATACAGGAAGATCGAGCACGACCTAAAGCGTGTTTCATGCTATAAAACATCTATAGCTGTAGAAATTCAGCTAAAATAATATAGCGTGTCTAACGTTCGAGACGTGCTAGGATCTATTTGATAATTCGCAAGATGTGACAACACTCCACAAATTTTGCACAGGAATACAACTCTTCTATACGACACCACACCTTGCCATTCATTCCAGGAAAAAAATAAAATCTCTCAACTTGGTATGTAACTACTCTAAGAATAACGAGATCATCCCCATGTGATATGACACGTGATGTGAAGTGAAATGATAAATCCAATTAAATGTTTGAATATGAGATCAACTTTATTGACTTCATCATTTAATATCATCTCACATCAGGATCATCCTCAATTTGTACATGTATCGTCACTTGTTTCTTTAAAATGGTCCCATGAGAATCCAAGATACAATAAAATCGCATTATGAAGATCTGAGTTACAAGTGTGGTTTACAGGTTTACAGCTAAAGTAAGATATTTATCAATCTAATTAGATCTTCTAAAAAATATCTGGTACCATAAATAATTAGTTGCTGTCTAGATATAGTGGTAGCCTTTTAAGGCTAAGAAAGTTGTTTTCAACCAAAATATCTTCAACCGTTACTCTTTAACGTTTAAAGTACATTCCTACTTAACTGGATACTGCATATACGCAACACAAAAAGTTATCTTTGCTGGGCTGCTGCTATTTGTTGCATTTCATCTTTATCCTTATTTTATCACCTTTTTATCACTTTAATTGCTTGGCCAACCACATTCTGTCCCTTAAAGAGGCTGAGCACTCGAAATGTTAGGCAGAAAGCTACGCACCATGTACTCTTATGGTGCCAAAGATTTGAATGATTGAGTTAAGAGGGGAGGGAGGGAGGGTGGAGTGGGGGATGGGGGCTTAATTAAGAGCATGTTTGGCAAAGCTTAAATTATAATTTGAGTTGATTGAACATACTATTTACTCACGCCCAATTTATAGAATCCACAACTTATTATCCATGTATTATTCACGTGAACACTTAAAAATACTATCAAACAAGATTTGCTTTTGTATTTTTTTGATTAATTAAGAGCAACATGGAGTTGGACCCTGTCTCTTTGGGGGTTGGATTACACTAGTTAACAATGTTGTCAGGTAGACCCATGCAATAAATGAAAAATGGGGGATGGAATGTTACCTGGCTGTGCACCAAGCAAGATGGTGCAAGAAAAATATCAACTCTCATATGTTTACCAATGCAGACATAATATGTTTTACTATGTTTTAACAATCTTAAATACGACAAGATAAAAACAAGTAATTTTAGGACTCATCATTTCTCTTCATGCACACTGCTGACCAAACAAACCAGATTCTTTTTTTTTTTTTTTTTTGCATTGGTTTGCAAGGGATATATAATGCATTATTGTTTTTATTGCTGCTAATACAAACAATAATATCCTTTTGACATATGTAACGGTGACAATGGGTTGAGCCGGCTCAATAATATCCTTTGACATATATAGCGATAGAAATAGGCCAAGCCGAGCCTCCCACAAGCTCGGCTCGTTCCTTGAGGGCCAAGCTTGGCTCGTTCACTGAGCTCGTGGACCGAGCCAAGCTTTGGCCTGCGAGCTCCTTTTTTTAGATAAAATCCTCATTTGTCAGGTTTGGGATTGACTATTTAAATTTCGAGTAGACGAAATTAAAAATTGTATACGAACAACTTGTTAAGTATACAATTTAAAAATAAATAAATTAAAACAGTATTATAAAATAATTTTTTTATTAATATGATTAAATTAAATATCACTTACTTGACAACATGCAATTTCAGTATATTTATCTTGCAGTCGGAAATGAACGTCTTGTCAATACTTCACACACATCAATGTTTCCAAAATATCTTCTTTTAGTCGGCTCTTGACCTCGGACAGAACCCTTTTAATTGCACTAAAAGCAGACTCTGAAACTACAGTGTTAACCAAATGTATTAGTAGGTCTTTTGCAATCGTATAAACCATAAGCCATTGTCATTCATACTTTTACCAGAAGTCAATAACTTCTCCTGAACTTTTTTAATTGATGTATTACTAGGCATATCACGATTAAAGTAAAACTTGTTCACGAAAAAATTGTTCGTTTTAAATCACTGCAAGTGTACGGTTCGTAACAAGTAATAAAGTGGAATTGAGAATTTCAGATATCGTTCCCACAGAAATTGAATTAATTTGATTATAATTACTGAAACATTAACCGAATCTATAGATGCTTGAGATGAGTATAAAGATTTCTAACTAAACAAAGATTATATATGCAACTTAACTAAATTCTACCAACTAACTAAATGCAATTAAAAGTTCAAACGCCAAGTGAAAGTTTCTTATGAATAACAAATAAGTAGTAGGAGCAAGAATCCCCATATAATGTTTGCCTTGGAATCTAGTTCTACAATATCAACAACATGCTTGATAGTTTGAAAAATCAATTATTCTAATATATCTAACAATCTCTCTTGAGAATTTCTGGACCTATTCAAGTAAACCACCCAACTATATCTCTATGACGAATGTAAATTCACAAGAATGCATGTATTTTTATGATCATTTAAAGATTTACGCAAAGCATAGATGTATATCGCTATCCCCTATCAGATCTTACGATGACTAATACCTCGTCAAGTCTATTCCCCTTCTCTTGAATGCATGAAATAGACCATCACATTCACACAATCATATGCATAATAATTGTGGAAACAAAATAAGTGAATAAAAGTCATTCAAACCGCAAAACATGTTGTAATTGTTAATAATTGTAGAACTAAAATCCAAAGTTACATAGCAAAGTTCATCGATCTTTTAGCACAAATAGATTTAGCCTAACATGGAGATGAAAAGAAAATACAAAATTAAAGTAAAAGAAGACATCACCAAAAAGTCAGTTTTGCTTCAAATCCAAGAGTTCTTCTTCAAATCCTTACCCCAAAATCTTCTTCTTTATGTATTCTAGGGTTCTCTTTATGTTGTAATGTCTATCCCCTCTTTTTGGACGGCCATAGGGTTTTAAAATACCCCTCAAGATTCGTTTCCATAAGAGTTGTATTCAAATTAGGAAACCAGAATTTTCTCGCCCATACTTAATTTTCTGCTTATGTTGATGATTTTGAAGGTTGGGCGGCCGCCCAACCAAAATAATTGGGCAACCTTGGGTGGTTGCTCAGGACAATTTTTCACCACTTTTCTTTTCCGCCATTTTCTTCGTTATTTATTCCATCTTGGTCCTCCTCATCAAATTATTTCAATTGTAGTGCTTCAACTTTTACCCAAATGCATATTAGTCCCCAAACTTCCATCAATTGGCCGATTTATCCGTCTTTCTTTTCCAATTGCTTAGAAACATATCCAAAACTGAAAGAAGATGAAAATAACCTAAGTTAAGTAAAATTCAATAATAAAACAACGCAAAAGCTTAGTAATATGGCCACAAATAAGTGCACAAAAATGCATTTATCAATCAAGTAATTCAGTAGACAATGTATTTGAACTTGCGTCTAATGTCTGATTATATGCGGCGGACATGCTACTACTAGAAGAACATATTGCATCATATCTATATGTATTAATGCCATCAAATAAATTTAATATTTCAACTCCATCTTCTTCAATATTAGCGCCAGAAGTGCAAAGAGTGCCCGACTAAAATCTGCATCCATTCGTTCTGCATATAACTCATACATTTCGCATAAAACTTGTTCTAAATATGTGTATTAAAAGTTAAAGCTTTTGAATAGTACCTGATAAATAGTATCAGGGGTCCATGATGCATGCTAAATGAAATAATACAGACAAAGCCCTTCTAATATTTTCTAAACTTTAATTTCATAAAATCTATAATTTCACTAAAATTGGGATCATTTTTGTATTTATGAAAAACCCTTGCAATTGTATAAAGATGTTCAAACACCATACAACTAGTTTGTTAGTACACTCTAGATAAAATATTTGTAGAGTCATAAAAACTTGCCTTTTTTATTTATTTTTATTTTAAGAGCTAAAAGTTAATCAGAGTCATTTAATATAGTGTTATCATCGTTTCTAATACGCCAATTGTTATAAAATTCAGTTATTATATATTTAAATCATTCGCATGATTTTAATAATAAGTAAGTGGAGTTCCATCTATATTATACGTCACTAACAAATGCTTTCGTATTCATCACCTGAATTCGGCACAAAATTCATCGAAGGGTTGTTTTGTATTAGGTGAAATCGTAATATATATTAGTGCGTCACTAACTCTTTGAATTTCATTCTTAATATGTTTCAAATCATCTTGCACAATTAAATTAAAAATATGACCCACATAACGAATATGAAATAAATGACCACCGAAATCAGGCTGTAGTACTCTATACAATTTATCGATAACTGGTTTATGAACACTAGCATTGTCAAATTTAAAAGAACAAATTTTACTCTCGCTGTGATATTTTCTAATAATACTCATAATAACGTCAAATATATTGTTAACGTTGTGACTTGTGAGGGAACTCAATTATTTGAAAAGCAATTTTTTTTATGTATACACCAAAACATGTCTATATAGTGTGCAGTTATAACTATATAACCTCTTTTATTAATCATTTCCCATAAATCCAATGTTAAAGATATGACACCGTCATATTTCTGCAAATCAGTAATCAATTGTTTCTTTGTATGAAAGAAATATTCTATTGTATTGGAACGAATAGTGTTTTCACTTACCCCAACATACATCGGTTAAAGATATTCTTTCATGTAGAAGATGAAATATTGCTATTGCTAGAGGCAACTCAGTACCGGCAACAAACTTCACCATTCCCACTCAAGTTTCTCCTCCGAATATATCCATGTGCAAAGTGTCTAGAAGCAAAATCGATGGTTGGACTACCAAATTGTAGTTGCGTTTAAGAGGCACCAATAAGTCCATGTTTGGCTGCACATGCTTTGTCGTAACGGTTGAGATAGGTGGTGCCAAGGCCCTTTTGCCATGCCGATCGTATTTAACAGTGTTTACATACTGCTTTAAACTTTGCGACTCTGTCGACCATACGACCCGTTGAAATCAATTTAAAATGATCCCAATATTTCCTATTTTTTTCCTTTCGCTTCCCTATTGCATCAAAAATATCTAATTCTTCATGTTCCACTTCGGGAACATCAACGTCATCCAAATTAATTGGATTACTACTTCCGTGATCATCCAACAAATGTGATGATTCCCAATTAAAGTTACTGCTTTAAACTTTAATTGGATTACTACTTCCATGCGGCGTCACAGATGATTCACCTTCGATACCGAACAAGCCCTCAACAAATGTTTATGGATCCATTAGTGATAAATTGATAATACAATAACTTGATTCCTTGAATGAAGATGAAATGACGAATGAATATGTAGAAATTTGATAATTGTACGAACGTAAATCGTTATGAATTGGTGTATAAAAAATATTATGTATAGAATATATATTGTAACTTGTATAGTATAGTAAATAAGTACATAAAAAGTATGAAAGGAAAAGATTGTAAATTTGTAATGTGATAATTGAAATTGAAAATAGAATATAGTAGATTGTAGAATGTGGAAGAGAGTAAGAATTGTTGTTAGTGTGTAAAATTTTTTTGTAATGAGTTGGGATATTTATAGAGTAAGAAAAGAAGGAAAAAGTGACCAAAACGGCCACTTTTTACAGTGACCAAAACAGTCACTTTTTTCGGAAAACTGGTCACTGTAGTGGCTCGCCACCACATGAGCCCACGAGCTAGGCTTGTGGGTGAGGCGAACGGATTCTGCTCATCTAAAGAGCCAGGCCGCTGGGCTTGTACTTGGGCTCGTCCAAGTAGAGGCTTGAGTAACCCATGAGCAAAGTTTTGACGAGCCAAGTGGCCAAGCAGACGAGTCATTCGGCCCGTTTGCCACCCTAGTCATATGTCCCTTACAAATTGCATTACTAGAAACCGCTATTGGCTAGTCCTTAAAGTAGCAACACCTTTAAACTTTTCATAGTCATATATGATTTTTTTACGAGATTCAAATTTATTTCATGAAACATAAACAAATAAAGTAAGTTCCAAATGCTAATTCGCACCTAACTTTCTCTAGGGATGACAAAAAAACTCAGTGGCTCGAACTGCGGGCTCGACCCGTAAAAAGCCCGAGCCGAGCCCGGCTCGAGCTCGGTTATACCGAGCTGAGGCTCGGGCAAAGCCCCTTTTTGGGGAGTTGGCTCGAGCCTGCCCATATGTATATATATAAAAAGTATGAAAGGAAAAGATTGTAAATTTGTAATGTGATAATTGAAATTGAAAATAGAATATAGTAGATTGTAGAATGTGGAAGAGAGTAAGAATTGTTGTTAGTGTGTAAATTTTTTTTGTAATGAGTTGGGATATTTATAGAGTAAGAAAAAGAAGGAAAAAGTGACCAAAACGGTCACTTTTTTCGGAAAACTAGTCACTGTAGTGGCTCGCCACCACATGAGCCCACGAGCTAGGCTTGTGGGTGAGCCGAACGGATTCTGCTCACTTAAAGAGCCGGGCCGCTCGGCTTGTACTTGGGCTCGTCCAAGTAGAGGCTTGAGTAACCCATGAGCAGAGTTTTGACGAGCCAAGTGGCCAAGCAGACGAGTCATTCGGCCCGTTTGCCACCCTAGTCATATGTCCCTTATAAATTGCATTACTAGAAACCGCTATTGGCTAGTCCTTAAAGTAGCAACACCTTTAAACTTTTCATAGTCATATTTGATTTTTTTATGAGATTCAAATTTATTTTCATGAAACATAAACAAATAAAGAAAGTTCCAAATGCTAATTCGCACCTAACTTTCCCTAGGGATGACAAAAAAAACTCAGCGGCTCGAATTGCGGGCTCGACCCGTAAAAAGCCCGAGTCGAGCCCGGCTCGAGCTCGGTTATACCAAGCTGAGGCTCGGGCAAAGCCCCTTTTTGGGGAGTTGGCTCGAGCCCGGGCCTGGGCGAGCCTGCCCATATGTATATATATATAAAAAAAATAATAATATTTTTTTGAAAGAGTGCTTGCCTTTGCAAATGCAAAACCCGAGCCGGCTCGGTTCGGCCTGAGCTTTTGGCCCCTAAGGCCCGGACCAAAAGCTCGGGCCGAGCCTCATTTTTTTGGCCGGACTTTGCTCGACTCGACCCAAAAAAAGTTCGAGCCGAGCTCGAGCTTTTTTTTTTGCTCGGGCTCGACTCGTTGACATAGCTAACTTTCCCAGCATTGGAGAGTGACTTCTCTCTCATTAATATATACTACTGTCTCTGCTCGAACTTTTTTTTTTGCTCGGGCTCGACTCGTTGACATAGCTAACTTTCCCAGCATTGGAGAGTGACTTCTCTCTCATTAATTCGGTGAGTGGTGGGACTGCAAATATATACTACTGTTGCTATTTAGTTTTTCCCTTTCAAGCTCACACAGCAGCATAATCTAGAGTGTGGATATTCACAGTTTGTTTCTTTTTGCTATTAGAAAGAGTACTGGCATTTGTTGAACTTGGGAGGTCGTGTTTTTTTCTAAAATGAGCACATATTAACCTAGATATATGAAGAAGTTACTTTTCGAGCTTATCTAAGTCCTAGAACGATGCTTAATTTGAATTAATTAAGCAAATTTTTACTAACTTTGTTGTATGTGATTTTTATAGGTTAAACATCCAATTTGAAAATGACCGATAAGGTCGGCCCTGCAAATTTTGAGGCTCTAGACGAAAAATTATCATGAGACCCTTACACATATTTTTTACGAGCGTATAGCATCAAACATAGTCGAATTAAACAATTTTTCATGATGGGAAATATTAGACATATGGTACTTGCTCACCATTTGATTCGTTCGACGATCAATTTTTATGTTCAAGAAGGAAAAATCATATACTCATTAGATTAAAATATTTTATTATATGCTACAAATTTTTTAATATATCATATATAATAATACGTATTATATAAAACAACACAAAAAAAATATCTTATTGTAACTAATTAAACTTCTTGAAATTCCTAAATTCCTTAAACGGCCCGTTAATTAGTCCTGAAATGTTCCAATAATCAAGCTAATTTATGTTATTTTTATTTCTTCCCTTAAATGTACTCCCAGAATAATAAAAAGGTGGATGGTAAAATTGAAATTAAAATTTATATTAGTACTAGGTGTAATTTGCACATTTTATAAAGGGATAATTGTTTTGGGCTTTCCAAAAACATTTGAGGCCCCCTTATATCTTGAGGCCCAAGGCCACCAGAACCCTGATGATGCAAAATGGGGCCATTTTTTAATTTAATTATGTTAAAGGTTTTATTATAGAAATTATAAATTGACCGTTTTACTCATTTAATTTCATAATTTTAGTCAAAGATCAAATTTCAGGGTTGACTAATGAAATACCAGATGGAGTCTGTCCAATGGATTCCAGCTACCATTAAAGTGAAAGGTTTGGGAACATGGCTGCAAAAATAAAATATTAACATGTATTTTGTAGCAAATTAAAAGGTTTGGGATCTCTGTTGCAATTTTCCCTAAAAATATTCAAACTTACAATAACAATAATATTCTAAAACTTCAAATTTCTAAATTATATTTCCTCTTGAAGATTTTTTTTTATATAGAAAATCAACAATTATACTATTACAATCAATCTGTTTTGGAACTTATTTTCAATAGACACCATGGACAATATCCATTCAACCTTTCTTTTCCACATTGTTGACCGAAGATAGAATTTTAGCAACTTCAACTTTGAGAATTTCCTATGATAGATGTAACTATAATTGATATAGTCAATAATATTTATAAGTTATACACACATTTGAAAAACAATAGTCCATCATTTTTATATAGTCCAATACTCCAATAACCAATTTGTCTCTTCTAACAAACAAGTTATAAAATTTTGCAGCTTAAACAATAACTCATGACCATTAATATCAAAATCAGAAACTTCAAGTTGATCACACCAACACTTTAATTATCTTATGCAGAATGCAATTTTTCTACATCAAACAAAAATTCAAAAAGTATTTTCATATTTTAAAATTGTTTAATCCTTAACTTAAGTGGGAAATCAACTATATATATGCAATAATTAGCTTTAAAATATTCTTTAGTTGAATGTGTTATATCATCATCGACATTTTCATTAAAGTGCTTCTTTTTATGAATAATAAGCTTGGGCTATAGGTTCAACTTTCATAAAATGCAAGATTAAGACTATTACAATCACTTAAGTGTAAAATGCCCTTGAATTTACTTTTGGTACTCTTTTCTATAAACTTTTATGCTTCTCTTTCATGTTAGAACGATTATCATAATCATGACCTCTTAAATCACTAATATTAAGTTCAAGTACTTTTAAAATTCTTGATAATTCATAAAACAACCATTACCCTAAAGTATCATCTACATTAAGGAATTTTTAAAAAAACGCTTCTACTTTTACTGGACTTGCTAAGCATCTACATATCGTACTATGAGACATGTTTTGACACAGAATGAAAGTTCTAGATTTACAAACGTAAACTTGAACGAGAGAATTGTAATTCACAAGAAAGTAATAGCTTCCAAAATTGAATTAATTTTTATTCAAAAACAAAATAGCCTTTAAATAGTCTCTGAAAATTCTAATTTAAGCAAAAAGACCAAAATAGACATCCACTAAATAAAAACAACTAAAAAAATAATGCTAAAACTTTAATTGCCCGGTAACACGCCTTAAACTGCGAATCTGAGGCTGGAAAACCCGGTTGGGACGGTATGGAGAGCTAAAAGACGTTTTCGAAAACATATTATAATAGAAAATTTGACATCGGTTCAAAAAGTTATGTCCCTTTCTTCGGAAGGGCTCTTTTAGCCAATTTTCTGTACAATTATTCTTCAAACTCTAATGTCAATTGTCCTACATCATATTTGTTAAAATTAATAATAATAATAATCAATCAATCAATCATTTAGACCTTTATTGGCTAATTGAGTGTTATTTCACTCTATCTTAAATAACTTACAACAAAAGCAAAATACTATATCCTATGAACTTAAGAGAACAAACCAATTTCTATCGCTCTTCTCACCATTTGCTAAATGCAAAAAATTAATATGCACATGATAAATGTCTATTTTCTGAATTTTTATTAGGAAAAGCAATAACGTTTTCCCTAGGGACCTCTTTTCACCAACAATTATATCAAGTTTTGATCAATAGTTTTTCAATTTTTTGGATCGCTAATGTCTAAATGCAAAGGTACACATTAGAAATTATTATATTCATGTTTTTTCATTTCCAATTTTTTTCATCCTCAAAATTTTCTTGTTCGTGATCCACAAAATTTCCATGCTCTCAATTCATATCATCTTCACTTTGTGCCTTCTCATTTTCAAATTCTTCGTCAACCAGAATTAATTGAACTTTCTTTTTTATTATTAATTTTACTCCCAAGAAACTTGTCCTAACTCTTACTTGAGATTAAATAAATTCTTCAAATTTTCATTTCCTTTTTTAATGTCAAGACAAGTATTTTCAAGTAGGTATATTAAAGCGATCCACAATCTATAAACAATATAAGTTTAAACTTTAAATTAGTCGAGGATCACATTAATGGAACCTAACCATAGATTTTCACTTAGATAAACAAATATTTTCTTTCAACTACAAATTAATGAGAATGAAAGTCTATTAAGAAAATATTAAATATGAAAAATGTATAGACTAATGAGACAACAAAGAACTTAACAAGAAAAATAGCATGAATTAAATGTATTGTTACGCCATATTTTCGAGGTCCGATGTAAGGGTCGTCGCACTTGAAAAGTCAACAAGAAAGTCAAACAGACCCAAGAAGTCAAACATGTCGAGATCCTTGAATTACGAAACTGAAGCCCCAAGCTAAGGGACTGCCTCAAGGACAAGGTGCTACACCCCTACTGAACCGCTGCCTGAAGAAACAAAGAAAGGAGATAAAGCTCCCCGATTATAGCACCACCTAATCCGAGGCTCCCTAATTCATTCGAGGCTCATTGGAATCTTCTGAAGCTCTGAACCACCCGATGTTATGAAGTCGACGTTGTTCCTTGTGATAGATCTCAAGATCTTTCAGAAGTGATGCTTGCAATAAAGTATGTCAGTGTCAGTATGTCAGCCTACAAATAGAAAGACATACATTTTTTCAAACATTAATAACACGGAGTGGACAGTGATGTGAAGCTTCGGTCTAGGAGATGTCGTCACATAAATCTGATCCAACGATCACCACGTCGGTTAGAATAGTATAAATAGTCTTTCTTTGTACATTAAAGAGGGGATTAGCTTCTGTGTAATCTGTCATGAAAAGAGGAATTTTACCTTCATTCTCGAAAAATGCACAAGGATAGAAAGAGATTTACATACTTTGTTATTGCAAACCCAAATAATAGATATATATTGAGATTCCAACAAAAAGTTACATCGTATTATATCATATCCATCATTTCACATATCCAGCAAAAATGAATGATTTATCTTAGAAAATCCGTCGAGCATTCATTGAAATCGCAATTGCCGCTGTTACAAAACCGTCGGTGTCCGAACGTCACCGTCTCTTGCTGGAAAGCGTCTCTCACATTCATTCAAATTTAACTACCGTCCATATTCCGGCAGAAATACGCCAGATCAGCGCTTGACGTGGCAGAAGTGGGCCCGACATCTGTTGACATCATTTTTTTGGGTCAACGTGTATCGAGAAGAATTAACATATGATTTTCAAAATTATAAATTTATGAAAGTTAATATCACGGATCTACGTCTTTTAATCTATTCATTTTTCTTCAACCAATAATTTAGCCTCAACATACTTATAGTTAATTAGGTGCGCCAAAGAAGATGAAGCATCAAAGTACCACCAAAGTACAATTTACAAAGGAAAAGGCTTAATGCCCCCGGCTCAATAACTGGAGCATTAACATGGGGTTGAAATTGAATAACACCCAAAAAAATATACAAGAAGGCATAAAAAATTAAAGCAAAAAAATCATACATGTCAATATTATTGCCAAAGACTAATAAACATACGCTAGAGAATTTGCAAAGGTTGAACTTGGGGATGAGCAATTGAGGATTATTAAATGGGTGGAGAAAATAAAATAAAATATGAAAGATCACATGACAAAAGGAGAAACGAGATGGCAAAAGGAAAAAAGATGAAGAGTGAGCCCGAAATCGTGAAGAAAAAAATAAAATGCAAAGTCGCTAATGTTTTAAAAACTTATTTTACGCTTTGAAGAACATAATTTTATTATTATTATTTATAAATATAATAATTAAAATATTGTGGGGCCTTCACCAAGGCAGGAGCTTGGACGATTGTTTACCTCACCTTTAATCAGGGTTGGCACACCCACCATCTTCGGCAACTTCGCCATAATCCCTACACCTACAAAACTCTATCCTTCCCTATCACTATGTCACCGTCTTCACTAGTCCACCATCGACCATCGCCACCCAACATCACCGTTGATGAGATAAGCTAGAGAGAGGGGAAGAGGATTTGTCATACGAATAACGGATTGGTAAAGAAGATTGATTATACAATAATCGTAGAAGAAGATGTTTTATTTCATTTTCTGGTAAAGGTGCAATGTGAGGACTTTTTATTGAATTACGGATCACAGTACTATCTCCTCCAAGGACATCTTTCACTTTGGAGTTTTGATTAGATCCAATACATTATTGTTGGTATAAATGCAACCTTAAAAGAATATAGGAGATTTGAATTCTTTATTCGAAGATAGTCTGTGTTTGGTTTACAGTTCATGTTAAATTTATCTTAAAGTATTATGAGTTAACATCAAATTGTTACAAGTTGCAACTAATAAACTTCTTGCATAATTAAATTAATAGTTGCAAGCATTTTCAAACTTCAATATCCAAATAAAAATGCTGCTAAGTTGCAATGATAATTTAATTTCCTCCCAATTGCATGGAGGAGATCAAAAGCTATAGTACAATCATTAATTAAAAAGGAATTGATCTTTTTGTTGATTTTCAATAGATTTGGGAACCCAAATGGAAGCTGTGGTCAAAGGCCTTGATTTCCAGCACAAAGCCAATCTGCACTGCTCATTTTGCACCCAATAACTCCCACTGAATAAACTCACCAAGAACTTGGCTTGAGTTACATTCCAAGAACTAAGTGGAATTGGTCTAAATCCCTCCAAAGAAGGATATAGTTCTCTTTCCCTTTGCTCACAAGGAAACTGCTTCACACTATCTAAAATCCTTGCCCTAAGAAATTCGCGCTCTATGATCTTTACGGCTAATTTGAAACCTCCACAGAAACCAGACTGAAGCGAATCAGAAACAGCTGCATAATGGTGGAGAGCCTCACGGAAAAACTCCACGTAAGACATTGATGGAACTTTATCTAAGTTGAAAAGTTCTTCCTCTACTAAAATGACAATTTTAGGACGTAGCTTTCTTATACCTTTTAAGAATGCCTTGACCATTGCACTGCCCCTATGTGGCATGTGGAGCTGATGCAACATACAGTTGGCTATTACAGTACTATTTTCCACCTTAATTCCTTCAAAATCTTCCTCTCTCGTCATGAAAACATGATCAAAATTGAATGGAAGATTAATTGAATTCGCGAAATCCTGCAATCTCAATCTCGTCTGTTGAATATTACCTATATTTGTATGGTCAGTAAATATTGCTGTGATTCTAAGGGAGGCATCTTCTGTACCTGCAAGATCAACCATCAAAGAAGGCCACTGAATTCCCTCCATGATATCAAAGTCTATAACATGAACTTCCTTATGGCCCCGTGTCGCCTCCAGAATAGCCTGATTCGCCGTGAAATGTGCAAATTTCACACAGGGAGAGAGTTCTTGAAGCATCTGGAACGCAGAAAGCGTGTTATGATTAGATTTTCCACCAAAGGTATCCTCCAGCAACTCAGGAAAATCAAGACTCTTGTAAATAAGGCCTTCGGTGAAATATAAAGCCAATCTTCCAATAGGGTTGTCTCCATTTTCTTGATCAGAAAGTAGATTATTCAGTTTAGTCACCACTGATGAAGCAAGAATCCAGTTTTCTGCTTCAATAGCTTCTGCTCCCAGGAGTAGTAAGTCAGTTAAGCTGCAGCTCTCCAAACCATCTTCTTGAAATTCTACATTGTGGAGGATATCTTCACCGGCAGCAGCAGCCAGTAATGTAGTTTCTTGATCATTCTCGTCAAGCCCTAAAACAGCGTCTTCGTCAATGAAATCGAGGTCCATAAAATCTGTCTCCAGTTGGAGAAATCTTTCGATGTCATTGGAAACTTTATCTTTTACAGAATAAGGGTTTGTTTGATCGATGTAGCTTGGCTCTAAATCGTAATGGATCATTTCATACTCCATTACTTTTACTCACCAAGGCTACAGAGTGCTCTCTCTCTCTCTATGTGTGTGTGTGTATATATATATATATATATATATATATATATGCACACTCAAACACACGGAGTCCCAAATGCGAGGCTGGTTACATCACGTTTAACCTCAAGTTGCAAAAAAACTTAAAAACAATTAATTGCATTTTTCCTGGTAAAACTTTGAATTTCGTGAACATTAATATGAAGAAAGATGCCAGATTCAAAATAAACCAGATGGGAAAGAATCTTTGCCTAATCTTGATGTGATGTATTATTTTATCATTGACCTCAAGAATTTAAAAAAAAAAAAACTTTATTCGAAATTGATGCTTTCACAGTGTAATCATTTTCTTCAACTATATATTTTACTTGCAAAAGCTGATCATTTCTCGAGTCCGGCAGTATTACCTCTTATTTTACTGTGCAGTTGTTCTAAATCAGAAAAAGTCAGCCACGTGGCGTGCAGCCTGTAAAATGTCGTAAGCATTAGGTCTACTAATTTCTCCATTTCTTCTTTCCCTTTCGAAGATTAAGGATACTAATACAAGAGACATGATTTTTCGGTTGGCGAAATAATGAACAAAAAAAGGTAAAGTAACTCATGTTTGACCCCCATTTTTTTTTCATTTTCATTTTCATTTTCATTCTCTTTCTTCATTTCAACCACACATTCTATTAATAAAATAATATTACACATAAACCCAAAAATTCTCCTTACTTTTTAATTACACATTCTTCCATCAATCACTATTCAAAAAATAATTTTTCTCTCAAAATAGGTGTCAAACATAGGCGTAGTTAGGTCGTGTTCTATTTTTTATCCGTCATTCCAACCTAGGTAATTGAGGAGAGGAAAGAAATTATTTTATCACCCTTTAAAAAAAAACTTAATTGAGGAGGGTCACTATGGTAAATCTTGTCAAATTTTATGACATAAATCCCAGTACACATTATATGTGGGGGCATTGCCTACTGGATACGGGCTTATGATGTAGGACAATTGACGTTAGAGTTTGAAAAAGAATTGGATCGAAAATTGACATAACTTTTTACACCAGTATCAAAATTTCTATTATAATATATTTTCGGAAATGTCTCGCGGCGCTCTACAACGTCCCTATTGGTGGCTCCCCAATTGACGTCGTTTTCAACCTCAAATTTGTAGTTTAAGACAGTCTACCGAACAATTGAAGTTTTTGTATTTTTGCGTTTTTAATTGTTTTAATTAAGGAGATGTCTATTTTGGTCTTTTTGCTTAAATTAGGATTTTCATAGACTATTTAAAAGCTCTTTGTTTTTCTGAATAATACAATTCCGTTTTTGAGGTTATTTTCTTGAGATTTACATTTTTCTTTTGTTGGGGATTATGCTGGTAAACTTTAGAACTTTTGTTCTGCGTCAGCTTCTGTAGTGAAAAGTAGACAAAGGTTACTTAAACCATACCTTGCAAGTAACGCGGCAAAGTAAGTAAAACGACTAAGACATAGACAGTGCCTTGCTCCCATGTCAAAGCCATGTTTGAGATGTACTCGGTAAAGTGCATTTCCAGGAATATTCAGTGCAAGATAGCATTGTCGGTAATTGTTGGGCAATGATTGCATTGATAATACATGGATGAAGGTGAAAGTTACGAGTTCGACCTTAAAATCGCCAAGAGGGATGTGAATAACGCATAATTAAAATTAACAAGTCACTTTTAAATTGTTCAAGATGTTTAGTTAATCAACTCAAGTTTATACTATATTGAATTGGCACAATAATAAATAATGCAGTAAATAATACAAGATTTGTTGATCGAGAAAATCTTTCACATGATTAAAAATTTCGGGACCAAGTCAGTAACTTCCACTATTGATAATAAGAATTTATAGTATAATCCAACCTAAAAAATTCGCCCGACTTGTTGATTTAGTTCATACAATCTCCAAGACACTTTGGAACATGCTTCACTCACACCTGCTCTCGATCTTCTAGAATTATGTATTTCCTGTGAATCACCAAGAATACCTTGTTTATGTACTCCTACTGTACTTTTGGTCCAACATCCCTCAATTTTCAACAATCTCTGAAAAAGTATTGAGAAGCACCTTCCTAATTATAATTAGGAAGTCGGTGTTTTAGATTATTTGATTTTGAAGTTACTATTACTTTTTCTTAGGCTTAGCCAAAAATGTTCTAAATAGTGTTAGTTGGTTTTCGTTTGGTAATCAATTTATAAATGGTTTATAAATTCAGACAAAGTTAAATATTAACTTAAGTGGAAATTACGCCTACCTAGAATTTTAAAATGCACAATTCAAAAATTAGGTTTGTAAGATTTTTTTTTTGTTTCAAAAATCAAATAACTATTTAAACTTTTTTAATATTATATTAATAATATTTTAAAAATAAATTAATCTATATACTCGCTACCTCTATCCACCCAAACCCTAAGTATTTTCCTCTCCCTCTTCTCTCTACATCTCTCCCTTATCTCTCTTCGAACGATGTCGACCCATTCAAACTCCAACGATGAAGGAGCTACACCGACCAATGTAGCTACAGACCGTAGCATCGCGACACTGAAGTCCGTCAAAGCTGCCGTTCATAGCAACATCGCATTAGTGATGCCGACGCCGACTTGTGCCAGCGTGGGAATAGGGTTTGGGGTTTTTTCTTCCTCTTCCAAGTTTTTATTGTTGTTTTAATGTCAATTGTTGGTTTTTTTTTACTTGTTTTTAGCTTGCAAATGGTTGTTTTTAGTGGTGGTTGTGGTGGTGAGGTGGTAGTGGTGTTGGTGTTGGTGGTTGTTTAGTGGGGTGGTACGATGGTAATGGGCAGGTTGTTGTTGGTGGGTTGCAAAATGGTGGCGATGGCAGTGGCGGTGCTTTTCTATTGGAGTGAGTTAGCATTTGAGACCTTGTGACCTATCAAATAGTTAATATGTTAGTGGCTGGTGGTTGAAGTGGTTTTTGGTGGCCGGAGATTTGATAGTAGTGGTTGTGGTGGTTTTTGTTGGCAGTGGATTAGATCTAGTGGTAACAATTTTGTTGGTTGTAGTGTTGGTGCTGTTGTGGTGGTAACAACGGTAGCAAGGTAAGTGTGGTCACAAGGGGTGGCAATGGTGGTAGTGGTGGTGGTATTTGACTTAAAAGTTTGATAATTTGTGACCAATTAATTTTAAAATTTGTGACCGAATTTTTTTTTTTTATTTGTGACCGATGATATAATTTGTGACCAATTAATTTGATAATATGTAACGTTGTGTCCTATAAGTATGTATATGTGATCATTAATTGTATAATTGTGGCTTTAATATATTTAATTAATAAAATATCTTTGATTAATCAATTAATACCCGAGTTTTGAATTTTGAAACTTAAAACTTGATAATTACATTGTCTATACTTAATGCTTGACTTGTCTTAACTTAAATCATACATTCATAACTATTATTTATTTATTATTCACAATCACACATTTTGTGAGAGACACTATTATTTCTCTTTATAAAAGATCCATAAATTTCTTCAAACGAAGGATTAGTATTTCTCTTCATCTTATCACAAACACAAAAAAATTAGCCCCTGTTTGATCTAGATTAAAATTTCAAGTCAAAATTAACAATTAATTTTAACCACACATTTCATAAAACTCACAACTTTTAAACCACACATCTTGTCTACTTTTATCAAAATTTAGTAAAAATCTTATTTGAATCTACACCATGGGCTTAATATTATTTTAGAATGAGAATAGTCTACAAACACAAAAATTATCGAGTTTCACGTTCAACGTAAAAAAAATTATAAGTTCATGTACACAAGTGAAATGAAAACCTAATAACTTCATTTTAAATCAAGATTGAGCTCTAAACATATGTGTGTTTTGCATCAAACTCGATAAATCCACAATATCCACATAAAAATATAAACTCATTAAAAACGAGCTATATGTTGATTTCATAAAACAAAAACAATATATATATATAAGGAAAGGAATATAGGAAACTTCATTGAATTGGAGTTTAATATTAAAAAAAGTACTAGAAATTAAAATAATATTGATATTTAATAAGGATAATTGCTAAACTTAAAACATGTTCTACCAATTAATCTTAAGCTCTTAAAGAAAGACTTTGCTTGGAATATTGACTGCTTATAAATATAGTAGCAAGTATAACCAAAAGACTTGAACATGTTAAAGGATCATTTAAAATATACCAGATTCCAATTGGAATAGCTACATGCTGAAATGAACATGGTTTTAAAACCAACCAAGAAATTTACATAGTATTAACTATTAAAAATGAGAAATGTTAGAATTAGGATGTGACCCGAATTCTACTTTGAAGATGATTTGGATTAAATTCGACTTAAGAAGAAATCATTTTGGAATCCTATTCGAAATCTATTTGATAAATCCTAGTTAGAATTCTATTTGGAAGCTCAACTAGGAATTGAGAATTTGTGTTGAACTTGAAGGGGTCAAGATATGGACAACGAAGCTTTTAAGGGAGCAAAAGAGTCAAGAAAATTGAATTTAACCCGAGACATTGAGCGGCGCTCACCTGCTGCTCAAGCGACGACGCGACGAGATGGTCGCCGCTTGGTGCTCCAGCAACGAATTTATCCGGGTCTAGTTTGGTTTCGTGTTTTTAAATACAGATTTTTTGTATTTTTTTTCCATATCATAATAAGATTCTCATTCTCTGCAATTATTTGTTCTTATATTCTTGTGACCTCTATTTCATATTATGCCTATTTCATATTATGCCTATAATCTTGTATTTTTTTCAACAAGTTGGTGTCGAATTTTTTCGATATCATCTCCGCTTCACAACAAACAGGTATCAAAGCCAAATGTTTTGAAATTTTTAGGAAGATCGAGATTTTTCTTGATGACAACTATAAAGTATGATATTTCTCTATTATATCGCAATACAAATTTCTCTTTGTAACATGTAAAGATGCGAGCAATACTCGCCCAGATAGATTTGGATGCACGTTGTTGGTTATGACAAGATACTCATAACTTGAACGCCGAATGATAAACAGTGGAGGGATCGAAAGACCATATCTCAAATACATATTCATCTTTCAAATAATATTTTTCAGAACGTTTTGAAAGAGAAGTCAGTCATGCATTGTTGTTAAAATTGGAGCAATTATACACAGCGAAGAGTCTTACTAGCAAATTGCATCTAAATCAATGTTTTTGTTCTTATCGTGTGACAAAAGATACATCTCTTGAGGATCACCTAATTGCTTTTAAGGAAATTGTAGCTAATTTGGAGATCATGAAAGTTAACTATGATGAAGAAAATTTGGGATTAATATTATTGTGTTCATTGCACGCTTCATACATGTCTTTTAGAGACACGATTTTATAGAGTCGTGATACTCTCACCATATAAGAGTTTATGATGCTCTATATTTAAAGGAGAAGATGAAGCATTTTATCGCGTATGAGATTCATGGAGGTGGCAACATTATTGATGGTGGTCATGCAAGGAGCAAGTCAATAACTTCAAATTTTATAATTATTGCAAGAAAAAAAGGCACTTGATAAACGTTGTTATAAGTTGTAGAATAGAGAAAAATTGACCGCAAATCAATAATCAAAAACTTCAAGAGAAGCATGATTTGCAGAAAATCCTAATAGTGATATAGAGCTTTTACTTATGTCTGACTACAACTTCAAACATAACAAGGCTTGAATTCTTGATACAGTTACGTTGCCTAACTAGGATTTGTTTACAACATATGAAAAAAGTTTCAAAAGGTGTTGTGATGACCGGTAATAATACACTTTGTCGAATAGCTGGTATTTTCTAAGTTAGAACAAAAATGTTTGATGGGATGGTTAGAACGCTTGATCTACTGAGACGCGTTCCAAATCTGAAGAGACATTTTATCTCATTAAGTACTCTTGATTCAAAAGGGTTGATGAGTGATATTTCACTCATGATATCAATGTTATTAAACATGTTATTTGGTTAATTTTTATGAGTTGTTGATATTTTAATGCATGATATTGATGTTGTGATGTAAGTTGATGAGATTGAAAAAAATAAACAAAAGTTGACAAAAATTGGAGAAATGTGATAAATTGTAAGAGATCCGAAGTTCGGGGCCTAAAGTGTAAATACTCAAAAGTTGCGTCGAACCTCATGATGAAGATTTGAGAGTGTTAATGGTCAATTGAATGAAGAAAAATGTCAAATAGATCAAATATAACCAAAAAGTGTCACACATCAAATTCCAACCGAAAAAGTTTTGATCCGGATTTCTAGTCTCATATTGAGACTCACTTTTGACATAGTAAACGATCGAATTGGAGGATGATGTCTGAAGAGAGTTTGTATCCCTTTGAGTTATCTTTCCAATGCATCTTAAATCACCTCAATTAGACATCAAGAAAAGAAGTTATAATACAAACACTGAAATAAGCCTCAGAAAAACTTAACAGAATGTCGGGCGCCAGGCGCCCGAAATGTTGAAAATCAGCAGAATACACAGCGCCAAGGCTCCTAGGCACCGAATCTCGAGAAAGAGAAAAAATGAAAATTTTAGAAGATTTTCTGCTTGGTCCAACCCTATTCCGTCTTGAAACTTGTGGACACTATAAATACCACCATAAAGACCTAATTTTGGAGGTAGGGAGAGGAGGAAAAAGATACAAAATGGCTGAATCTCCAAGGACAATAAGAAGAAGGAATTGAAGAAATCAAGGGAAGGAAGCGTGAAAATATCAAAGGGGATTTCGAGCAACACTCCGAAAAAAGTTTTTCTTACCTTCTCCTTTATGTTTTCCATTGTAGATTGTTTAGACTTTATGAATTTCTTCATGAACTAAAGAATTTAGCCAGGGTTTGTTGTAGTCACTTGAGCTTATGGCTTGATGAATTTATAATTATTTCTTTTAGATTTTCCACATGTATTTAATTGTGTTATGAGTATAATGCTTTCAATTACCTAATCAATAATTGGATGAATAGATGCTAGTCAATTCCGACACTCGAGAGAGGGGAATTTAGGCGTGATCATATGATTAACACAACCTAGATTTTATAGGTTTCGAGAGAAAGTATAAAATTTATTAAGCTTACTCCACAAAAGAATCTGGACTTTGATAAATTCTAGGCTTTAATTCGGAATAGAGATATTGGGATTGAATTTTAGGATTAATTTATAACCGGCACTCGAGAGAGGGGATAGAAATACAATAGGATTCTTGTTTTTAAATATGGGAAAATCAATTGGAATAATTTGAAGTCATTGAATCATGATTGAAAGTTAGGTGAAATCATTCCCTAGGCTTTCTCATTTTGATAAATTTATATTCTCAAATTTTGTCTTAACATTTTACATTTGATTAGTTTAAAACAATCAATCAATCATTCATCAGTTGCCTAGATAAAATAGAAGTTACATAATTATAGTATTTGGTGGAAATTAAATTACAATCCATGTGGGTTCGACATTCTAATTTCAATACTATATTACAAAACTTGACACCGTACATTTGCGGTATATTTCACGTTGCATAAAACGCGTGACAAGTTTTTGGCACCGTTGCCGAGGATTTCTTAATTTGATTTTTACTAATATCATTGCCAAGTAACTTTTATTTTAATTTAGATTTCTTTTCTTTTGATATTTTTGTTTATCATATTTCAAGTTTATACGACGATCGAGAAGCGTTGAACCATTGCCTATTGACCCTGAACCAGAACGAACTTTCAGATTTCTAAAGAGTATTCAGAGACATAACCGTGAAGCAATGGCAGAACAAAATCCACCAATAGCAAATCAGAACAATCAACAGTGTGCCATTAAAGACTACATTAGACCAGTTGTCCATGACAACTACTCTGGCATCGCACATCTAACTATCGCTGCAAATAGTTTCGAACTGAAGCCAGGACTAATACACATGGTGCAGCAGAATCAATTTGGGGGAGCAGCAACAGAAGACCCAAATGCTTATCTGGGTTCTTTTCTCAAGATCTGTGATACAGTCAAGATGAACAGTGTTACCGAAGATGCCATCAGACTTCGTTTATTCTCCTTCTCTTTAAGAGATAAGGCCAAAGCATGGTTTCAGTCTTTGACATATGGATTTATCACAACTTGGGAAGAATTGGCTCAAAAATTTCTCACAAAATACTTTCCACCTTCCAAGGCAGCTCGGTTGAGGAGTGAAATCGGTCGGTTCAGACAAGCAGACTTCGAACCATTCTATGAAGCTTGGGAGAGATTCAAAGACCTATTTAGAAGATGCCATCAACACGATTTTCAGAGTTGGGTGCAGATTGAACTTTTCTACAACGGGTTGATTGGTCAAACAAGAACGATAGTGGATTCTGCAGCAGGAGGTACATTGATGACCAAGACTCCAAATGATGTTTATGCATTGCTGGATGAGATAGCTACTAACAGCTATCAATGGCCAAGTGAGCGTTCAAATACAAAGAAAGTTGTTGGCCTTCATGAGGTGGACCCCATTACAGCCCTTGCAGCTCAGATGTCATCTCTTACTACACAAATAGTTGCACTGACATCACAGGGAACTCCAAAGAAAGCAGATTCCATCATGGCAGCCTCAACTTCATACTATAAGTCAGAACATGAGCAAGTCCAGTATGTGAATGGCAGAAACTTCAATCAGAGAGGAACTACGCAATAAATCAGTACCATCCAGGACTGCGAAACCATAAGAACCTCTCTTATGGTAACAATGCAAATGCGCTATGGCCTCCACTTGGATACAATACTCAGCCATCTGAAGGAAAGCCATCAATGGAGGATATATTGGGAACCTTCATTTCAGAGACTAGATTGAGGTTCAATAAAGATGAGGCAAGACTTGATAACATGGAGAATCATATTTCCAACATGGGGGCCACAGTGAAGAACCTAGAGGTTCAGATTGGTCAAATAGCAACTGCAGTACAGTCCCAACAGAAAAGAAAAGTTCCTAGTGACACAGAGGTTATGAGAGCACTGCAATGCCATAACATTAAGGAGTGGTAAGGAAGCTGAAGAAAAAAAGGCTATAGGGCCTAAACTGGATCTCATACTTACAAAAGAAGAGTGAATTGAAAAGCAGAAACAACAAAAGAGATTACTAAACCTTACTCAATCTCATTTCCAGACAACCCACCTATTTTGAAGCCCAGCTACCATTCCTACAGAGATACATGAAGAAGAAATTTGATGAGCAATCTGCAAATTTCCTGGAGGTCTTCAAGAAAATCCACATCAACATTCCTTTCGCAGATGCGTTAGCCCAAACTCCTAACTATACCAAGTTCCTAAAGGAAGTAATGTCAAAGAAGAGAAAGTTGGAGGAGTTCGAGACAGTTAAGCTGACAGAAGAGTGTAGTGTTATCCTCCAGAAGAAGCTTCCTCAAAAATTAAAGGACCCAGGCAGCTTCGACATTCCTTGCAATATTGGTGGCATCACATTTGACAAAGCATTGGGTGATCTTGGAGCTAGCATTAACTTGATGCCTCTATCAGTGTTCAAAAAGTTACGTCTTGGAGATGTGAAGCCCACAACCCTCACCTTGCAACTGGCAGACAGATCATTTACATATGCTAAGGGCATCATTGAAGATGTATTGGTGAAGGTCAATAAATTCATTTTTCCGGTGGACTTTGTGGTGTTGGATATGGAAGAGGATGAGAAAGTGCCATTGATTCTTGGTCGACCTTTCCTGGCTACTGGAAGGGCGTTGATAGATGTACAAGAATGAAAGTTAACACTACGAGTTAATGAAAAGCAAGTGAACTTTAACATTCATCAAGAGAATAAAGCCCCAGAAAAAGTCAATGCATGTCACATGATCTATTCCATCAATGCAAAGAAGGATGAGAAAAACAAGAATGAAGTGTTCTATGACCTTCTAGAACAACATATGGCTCTCAACTATTCAAAGCCTGATACATTTGCAGATAAAAAGGGACCAATGAAATGGTAGACTGTCTTAAAGCATGAAAAGTCTCCACCCGACAAAAATGAAAACTATGTGGATAAGCATTTGAAACCTCCAAACATTGTCAAATCAAAACATGTTTTGAAGGCTACACCGGAGTTAAAACCGTTCAATTTTATTAGCCATGCTACAATGAAGACGAAGACGAGGCCAAGGGTGAAGTTTAGAAATAAGAGAGAGGTGACACCTGAAGATCCAATACAAGCATTGCGGTTGAGTCAAGCTAGTAACATTAAAGAAGCACTTCTTAGAAGGCAACCCAATCTTTCTTCCTTTTTACTTTTTCATTTATTTTGTTTTTAAATTATAGGATATTTTAGTTTATTTTATAGTTTCATTAGAATTCTTCAGTCATATCACATTCCCTTTAGGTCATTGAGTAATTAAGTGGGTTGTTAAATATTTGAACTAAGTAACACTTATTTCATACAATTAATCTCTAAAATTTAATTTTTCAGGAACATGACGTCGCGAAACATCCAAACCAACATTGACAAAAAGAAAACGGGATGCATCTCAAGTTTGGGTGAAAAGATAGAAGAAACATTCACCAACACCAGCATCATCATTACCACAATGTCATTGGATGTACAGACAATTCAGGGAAGTCTCATCCTCTTTCTTTAATTTTACATTGAGGACAATGTTTAATTTAAGTTTGGGAGTGTATTATAAATTGTGTCTAATTGCCTTGATTTTTTTTTTTTTTATGTTTTGTGTGCAAAAAAAAGAAAGAAAAAAAATTGTTTTTTTTATTACACATTTTTGCATATTTGTGTGAGTTAGATAGTATTGCCAGCATTAGTGTATGTAATTGAGAACATGTGTTGGTTTATGAATTGTGGATAAGTTATGTGTTTTGAGTTGTATTTTTGCTTATTCATGAGAAATGGAAAATATATGCACGTGAGTTGATTGTGATGTTGTACGTGAGTGGTTGATTCATGTTTATAAGTTGAAATAGAGAACTTGAATGCTGTACCCCAAACAACCATTAAACATTATTATATCCTTAAACCAAATTTAGGATGTTTGGTTGGTTGAACTGTTGTAAGTAGACATTGAGATAGATATTGATTTCATGTGTACAAAATGTTGTGTGGACTATTTAAGACCAATAAGATGAAAATTGGGTGAAAAACCTTAAGTTAGAGGTCAATTTTCGAGATAAGTGTTTAATAAAGGGCATTGCACTAATCACTGCATAAAAGGGAAGCTACCCTAAAAAAGATCCTAATGAGGACAATCATAATAATCTTATTGTTAGGCGTCTCTTCGTAGCCTTTATGATTCGAGTGAATAAGCATGCAAGGGTTTAAAACTTGGTGCCCTAAAGTCATCTGATTTGGGAGTCATCGGCCTAAAGCTCGTTACATGGGTCGTTTAGAAAGCTCAATGGATAACGTCCCCACATAAGATATATATAAAAAAAATTTTGAAAAAACAGGTGCATGAAACAGAAGACGCACCACATATCATGATTAAGCCCTGAACACTTATTTTAGAGGATTAGACTTTTGATAAGAGGTTAGTAACTTGGTTGCGTCTTGGAGGTTGAAGCAGTCAAAATAAGGAAAATCCATATTTGTTGATATGTTGAACTACAATTAGTAAAACCTAACCAAATTTAAGTGGTGTAAGAGATTAGTATTGAAAATCAACTTTATAATACACTATAAGGACTGAAAAGAAAATAAGTTTGGGAGTGTATGAATCCCACGAGCGAAGTAAAGAAATATTTGACTTTTAAGGTCGGGAATTGGATCAACCTATTATTGTACAACATTGCACTTAACTCTTCACACACACACCCGTTTTGCATTGAGTATGTGGGAAGTTAGCTTTTGCATTATAATTTTGAAGTGATTCATGAAATTAATGCATGTTGTCAATCCTGAGCTACGAGGGCAAGATATCTAACGAAATTTGTTTAAGTGATTTTATTTGTTTTAGTTTTGTTTGTGTGTTTGTTACTCATTTTCTTTGGTTTTATGTTTGCTTGAGTACAAGCAAAATATTAAGTTTGGAGGTATTTGATGAGTGATATTTCACTCATGATATCAATGTCATTAAACTTATTATTTGGTTAATTTTTATGAGTTGTTGATGTTTTAATGCATGATATTGATGTTGTGATGTAGGTTGATGAGATTGAAAAAAATAATCAAAAGTTAACAAAAATTGGAGAAATGTGATAAATTGTAAGAGATCCGAAGTTCAGGGACTAAAGTGCAAATACTCAAAAGTTGGGCCGAACCTCATGATGAAGATTTAGAGTGTTAATGGTCAATTGAATGAAGAAAGATGTCAAATGGATCAAATATAACCAAAAAGTGATCACACATCAAATTCCAACAGAAAAAGTCTTGATCCGGAATTCTAGTCTCATATTGAGACTCACTTTTGAAATAGTAAACGATCAAAGTGGAGAATGATGTTTGAATAGAGTTTGTATCCCTTTGAGTTATCTTTCCAACACATCTTGAATCACCTCAATTGGATATCGAGAGAAGAAGTTATGATACAAACACTGAAAGAAGCCCCAGAAAAATCCAACAAAATGCCTGGAGCCAAGGTGCCCGAAATACTGAAAAACAGCAGAATACACAGCGCCTAGGTGCCCAAGGCGCCGGATCTCGAGAAAGAGAAAAAATGAAAATTTTAGAAGATTTTCGGCCCGGTCCAACCTTATTTCGTCTTGAAACTTGTGAACACTATAAATACCATCATAAAGACCTAATTTTAGAGGTAGGGAGAGGAGGAAAAAGATACAAAACGGTTGAATCTCCAAGGACAATAAGAAGAAGGAATTGAAGAAATCAAGGGAATGAAGCGTGGAAATATCAAAGGGGATTTCGAGCAACACTCCAAAAAATGTTTTTCTTACCTTCTCCTTTATGTTTTCCATTGTAGATTGTTTAGACTTTATGAATTTCTTCATGAACTAAAGAATTTAGCCAGGGTTTGTTGTAGTCACTTGAGCTTATGGCTTGATGAATTTATAATTATTTCTTTTAGATTTTCCACATGTATTTAATTGTGTTATGAGTATAATGCTTTCAATTACCTAATCAATAATTGGATGAATAGATGCTAGTCAATTCCGACACTCGAGAGAGGGGAATTTAGGCGTGATCATATGATTAACACAACCTAGATTTTATAGGTTTCGAGAGAAAGTATAAAATTTATGAAGCTTACTCCACAAAAGAATCTGGACTTTGATAAATTCTAGGCTTTAATTCGGAATAGAGATATTGGGATTGAATTTTAGGATTAATTTATAACCGGCACTCGAGAGAGGGGATAGAAATACAATAGGATTCTTGTTTTTAAATATGGGAAAATCAATTGGAATAATTTGAAGTCATTGAATCATGATTGAAAGTTAGGTGAAATCATTCCATAGGCTTTCTCATTTTGATAAAGTTATATTCTCTAATTTTGTCGTAACATTTTACCTTTGATTAATTTAAAACAATCAATCAATCATTCATCAGTTGTCTAGATAAAATAGAAGTTACATAATTATAGTACTTGGTGAAAATTAAATTACAATCTCTATGGGTTCGACATCCTAATTTCAATACTATATTACGAAACTTGACACGTACACTTGCGGTATATTTCACGTTGTATAAAACGCGTGACAAGGATACAGATACACAGTTGAAGGTTGAGTCCTGAAAATTAGTAAAGGAGTTCGTATTTTGTTAAATGGACATAAAAAATCTCATTTATATATCTTACGGTGTTATACAAAGTCTTTAAGCAATCAGTATATTTTAAAAACTCATGTGGATTTAGAGTTAGATTTTGTACTGTTGGCGTCTAGTTTGAGGTCTTCTTTGAAGAATACATCTCAGTTGAATTTAGAAGTCCTGGATAAATTTGCATTGCTACAATTATCAGCGGTGTCATTGTACTCGGATACTCGTAAAAGACCCATTTTTGGCCATAAGACGCCACATATGTACATTTCTGTTGATTTAGTCGATGATTTGAATGCGGTTAAGAGGGTTGATTCTAGTCAAAATCGTTTTTTTTATGCATTCAATTTTGGCGATTTTGTTTCAGTTCTTGTTTTTGCCATGTGTGGTGATATCCAAGCCCAGTGCTTGGAATTTTGTTAATACTTAGTTATTGAGTTTTTGCCCCTAGTTGGGATGGCAGAGGTGGAGAATATTTTCGGTTGGAATTTTGATAGAGATTCTCGTGACTCATCTGTTTTTTTGTTGCAGAGTCGAAATTTCCTTACAGTGAAATTTGTCTACAGATGGAAAATCTTTGAAATTTGTTCATTGAAATGGAATTCATGTGGAATTTGTTAGAATTAGGGAGTGACCTGAATTCTACTTTGAAGTTAACTTGTAGTTCCAATTAAAGTCGACTTAAGAAGAAATCCTTTTGAAATTCTATTCAAAGTCTAGCAAATCCTAGTTGAAGTTATATTTGAAAGCTCAATTGGGAGTTAGAAATTTGTGTTGGAATCGAAGATGTCAAGAAAAAAGCTTTTGGGGAGCAAAAGAGTGAAGAAATCGAATTTAACCCGAAACATAGCACCCCCAGAGTAGACCGCCCACAGCTCGAGTGGCAGTCTTATGCGGGTCAAGTTTGGTTTCGCGTTTTAGCATTATATTTCATCTATAGCTCTAGTTTTGAAGCCTTTGAACATCCCTCATATATATTTATTTCTTCACTGTATTTTAGATTAAGTTAGACAAATTATAAATACAAAATCTTTGTATTTTTTCTCCATATTATAATAAAATTTTCATTCTCTGCAAATTACTTTATTCTTATGATCTTTATTTTATATTGTGCCTATAATTTCGTATTTTATTCAACAAGTTGGTATCGTAATTATTCGATATAATCTCCGTTTCACAACAAGAAATGTGTGGGATATTTGTCCAAACAAATCTATAGGTAGGCGGATATTTGTCCGCTTCTATCAGGTAAATAGGGAGGCACATCTCTTCTTTCAAAGAGAGGATGACGGATTATTCGCATTTCATTTAATGTTAGAGGCGAATTGACATTTTCTATATATTAGACTCACATCACATGTGAGGCTCCTCTCACTGTCAAACGAGAAGGTCTCTTTTCCCCGATTTAGAAGTATTTTAGATGGAAAAAAATTCAACTAAGGTGGTGACGAAACTCGAAAAATAATGGTAAAAAAACCGACTTTAATTGGCTCCACCAATTGGAAGCCTCTAATTTGCATGTCAACTGTAAATATTCGTTGTTTGCTGGCCGCGCCGGGTCAATAACAGTAGCCATTGCTCATCATCCCTGCTGGAGCTCTCATCGCCTAACATAGAAGGTCAACTTTTGAGTGCCATTATGCACTGTTTTCTAATTAATCTCATTATATAATTAAACTTATTTTATTAAATTTAATGCGTTTGCATGCGGACTTTAATAAAATTACAATTTTAGCATTTATACAAGACTAAGACCTTTTATTATTATACTAGGTGTAAGCCACGTTTGCTTAGTTTATATTTAATAGTTTTGTTTAAGAATTAATTTGTTATTAATAAAGATGTAATTTTTTTGGTTAATTAAATAATTAATGATGTAATGTTTATGTAATTGATAAATAATTAAATAAAGTGTTTCTTTCTGTCATTTCCAACCCAAAATCATAAACAGAAAACTCAAGGTATGTTAAGGGGTAAGAAAATGAGTTTACTTAGTCTCCATTTGATTCTCATTAATGTAGAATGAAAATGAAAACTATAGTCGTTATTGGACCCCACACAAGAGATAAAAATTCAAAATTGATAGATTGATGTGATGGATAACGGTCATATTTTTCATTTTTATGGATTTTTAATGAGAAACAAACGAAGGCTTAAACTTTTCGCATGACTTAAGTCTTTACTCCTTTTTAAGTAATAATGTAATTCATTTTATCGCTAAAATATGATATGTATTACGACAATATATGTATATCATGTGTTAGACTTAGTATTGGTAAGTGACGAGTAAATTTTCGAGGACGCAAATATTTTAAGGGGGGTGAGAATGTAATACCCTGAAATTTTTCATAAAATATAATTCAATTTTTATATACTATATTTTAATATTTTGAAAGTTATGGACTAAATGATACATTTATCAAATTATATTTATTTGTGTCAAATATTTGGATATTGATGGAGTTATCGTAAATATATAAGTATTGGTCTCGTTGGATAAATCGTAATTGAATATATAAATCAGATTCGAGAAAAAGTCGATTCGGATAAGTTAGCTCCAAGATATTTTAGTTTAAAGGAATTATCAAAAGCTAATTTATTATTATTATTATTATTTAATTATAATTTTGAAAATATGGGGTGGTGAAAAAAGATTTTCCGTTAAAAATAAGAAACTCCATTATTTTTTCAGTTAAATCAAGAAATTCCGTTAGTTTTTCCGTTAAACCAACATTTTCTGTTTAATAGCCACTTTTTATATATAGAAAGATATCATATATACAATTACCTCATTACCTTTGGGAGAAAGAAACAATTTAAAATATGTGACACTAATTACAATTTGGTTAAATTTAGACTCTTAACTACCTAAAAATAAGATGTATAAACCTTTAAAACTATGACAAGTGACTACTAATGAAAAATAAAAATAAAAATCGTATGAATCTTTTTTCTTAATTACGTATAGCCTAGCATAATGTCTCTAAGTGTCCATTTGATTACAAGAGTGAAATTTGGGTGGAAAAAAAATGAATTTTAGGGAATTAAATTGTCTAGAACTTGTTTTTCTGAGATTTGTCAATTAATTGTGTTTGATTGGTATAATTTTTCACTTGGAAAATATTGAAATTTTGAATTTTTGGTGTTCATTTTTTATGAAAATTGTCCATTAAAATGAATTTTTAATTCTTTTTTTACAATTGGAGACAGAATTTGGTTCAATTGCAAAAAAAAAAAATGGAAAAAAAGGAAAACCAATTTCTTGAAAATGAGGAAAATGGGCCATGAGGGGTGAGGGTGGAAAAGGTTTTCTTGGGAAAATTTTTGCCATCAAACATGAGCAAAAGTGAATAATAGACATAAAAAAAAAAAAAAATTAACTTCCCTGAAAATTTTTTACAATCAAATATGGCCTAAGTTCTTTTTGAATTTTTCAAAGATCTCGTACTAAATAATATATTAAATGAAAGTTAGTATTACGATTAATAATCAATGATACGATGAAAATAGAAAATATCTTTAGACAACCAAGATCGGCCCAGCCTTTAAGCAAGTGATCCCTCATGAGCCGATTGCCTAAGGGCCAACCTTTAGGTAATTAAAGGACTCAAGTTTTAAGAAATTTAATTTCACATTTCATTTAACGTATCACTTATAGCCATTTATACTGTATTTATAATCCCACTAGGGATGAATAATGTTACTCTTTTCTTTCGAATAATGATATTTATCCCGTTATAAACAAAGTCTATATGACGTTAATGTAACATTAAATGATAGGTGAAATTAAATAAGTCATTTAATTTTACCTTTCATTTAACATATCACTTAGAGCCACCTAAACTGTGTTTGTAATTCCACTGGGAGATGAATAACATTACTCCTTTCTTTCGAGTAATGTTATGCATCCTCACTGAGGTTATAAACACAATTTATGTGGCGTTAATGTAGCATTGAATGATAGGTGAAATTAAATAAGTCATTTAATTTCACATTTAATTTAATCTATCACTTAGAGTCATCTAAATTGTGTTTGTAACCCCACTGAGGATAATATTACTCTTTTCTTTATCTGCTAATTAATAAATTTTGTTTGCCAACGCAATCTCTGATGGGATGTTCTATATATAATTTCCTTTATATTTTTCCGTCGACAATAATTAAAGAAGTTATTTTAACAAACTTAATTAACAAATATAAATAATGTCGGCGAAAAGTTATTAAAAACAAATAAAGATTGTCAAAGTAAGGTGCATTGATATCAAAATATCAATTGGAAATTATAATTCAAGATTACCACCGGAGTTTTTGTCCATTGTAGTAAGTTTCATTTACAAACAATCGCTATTGCTTTCGAAAGGTCTCCTAATCTATTTATTTTTCGCTTAAAATCCCTAAATTGTTTAGTCGCCCGTAGAGACAACTATTTAGGAAGAACGAGAAACTATATAAACTTCGGTGTGTTTCATAGATATTATTTAGGAAACAATGTATTTTAATTAGTGATATGATGAGAAATGTGTGGTTAAAAAGTAAAGAAAAATTATTGATGTGATGTAAAATATCATTTTATTGAAGAATGTATGGTTGAAAATGAGTTTTGAATAATATATTTTGAAAGAATGTGTACCAAACAGGGACTTAAATAATTTCACAAGAAATTATTCTTCTACTATGCATGAGTCATAATTGTGTTTCACTCAATTATTATATACATAGCCTTTGTTTGGTACCCATTTTTTAAATACATTTTTTAATAAAATAATATTATACGCAAATCTAATTTTTTAACACTAGAATTCTTGTGAACCAATCATATCAAATTAAGCACTTATTAGACTATTATTAGGGCATATTTAGCCAATATCCTAGACTCTTGAAAGAATATGCCAAGCATAACACAATAGGATTTGGGAATATTCCAAGCACTTTGTAATGATGCCATAATTTTAGATGAAAATTTGTCGGGACGATTTTTTTCAGATTAGCATCTGATAATTATAATATAGATATAACATACAAGAACAAGGTTCAAACAGTACTTACAGGGGCGGACCCACATGGGGTCATGTGGGGTCAGATGACCCCACAAATTTATTTATTCATTTTGTTTTGAGATTTTTTTTTTAACATAAATATTTTTGAAATCTCATTTTTGACCCCACAAGAAAATAGGTCTCAATCCGTCCCTGAATACTTAATGCATTGCAATTGTCACAAATATGTAACAACCCCTACAATCTTGCAGTATATTATTGCCCCCCATAATTTAATGTTTTTAATATGAGATGAAAATGCTATTAATTTCTTTTATTGTTTTGAGGTATTCAGCGAGTGGTTTAAACTTTAGGCCCTATTTGATAATAAACGTTTTGGTTTCCATGAAACTTGAAAAATGTTTTTCTTTTTCAACTTTTGCACCGTTGGACAGTAAAAAAAAATTTCGAAAATTGTTTTCTACCTTTTGAAGGAAACACTTTTCTTGTTGTTTTGGTTGGAATTGATTTTTCAGATTCTTCCTTTTTTTTTTTTTCTTTTTTTGGCAATTGGAAAAAATTCTATCAACAATGGTAAAAAAAAAATCTTCTTTAATGAATAATTCTCATGCAAAAAAAAAGTCAAACGAATTGTATTCAGTATGGTAATTTTTTTAGACAATTAGAACAAATTCTAGATCTAATGATAGAAAAAATATCACTTTCATGGACAATTTTCATAAAAATAAAAGTTAAACGGACACCAAACTTTCAACATTTTCCAGGTAGAAAATTATATCAATCAAACACAATTAATTACAATTCTCAATAAAACAATTTAGGCAATTTAATTCCCTAAAATTTATTTTCTTTCCACCCATTTTTCACTTTTACAATCAAACGACCTTCTAAATTTTTAGGTTTATTAGATTTGTTATTATCATTTTTGGTGTCCAATAGTATAGGAGATGATTGTTGTTATTGACCTTTTTTTATTCTCGATAAATAAATATTCGTTATTTATTTTTGTTTTATTCTAAGTAGTTGTGTTAATTTTATGAGCATGCGATGAGATGCACTAGATCGCTTTATAGTATGTGATTTATGTATTTAGGAGTGTCAACGAGTCGAGTCGAGCCGGCTGAGTTACGAATTGAAATTCGGGTTTGACTCGAGGAAAAATGATTCGACCTTTTTTTGGTCGGAATCGAGTCGAGCAAAAGCTCGGCCAAAAAATTTAGGCGACCGGAGCTTTCAACTAGAGCCTTAGCGAGTCAACCCGCTCGATTTTTTTTAATGAATGTTTTAGAAAATAGAAATAGGGGCTTGTTTGGTAGCTGATATGAATCGAAATAGTGAACACATATTTGCATTCAAAATTTGTCACCGATTAGATGGGTTAATGAATTGGCTTAAGTTTTTCCTTGGAGAGCAATTGAAATCTGAGCTCAATCGTTGGTACACTTGAATAGGGGCTTGTTTGGTACAAATTAAAATCAGATTTTAATCTAAGTCAAAATCAAATAACCAATAACACATTTCAAAAACTTTTATCACAATCTACTAAAAATCTAATTTTAATCCCCACCAAACACCCCCTAGATGTTCTGGGATCATATCACGAAGAAACTGTTTAAGAATCTTGGGATTAGGAAAAGGCCATTTAAGTTCGAATCTAATTATTTGACCGTCAACTGTGTAAGACATAAAAACCACAAGTTTAAGAAGATGTAATTGTGGAGAAATAAAATAATATTCCTTATGTATATAAAGATAAAAATTAATGCTAACTATAGTATAGTATCATTTTATTCTTGACTATATATGCATTATAATTTGGCTTCATTATTTCACGGTATAATAAGATGAATAATATTTTTTTTTAAAATGTGTGATTAAAAAAATGAAAAGTTTTTAAATTTACGTATAACATTATTTTATTAAAGATAACTCTATTTGTACATAATTTGGGCTACATAATGGTGTCCATACAATCACATGGATGGGGTCCACTTGAATATTTTATTCGAGAAAACTCCATCCTATGTGAGTGTATGAACATTATGTACACCAACCATCACATTGAGAAAAATCCAAAATTGAAATGTACTTGTTGGTTTAGTAAATGAGAGTCAATGATCCAAAGAAGCAGTCACGTCAAATTATGTAATGCACGTCAGCACATGTGAGTTGGCCTACTAAAACAAAATGAACACGTTATCAGCACTCGTCATTCTCTTTCAACTATTATTTTAAGTGACAAAAAAAACTTAAATAAATAAAGGAGTGCAAAGTTACATCTACGGCCAAGGGACAATACAATTTTTCACGTTAAAAATCATGAAAAATTGCAATCACGGCGTTAAATCTTTCAATTTTTTGCAAACTATGTTCAAATCTTTTATTAGTGCCACCCAGGTACCAAACATTTAAACAATTCGCACCCAAAGTTCAAATTGACGGAAATCGTTAGTTTGACTGTTTGTTGACCAATAATTAATTGTCTGACCAATTGTTGACCAATTTTAAAGGGTAAATACGTAACTTTACATTTTTCATATGAAAGAAATTAAATTAAAAAAATCTCAAGTTACTGTTCATTTTCTCCCACACCCACACCAACACCAACACCCCAATCATCTTCTTCTACACCCACCCACCCACCCACCCCCACCATCCTCTGAGTTCACACAAACCCTCTAATATACAAATTTCTCATCAAATTCAGCGTCAACAGTTGATCAGCCATTTAATTATTGATCAACTAACTATCAAACTAACGATTTTTGTCAATTAGGATTCCAATGCAAATTGTTTAAAGGTTTGGTACCGTGGATGACGCAAATAAGAGATTTGGACAAAATCTGCAAAAAGTTGAAAGGTTTGGTACCGTAACTGCAATTTTCCCTAAAAATTATGTTGGTAGACATCATTTCTTGCCCCTATTTAAGATTCAGGTTTTGTTCGCATAGTGTGATTGACGATTGAATCAATTTCAGAAATAAACGAAGAGGTCGTCAATAGATAACAATTTTTTTTTCCCCTAAGATGCGTATTTGTTCGTATCCGATATGATAGCCTCCGAATCAATTTCAAAGAAAACATCATTATCTAGCTAAATATTTTTTTTCCTTTAAAATGAATGTCTTGTTGACATTCTATGATAGTGTGAACGTGCTCTAACCTTCTTAATCGATTATATTTGTGAAATACATCTTCATTAAACATTAATTCGAATCATTCATTGTACTTAACATCTTTTTGTTGGACACGAAACACACTTTATAAATAAAATATAAGTATAATTGGAACCTTTAATAATAAAAAAATTGCAGAAAGAGAACTGACATACCAACCAAAATGGAGTTAAGAAAAAAAAAACAATTTATTTGTGAGTGCATCGAAATATAATTAATTTACTTGATTGTACAATAAGAAAAGTGGAATCATAACCACACTTATTAGAGTCAAGATAAGACCTCCACATAAAAAGTCCAAATCATAACCCACTTAATTAAATGAGTATTTTTTTAAAAAAAATTTATTAGTTCTTTCTTTACATATTGCATTTGACCTATTTATTGACCCCACAATAATTTTATTTTGGAGGATCAGGTAGAATTTTAAATAAAATATGAGACAACCTATATGTACATAAAAGTTTTTTTTTTTTTTTTAAATACAGAAACCACACAAATAAGTGGGGCTCATTTTTTGCAATATTTAATTCACATGGGACGCAACCCCCATGTAAGTATCTGTTCATTTTCTATCTGAATCAGAAAAAATCATAAAATATACAGTTTAGTAAATTTCATGAGTGAAGAAATCTAGTACATTAGTAATTTAGACTTTTTTTTAACAATGATTTTTAGGATAATTGTAAATAAAAGAAATATATTTCTTAATCTTTCAAAGAACTACTTATTTATTTATTTATTACATTAAATAAGTCCTTTTCAAAAATTAAAGGATGAACCGCAACTTTGATGGCCTCCACCTGCCCTGTCGTGGGCCTTGGTGAAAAAGGTAAATCGCAGATTATGTCTCCAAGGGTACAAGGTGGAAGATTACTTGTACAATTGTATTTACCAAAGTGTCAAATCCATATTTCAGGATTCGAACCCTTGACGCAGCAGTCTCAAGTAAAGTTGGAATTTTTCCACATTCCCCTTTTACCACTTGGAGATGTGCCTGAGGGTTCCTTTTCAAAAATTAGTTAGGTTTTATAAGAAATATATTCGGAACCAACCTCAATGAATAAATTCCGCTTTATTGGAAAGAAAACTGTTTTAGAGGTTAAAGCATAATCTTATGAATTTTTTCAAGAAACCAAAATGGAATAGAAACAATTTTGAAATTAAAAAATGTACCTTAATTTAATTTTTAAAAAAATTTATAAAATAGACCTTATATATTACATTGTGTGAATTTTTGCATACTGTCTTCTAATTTTTTCTTTCTCATTAAATGATTTTTTTTGGTATAAAATTTATAAAATGTATTATCTTATTTTCTTAAACTATAGCAACAAATAATAAAAAATAATATTTGTATGTTCGATATTGAAAAATAGATTATAAAATACTTCATTTGACTCTTCCAACAATGCAAACATAAATACAAAAATTTAATTGATATCTTCTAATTAAAAAAAATTGTTCAATAAATCAAACTTAAAAACAATAAATTAAAGTAAATTTCTAGTATTTATTTTTTTAGTTGAAAACATTTTCTTTTTCAATTTAAGATGGGATAATTTTAAAAATTAAAAATTGTTGAGAATGCGCGTATGTAATTCTAATGGCACCTATCGCCAATTTTTTTTTTTTTTCTTTTTTTTTTTCTTTTCTGTGAGAATGCTTCATAGAAGAGAAGAATTTACAACTATAACTAATAAAATATAAAATTTTGTGCAAAAAATGAAAATTAAAAATTTTATGTAAATGATGCAATGAGATGATCAACTGAACGTTAATTTACGAAGAGATAGACGAATGTGAAAGAAAGAAAAATAATAATTCTTTAGATGAAAATGAAATAAATAATTGAATGTCTGGAGAATAAAAAAATTGGCATGTAAAGTGTTACATAATGTAATAAAAATGGTGTGATTTGTTATTTTCAAGTGTGGATATTTCGGTCCATTAAACTATTTTTAATGGTTAATTTTTTTTTTTTTTTTTTTTATTACCGTACTTTAAAATGTAGTACGTAAAGTGTATATCCAGAGAATACGATTTGTAAAGTGTAAATGTGTCATTACAGATGAATTTTGTAAATTCTTCTTTATTTTTAACGAATAAATGTAGCATTGCGAACAAGCTAGTCAAGTTATAAAATTAGTCGGCACGAATTCATTTTTTGGGAAGCAAAAATTAAGTGGAAATTCTTATTTTTGCTTGAAATAGGTGTCAAACATAGGCTCGATAAGTATAGTTGAGGTTTGACAAGATTCATTGTGAGAAACATATTTTTTTACCCTAATGTAACAAAGGAAAAAAATAATGCCCGTACCACAAGCCTATAAGTTATAAGTGGTCATTTCTGATTTTATTTTAAAAAATAAAAATAAAAAATCAGAAACTTTAGGGGAAACTTGGCTCTGCCCCTCGCCTTTCATATACTAACTTCAGAAGTAATATTTGCAAACATCGGACAAAATAATAATAGGCTGGCCTCCCATTGCTCATGAGTCACGACTGGGTAGGATCATTGATCTTTCTTTACACTACCAACATCTGAATGAAAATCCAATTCATGAATGCATGAATCATTTTTGCAGCAGGAAATTCCTCATCAAATAATTAAGCATGGATTATTAAGAAATAGTTGCAAATCCACATCAATCTCAGAAGGACTTGCTCTAAGATAAAACCCATATTCATAGGCTCTGTGAAATTAAATTTTAACACGGAAGAAAACTTCAAAAATGGCATATATCATAAAATGCACATCCAGCCTCGATAATCTATATACATATTATGTAAGTATACAACTTTGTACATCAATTCCAAGCATTACATATCCATTAACCAACTTTCGATTCTTGAAAGTTCTATACAACTAAAACACCATAATGAATTTGATTTATACATCAAGTTTTGTAGACACGTGCTCCATTAGATTTACAAAATAGATAGGCCTAGTGTTGAAATTATAATGCATCGACTCAAAAGTATGTACAGAAAGAAATTGGTCCACACAAACTGTTTCTCGAGCAATATGGAATGAAACTTCTGACCCCTGAAAAAATTTCCTCGCAAATTTTCAAAATATAGCAAGAGAAACTCAAAATCCTGAATTATCTTCGCAGGAAAATCCTTCACGGGAAAGGCAGAAGTGACTTATGCCTGAGAACTTTTACCTTGCTTTAGCAGTGAGTTTTTCATCTCGCTATATTCACCAAGTTCCTCTAGTGCATCAGCCATAGTCTTGGATGAAACGAGTCCAGAAGAAGCAAAATTCACAGAAGTAGACTGCCGCTCCTGTGGTGTCGAAGAAATTTCACCAGGATCCCGATTGCTGTTTTCCAGCATCTCAAGTTTGGAGTCTTGCAACAAAGTCTCTGTAACAGAGATGTCTTGGTGAAGAGATGGTGCCTTCTTCAACATTTGAACTAGAGCACCAACTGCTACATGTTGGGACTTTTTAACTGGAAAAAGGCTGCCTCTCTCACGGGGTCCAGATGGGTGCCCCGGCTGATCAAATGAACCAGGTCTGGCAACACAACAAGAGAATGTCAGTTTGTTTCACAGGCAGGATATGTTCAGCATAGAGTATAGGATAAGACTGGACCGAACAATTAGACAGAGCAATGTACAATGTTTTGATTTCTTTTTCTTACTTAATACTATCAAGTCAAGTCCAATCCATCCTGCCAAACATGCTAGTACAGGTTTAAGTACTGATAGCTAAAACAGTTTAGTTACATGAAAGACTGAAATCAATTTGATGACGATGCAAGCTCCTTGCTAGCAAAAGAATAGGTGGACCATATAGATGAAAACTCTCGTGCATTTAATTGGACGATAAATTTAGTTGTATCATTTGTGCAATAAAGCCACCACTACCACTTTCATGCTCTAATCTTGCAGGAACAAGCTTGAAAATCTACTTAATTCTAAGACATGCTTCGGGGTGTAACATGCAGCAAGAATTCGTTTTATACTACATTCCTGTGCCCTCCCTCTGCAAAAAACTACCACAAGAAAAAGACATTCTCTAACCAAAGCAGGGATGAGATCACCGTCCCCACCAGGGAATTTCACCCGCCATCCCTGTCTGGATCCCGGCCTAAGGCAGGATGGGACGGGATGGGAATCCCCATGGCCCTGTTTAGTTTTTTCAATTTTTTTTTTTTTTTTAAAGAAAGATATAATAGAAATGGGGCAAGTTTGCATGATATTGTGGGGATTTTTTTGAATATAAACGGGGCTGGGATTATGGTCCCATCCCCGCTCCGCAGACCCAATTAAGCGGGAAATCCCCAACCCATTCAGGGTTGGGTCCCCGTGGGGATCAGGGCCAGCAGGTCTTTTTGCAGCACTAAGCCTTAAAGAAATGACTACCAGATAGCTAAGGTAAATAAACTACCGCAATTAGTGCACCTATTCCCACGATTACAAGACCTGAAAGTCTTTTTAATTAAAACAAGTCTTGGAGAACTAACACATGAAAGTGAAGGATTTTCCAAGGATTGCTAAGTTATCCCAGATTGGCAGGAAATGACATTGTAAGGAAAGCCGGAATTGAAAAGCTACAAGAGAACAGACTCGCACACAAGATAAACTTTGCTCTTGTTTTTTCTTTCGATCCGCTCATGTGACTGGCTTTACAGGTTTCCAAATCTTAAGCCAGGAAATCAGCAGCGTAAAGAATCCACCCAATCATTTCCACGAAGGGGATGCACGAATGAATTTTGTCTAGAAGGTAATTAAGGATTGCAAGAAAAACAGTTATTCCAAAATTTCCGTTTGATTGCAGGTAGCTCCATTACCAATTAGTACACTGTTATTAATTTACGTTGAATCAATCACAATCTGAATTATAATTTATAGATAATACAAAGCTAATTTAAGAACTTAATTACATAACAAAAACACAATAAGTAGTTGTAAAATTAGCAAGAACTGTTAATGTAAGACAACTACACATTTAACTTATTTGTCAGCATTATGCAATGAAAATGAGAATTTAGATTAATTCAATCAAAATCACCGAGGCCGAAAGGATCAGAAAAAAGAATTTGAGAAATTGGGCATTGTTTTGGATTAACATGTTGGTTCTCATCAGGAAAGCATTGGCAGCATTAAAAAAATAATTGTGCAATAGAAACAAGTATTTAGAGTGCTGGAATTGTAGAAAGAAGAACCTTCATATCATTGGAATACAGATACCCCCACCCCTAGAGAAACGGTGGCAGATCACATGTTCAAGAGTGCCAAACGATTGAATTATGGGGTGGCAGATAGAACTCACAAAAAACCAAAATACCTGTCCTGAGACAGAAAATCGATGAAATTTTATTGATGTTCAGAGATATGTGCCGGAGGCAAAAAGGTGGTGTGGAAAGTAGACACTAAAACATCTACAGTCATAGTATTCGTTGTCGAATTGGTATGTTCCTGCTTCAGGAGGCTTGATCACAGTTTTTCTACATGGCTTTAAACAGATTATAGGGTAACATCTATCATCTCATCAGGTGTTCAAAGGAACTTTCTTTAATTTAGGAAGTATTTAAATTGCAGAAATTAATAGAATCATGAAGAAATTTTTTTGAGGTAAGCAAGCTATGCACCACAAGTTTCTTAGATGGATTTACACTGCGTTGATTTCTCATTAGGTAGATCATCTAGGTATTATGATAGCAAAAAGAAGGTAAAGGATAAGGATGAATGGTGTGGAGATATTAAAGTATGCAATTACAATTATCATTAAGTATTCGGGTTAATAGATATCATAAGAGTTAGTTGTACTGTCAAAGATTCAAGCTGACAGCATCCATAAGTACAATAGATAGAAGAAAAGACATCATGTCTACAAATAATATACTCGAATGCTGTAATACTGAAGAAGGTCAACATGGAAAGTGACAATATTCAGCCACCAGATTCTATCAAGATCGTTTGTAAAAATATCAACAGGAGAGATAGAGCATTCCAAATATACACAAATGTCTTGACAGTTGATACTGAATCTTGGCTGGATATCTAACTCCAGATTTAGCAGTGCTAAAACTTCTTCAGTCATATTATCTGACAACAGGGTCTTGGCCATTTTGACAATATCTATCGATAATTAATATCTAGAGTAAAACAAATGATGCGAAAATCTAGAGGCATAAGGCTGGAGGCATCATGCTACCAACGTTATATGGACAGCAGAAGTACCTCACTAGTCTCACAAAGGGTGGCAGGCGCCCCCTTGCCCACATCTCCTATTTGGTCTGTCCCTGCAACCCCACAATTTTGCACCACATATACCCACCTTAGTTTGAACTAGTTTGTCTCAGCAAAATAACTAAACAAAAGCCCCCATAATTTCTGAGATAGTCCAGTCCAAGGTTCTCCATGCAATACTCCTTCACGTGACTATCTAAAAACCTTCCTTCTGTTAACAAAAATGGATACGAGATGACAGGTTCAGTATATAATTATCTAAACACCATGACGACCAGCTTTCTCAGCACCCTTTTCATGCATAATTTCAAGATCAAGGTGCACACAGTTTTTGAAAGCATGGTAAACAGGCCAGATCACTATCAAGGTTGACTTGCTTCTATGTATGCTATAATTCTATATGTAACCGTAGTATTTTCACCTATATTCACTTATGTCTCTTATTGTAGAATATTTAATTAGTTTTCAGCTCGTTTGAAACACAATATTTCAAGTTGATAAATTTGCTACCTCTCTTCAAGCATCAACCTTTTGATTAGATCTCGTATATAACCAGTGTGCTAAATTTCTGATTCGAACATCAACAACAATAGCAAGACAACAAATGTATGCACTCATGAATTATACATATAACAATTGAGCAACATATGCCTTGCTCCTAAATTTACCAAATTTCAACCAAGAATGTCATATGATTACCTGGTACCTAGATCTGTCATGTCATCATCATCCACAACAAACGGTCCAGAAAAGTCAGAATCATCATAATCATCCTGATAAGAGAACCTACTGGAGCTTCTAGAGAATGATTTAGGTGGAGAGATATTTGATGAAGATTCCACCCTGGACATTCTTCCAGCGTCATCTTTCTCGAAAGGGAACAACTATGACAAACAAAAATAAGTATTTATTGAAGTACTTGGAGAGAAGGTAAAGGAATTTTACACATAATAATCAGAATGCAGAATACCTTGTCAGCTGTTGAGCTGGTCTTGTACAGGCCAGAACGTGCATCTGTCTTAACAACACTGGGTCGTGTGGCTTTCATGGGAGGTGAGGGAGGCAACATTTGATTGATACTGGACCGACTAGATGTAGGTATACTAACAGGGGCACTTTCAGACCGGAAAAGAACTGTCGAGACATGACTGCCAGGAATGTAGATGGGTGGTGATGCAGACGGAGATGGCGTAAATGTAGGAGAAGGCCAATACTCATCAAAACTTGGATTTTTCACATGAATTGCAGGTGTATTCTCAGATAATTGACGAGGTAAACTTGCCGGAGGAAGACGATTGGAACGCTGTTTTGATACTGAAGCGTGAGATTCAGAATATGTGGGTGAGGGTGATGGGTTTAGTGAAGGTGATGATGCTCTATACAAATCATAGCCCCAGCTATGGCGCCTCCCAAATGGAAATGAAGTCGGGGAAGTTTGAGACATGGGACGGGATGAGAACCTTCTGAGTGGCTCTGCCAATGGACTCCCAACGTATTCTGGTATAAATTGTGGGGATGTTGGGATTGATGGCTCAGAACTCACATCCAACACTGATGAATGATACAGGACAGAGAGGCAAAGCCTACCGCGAGATGTGTCAACCGGAGTAAACACAAACTGCTGTATATCTGCCTCTTCTATACGAGTAAATGGCTCAACAAAAGAAGAAACTCGGTGACCAAGATTATACCTTCGAATTTGAGCAGATGAAATAAGATCACGAAACAACTTATAAGCAGGCAAAAGCCTAACTGTCGCATACAAGGACCTCAATAACAATATCGATTTCTTATACAATGCATGAGAACTAGAACAAGTCGACCTTTTACTACCTGACGAAGCACCACCACTTCTCTTACTCTCATACTGTAAAACCCACCTCTCGATAACCTTTTCGCTCTTTGTGTCACTGCCAAATTCCTCATTGTTTGAACCATCATAGACCCTCTCTTTCCCAAAGAAATTCCTCACGTGTCCACTTTTTGGGGAAAAGTTTATCGAGTCATTGTTTACTGGCCTCTGAACCAAAATCACATCAATTATCATCGGTTCTAGATTACTCTGCCGCCAAAAGTCAATGTTTTCTAACGCAGCAGGGCAATCCCTGAGAGATAGATTAAACCACTTATCCCTTGGCCAAAAACTTGAGGAGGAAGACGAGGACGAGGATGGGGATGGGGACGATAAAACCTGTTCACAGCTATAATTACGGGAAGAAACATAAGGACACCGCGATTCAAGTATTATGTGAAGGCTTTTTGCGAAGAATTCAGTAATTATCTGTTCCATTTTTGCGGGCTCTGAATGAGTGGACTCCTGATACGACGCCATGGATTCTGACAATAAAATAAACGCTAAATTTCGCAAAAGCAGTAAATTCGCATTACAGTGCAAGAAATTAAGAACAAAGAAACCTAAAACCCACTCTTGATTAAAACGTAAGACAAATCAACAAATAAGCAAGACAAGTGCAGGAAATTGAGGTGTAGAAAAATCAATATTGCACAGTGAACTCAATGAATTGAACTTTTAAAATAACACAAGTAGTCAACACGTAGACAAACGCAAACATATATCCAACAAGAAGAGTAAACTGACTGTTTCCAAGTGCTTGGGCTGCAAGGATTCAAAAGGGTATTCTTGTCTATATGTATCCGTATCGATATATATCACTCCATGTACGTATATCATACCGACTGTAACTATACTTACTCCAATATCGTGTTTCCAATGGAGAGAAGACGATGAAAAGGGTGAATTGAGTAATCTTAGAGAGAGGAGGAAAGGATTTCTGGAGTTTTAGAGAGAGAGAAATAGAGGTACGGTGTAAAAGAGTTGGAGTCTGGGAACCAAGAGGATTGGTGATAGCAACTGTGCGACCCTTTTTCTGAATTTTTCTATTTTTTCAGACCTTTTGGGGGATTTTGATTTTGATATCAGAGACTGTCCTATTATGACAAAACTTCTCACATAGGGATTGCAACTTGGGAGATAATAATTTAGAATTTATTTTAAGATTATAAATATTTGTTTTAAATGGAGAAATATAAAAATTTAAGCTATTGAGATTCTTGCAATTCTATAGTGAAGATGGAATATATTTATTATGAAAATTTCATTTGGTAAAATATAAGTTTATTGAGAGTGATATTTTCTATGCTATTAAAAAGTTAGCTACCGAAGAATTGGAACATCGTTGTCGGTAAGAATGCTTGAGAACATGCCTGGATTTTCAAAAATAGAAGTAAATGATAAGGCTGTACATGTTACATATGCATTTACTCTATATGTATCGAAAGACCATCTGTCCAATTGGGGCAGAAGGAAAGGTCACGATCCCATTTTTCTGAATTTGATTTTTTACAAAAAATAAAATAAAATACGTGGGGGGGCTCAATTTTGTTTTATTTTTATATTTTAGGTCAAATTATAGAGACGTTGGAACTTTCGGTTAATTCCCTTCTTATAAAAAAAATTATACAAAAAATTTTATTTCGTATTTTGAATAACGTATACATCCCTCTATTATTAGAGTGTTTTCAAAAGGCTCTCTTTATAAAAATCATCTTCTTTATTATATTTTTAAATTTATAGAGTAAATTATTTTATATGACTATTTATTTTGTTTTTACCAATGAACATTTATTGATTTGTCATATCTCATTTAACATAATTTTTTTATATGTTAATGGTCAATCAATCCAAATAGTATTATATTTTTGGAAATGTCGGAGAGAAGCCAGACTAAAGTGAAGAAGAATAAGTTTCTGACCTGAAAACGTGCACAGGAGAATTGCGTGCTAGAGATTCAAGTTGTCAACCAAATTACGGAAGGCGTTTGAGGTGGTCGATGGGCCCTTTGGAAGGGGATTTTGAATCGATTATATTTGTTGACCCTAAAAAATGGTTCAATGACGTAGTCAACAGAAAATTAGAAATTCACGTCTTTGTAAGCCCAATCACGACATATTCAAGTTAAATTACTGATTACATTGATAAACTATTGAAGAGAATGATTCGAAGTGTGTAACAAGTTTCAACGTGACTATTTGGTTGATAAAAAGGGGGTCGACTGTGGAGTGTAGTAGAGAGAATCAAGGTTTATTTTGAATGTGTAAACTCGCATTAGCTTTCAATGATGTTAAGTGTGGCTTTTTATACTCAATGTAAACGGGAATGAAGTCTGTTAGATGGCCAAGCACGTGAGTATGTTAAATCCAATGGTCCTTATTGACGTCAATCAATTAGTCAATCACTTTATGACGTCTGTCGTGGCTGATTAACAGCCTCTCCAGGGATGAGCTCATATTGGGGACCTTTGCCAAAGGGGATCGGGCGAACAACTTTAGACGGATTGCGCCTAAGCACACGTTAAGTCGGGTCACCCTATGCCAAATGTAATTTTGTCTGTAATAAAATTTTGTAACGTGTTTAATTTACGATTATTTATATGAGTAACAATCTCTCCAACCCATTCTTTTCCATTGAAGGCAGTCGAACCACAGTTAATAGCTATATCCCCAGTGAGGTAATTACCTGCAAAATGATCAACTAAGGTGCTAAGAAGAGGATAGAGATAGAAGAAGAGAATGCTGGCCGTTGAAAATCGATTAATGTACCAAGTTTTTGTTCGTATTTTGGTGTAAACAAGAGGAGGTACAAAAGGTTTTAGTAAGAGGATTAGATACACAATCCGTGGGATATATTGCTTCAAGTTATAATTTAAGCACCCCCTAAACAAGCAATGAGCGATAGGTTTATTCTTGAAGCTTTTTACCATTCCAAACTCATTGTGATTTGCAATCAAAGATGAAAATAACAATCGATACTTTCGATACCTGAGCCCTTCTTTATAAAATAATTGAATCAGTTTTAAAAAGATTACGGAACTTTCGTATTACATCTATTAGCACATGGTATTTGTATTTTATACATTCATTTTATCATTGAGAAAATAAATGTTGAGAAATCTGACAAAGGAAACTTGTAAATTTAATAGGGCAAACCTCAACAAAATTTCCCCAAATATAAATAATTAACTTTGTAAGTCATGACAGATTTTTATAGGAAACATTGTTAAGTTTGTGACAAAAAATCTCTGTGATTTAGAAAGTTGTTGCTTAAAGGAAGCTTGTTTAATCTTGGTTTAGAAGTCTAGTTTAATTAGGAATCAAATTTCATGGTGCTTTAAGAGTTTGATTGAATATATATATCCCATGTTTGGTATACATTAAAATTTTCATTTTCATTCTTCTACTTATTTTCAATCACACATTTTTCAATAAAATAATATTTTCCATCACATGATCAATTTTTCCTTATTTTTCAACCACGCATTCTCCATAAATATACTATTTCAAAATACATTCTTCCAAAATAATGTGGCTAATATATATATATATATATATATATACACAGCAAGCCCGGCGCTAGGTAGTGTGTTTTTCCATGGTTTTCTCGTTTTATTCGGATTTTGGGACTTCTTCTTTATCTTAGACTCCACAATTTTGAGATTTGACTTCTACAAATACTCCACAATGTATAGGCACTTTATAAGAGATGAAAAATCAAGACTCAAGAGAGATTATAACAATTGGATCATTGTTGTAGATATTAGAAACAAGAGAGAATTATTTATATTAGATTGAGATTATCAAAATCTTGTAAGATAATTCTCCCATTCCACAATTTACTTGATTGTTGTGTGATCCATTAAATTCCATATTGTTCATTTTTATTTTTTTTGCCTTTAATTATGTGGCTGGTTTCTCAACAAGTGATATCAAAACGTTCTTGATATCGAATCGGTTCATAACAAGTAATATCAAAGCCAATGATTTTTTGGCGGTTTCTTGGGAGATCCAAATTAATTATTAGAGTGAGGTTGGAACAAGATCGATTGTTCGGGATGACAAATTTGAAATTCCGTTTTTGGAACGCAACACTAGATTTTCATTGTGGCAAATCAAGATGCAAGCGGTTATTACATAATTGGATCTTGATGATGCTTTTTTGGGGATTGATAAAATGTATGCAGCAATGATCGCGGAGGAAAAATAACGGAAGGAACGGAAAGCCCTGTCATAGATACATCTTCATCTTTCTAATGAAATTCTTTAGGAAGTGGTAAAAGAGAAAAGTGTTGCTACATTGTGGTTGAAGTTGAAGTAGCTTTGTATGACAAAGAGCTTGACAAGTAAGTTACACTTAAAGCGGCGTTTGTATTCTCACTGCTTAACGGAATGTGGATCTTTGGAAGGTCATCTATCGATTTTCAAGGAAATTGTCGTCGCTTTAGAAATGATGGATGTTAAGTATGATGAAGATGATTTATGGCCGGTATTGTTATGCTCGTTGGCGCCTTTATATATGACTTTTAGAAATATCATTCTATATATTCGGGATACTTTTACAATTGACTATGTATATGATACGATGTATTCTAAGGAAAAGATGAAGCATTTGGCTGTTGGTCGTGAGGCTTATGGAGAAGGTCTTGTTGTTCGTGAGAGGAAGACAGGCCGTTGTAAAAGATTGCAACAACAATGGGCACATGAAGAGGGATTGTTATGAGTAGCGGAAGAGGTTTGCTACTACAGATCAGGATGAATTATCAGGAAATTCCGATAACGTTAATCTTGTAAAAGAGAACGGTGATGGAGATTTGTTGGCGATTACTGAAGGTGACTCCAAACCTGACGAGGATTGGATTCTCGATTCAGCTTGCACTTTTCATATGTGTTCAAACTGGGATTGGTTTTCTTCATGTGAAACAGTTACAAGGGGTTCTGTGATGACAGGAAACAATGAGCTTTGTGGAATAGTTGGGATTGGTAACGTCAAAATCAAGATGCTGAATGGGACGGTTAGAACACTTGTCCAGATTCTACATGTTCTAGGTATAAACAGAAATCTGATCTCTTTGAGTACTCTTGATTCAAAAGGATACTGGTATACAGATAGAGGTGGAGTTCTGAAAGAGAGCAAGGGTGCTCAGGTGTGGTAAAGGGGCGGAGAAAGTCTCGATTATATGTGTTGGAAGGTTCGACGATCACGAAGGAAGCAGCTGCAGCTTATGGTTTAGTAAGCGGTGACTCGAGTAAAGTTGCTCGTGATCGGGTTGTTCGTGGTGATTTGGACAATAATATTGGGAAACCTTCTGGTAGCTCGGGTGGAGCTGGTTGTGATCTTGTTGCTCGTGGTGATTTGCACAGATTTGACAACTCATGTGGAGTTGTGTTTGTTTGTGGTGGTTCAAATAGGTTTATTGACTCGACTAGAGTTAGAAGTGAACGGGATGATTCGAGCAAGGATGATGCGCAAGGTAGTTCTACTGGTATGCATGACTTGGATGAAATTCACAGTTGCCGAGTATGCCCGAAAGGGGCACGACGTGCCCGACGGGGGCATGGGGTGTCTAGTTGGGACATGGTGAAAGAGTTGGATAACGACTTGAAAAGTGGAGATTTTATTCATTGTAATGGAATTTGTGTCAATGTGGAGTTTGTTAGGTTTGTGACAAAAATTCAATGTGATTTTGAAAGTTGTTGCATGAAGAAAAATTGTTTAATTTTGGTTTAGAAGTTCGGATTTTTGGACTTCTTCTTCATCTTGAACTGCACAACTTCGAGATTTGATTTCTAAAAATACTCCACAAGTTATAGGCACTTCATAAGAGAGGAAAATGCAAGACTCAAGAGAGATTATAACAACTAGATCATTGTTGTATACATTAGAAATAAAAGAGAATTGTTTAGATTATATTCAGATGATCAAAATTTTGTAAGACAATTGTTTGTTTCTTGGTATGATAAATTCTCATCTTCCACAATTTACTTGATTGTCATGTGATCCATTAAATTTCATATTGTATTTTTTGCTTTTAATTATTTGGTCGATTTCTCAACAAGTGATATCAAAACGTTCTTGATATCAAGTTGATTCATAACAAACATGATATGAGTGATTTCTACATCCAATCCGGGATGTAAAAGTGAATATTTGACAGTTAATTTGATAGAATTACTACTTAGTTTGAATAGTATAGATTGTTATAAGATAATTCGAGTTTGGATGGTTTTTTTTATTAAAATACGTGAAAACATGTCTCGGAGGTGCAAAAATAAAGAATTCTAAAGCTCGATAACTAGACTGTAAATTTTAAAAAGTTAATTCAGACCAAAGGCAAAGAATGATGATTGAAGATTACATCGAGTAAAATGGAAGAAATTAGAAGATAAAGGGCTAAAGTTGTATATAAAAATGACTCAATCTCAACGAAAGAATAATTTTGGGGACCAAAATGAAGAAGACCAGAAGTTGAGGCGTGCGATCACAGGCCGAGAGGCATTGCGTTCGCAGCACCGTGTTTGGCTGTAACAATGGGGAAACTTGCTCTACATTGTGATTGTATATGATCATATGGTGTGATTGCATGGAGGATTTTCGTGACAGAATTCTAGTTTTCCTTTTGGGATTCAACTACTACTAGAAAGAAACTAGGTTACACTTTTTTACCTAATTTTGGGCTCTACAAATATCAACCTTCATTCGATAATTAAAAGTAACTCTCATAACATACAGTACACTATTACGTGCAAGTGATAGAGCCAAATATCATTTTTAAGAGAGGAATTAAGAAGCAAGATATAAGGAATCAATTCTTGAAGATTATTTCTTAATTTTTTTTTTTGGCAAAAACGAAGAATGTGCAACCCTAGATTGTTCAAAGAGGTTTGAAGAGATTCAATAATTCGTGACTTTTCCTCTTTTTCTTCATATTTTTAAATTTCGGTTGATATATTATCATTCCAACACGATTTCATGTAACTTAGTAATGCTTGGCTAAACTTTTAGTCGCTATGGTATAGATGAATAATTTATTATGAAGTTTTAATAGTTATGGTATGGAATCAAATTGAATGGAACATAAATGAACCGAGCGAGTTTGGTTCCATAATTAAATTTGGACCAAACAATTCTAATTATTAAATACCCATAAAATCTAGCTCGATCCGATTCTCTTTAAAATTGAATCGAATCAAACAATGTTCACCCTCACTACAAATCTATAAACATGAGAATGGCTTTTGAAATTTGATGATTACTGGTTGTGTACTTGGTTGGTAGTGGTCGTAGGGGTAGGAAGAAGATGAGATAGGTGGGAGAGAAAGAGATTTATTATTATTATTTTTTGTTTTGGGCCACATTGCACTTGCTTGAAAATTTTGGGACTATTGCTTCAGTTAATTCTTCATTTTTTGTTTTGTTTAAAGATGAAGCATATTCATCATTTCACGAGATTTTTTTTTTTTTTTTTAAAGTTATCTTCCACACTTAAAATATCATTTAGGAAGGTTTTCCACTAACTTGAAATGATAGAAAATATTCTGCAATAGGGACAAAGATTAGGGAAGTTTTGTATCAACTATCCAATTTCAACATTATTCATTTTAACCATCTTTAGGTGGATTGGATTCACTATTTGGTACATATTAAAATTTCCATTTTCATTTTTCTACTCATTTTCAATCACGTATTTTTCAATAAAATAATATTTTCAATCACATCAATAATTTTTTCCTTCTTTTCCAACCACACATTCTTCATCAATCTAATACATTCTTCTAAAATAATGTGACTCAAACACACCCGAAATCTTTTGCACCTCAAAAGTTATATAGGATTATAGGAGGTTTTTATGTCAATTTGACGGATATGAGAGTATTTAGCAATAAGGGCAAAGGTCGAGGGTTTTGAGCTAATAACCTGAGTTGATGTATGATTTTTATCATTTTCAAGAAAATAATAAGGAATATAACATGTTATAACAATTATCGTGAGATTCAATAAGAGATGGAGATGTATCACCATGCATGTTTTATATAAATTTAAATGTTCAATCTCATTATTTCACATATATTGTTACATCATTGATGATTTATTGTCATAATGATAAATAACATTATTCTATTTCTTGTCCATATTTTTTATAGAGATATAAAAGTCATGAGTTGTATTACAATGACACAGTAAAGGTATGGATGACAAAAAAATTCGTTCAACTCGACATCCGTGGAGCACCGCTCCGAATGAGGTGGAGATTACCCGCTTAATCAGGTAAACGGGATAGGGACGGGGCGATGATCATTACCCTGAAACTGGTATATGGCAGATACATGAAACATAGTCCTCGCTCCACTATTCGCCCTTTTAGAGTTAATTTCAAATTTAAGTTTTTTATTTAACAAAAATAATAAATTTATCATCGTTTTTAAAGAGAACATAAGTTATTTTTAACAAATTAATAAAAAAGTAATAATATTTACTAACTAAAGATGTAAAATAATAAAAAAATGCAGCCCTGCTCCACCCTGATCCTGTCCGGAACCCATCCCTTCCCATTTTAATCGAGTATGAAAATGAGATAAGGTAACAAAAATACCCGATGAGACGGGGGTGGAAAGCCTGTTCCATACCCATCCCGTTGAGAATCAAAATCTCAGTGCATGTTTTAATCGCTAACTAGTTTAATTAGTTAGATAATTATCATAAATTGGCTATTTAATTAAAGTTAATATTAATTAGAACTAGGTTAAGGACATGATTTTCAAGGGGTCACTACTTTGCTCCTGTTAGGACCCATTAAATTATTTTTTCTCTTCTTATTAATTATATGTTCTTCAATAAAACAATATTATACGTAAATTTAAAAACTTTTCCTTCCTTTTTAACCTTAGATTTTTCAAAAAGTTATTATTTATCTAATTATAACGGGGAACAATGGAGTGAGCTTTATTACTTATTTATAATATCATAGGCTTGTGAGATTTCATTGATTAGAAAACATCATTAGTCAAATGTTGAATAGGAACTTGCTCCATTACGGTTGTTGGGCAAAGATAACTTTTAGAGGAAATCACATAAATCAATGTGTTTAAACTTCAAAGTTTAAAAATCAGACGTGAAATTTTTTTAATCAAAATTCAGGTATTGAATTAATAATTAAATATTATACCCACATAAACCCTAATTTTATTTCATTTTCTCTCTTCCTCTTTCATTTCTCTCTATCGGACAACCGACGACCCATTCAAACTTCGGCAACCCGTCGTCGTCTCTCTACTGTCAACTCGCCACTTTCGTCGCCGCTGCAGCAATCCATCGTCTTTCTACTACAGTCGTCGATGTAGCAACATGCAAGAATGGTGGTCGCAGTGACAACAGATCTGGTTGTCGCATTGATTGTGGTGATGGTGGCAGACCGATTTGTTGTTGAAAATGGTAGTTGTGGTGGTGGTTATGGAGCGTTGGCCATGTTGGTTGTGAGGTTACGGTGGTTGTGGTGTGTTGGCCGTGTTGGGTTGCGGATCGGGTGGTCACTTTGATGGCGGTAAGGTGGTTGTGGAGTGTTGGCTGTGTTAGGTGGCAGAGCTAGTGATTGCGAGGAGGTGTGGTCGCGATGATGAAGGCGATAGTGGTCTGGCGGATCTGGTGGTCACAGTGATGGTGGCGGGATTTGGTTTGGATCTTATTTGTTGTTGATGGTAGTTGTGGTGGTGGCTGAAAATGGTGGAGGTGGCGACAACGCTATGAAGTGATGGCAGTTTGTGGAGTGTTGGCTGTTGGTGGTTGATTGAAGTTGCACGTGGAGGTGTGTGTGGTGTTAGAGCATGCGTTTGTGGGGGGTGACGATGACGATGTGTGTGATAGTCATGGCATCGTTTTCAGCGACGGTAGTGGTGCATTTCTGTTGTGTGGTGACAATGGTGCGTTCTGTGGTGGTGGTTGTGGTGTGTTGGTGGTGGGGGCGGTAGTGGGATAACGTTTGTGACCAATTATTTGGTTAATTTGTGATCAAGTATTGGTGGTTGATCGGGATCAGGGATGGGGTGTTTGGTGTATGTAACTAACTATTTTGTTTATTGTGACTAACTATTAAATCGTGACCTTAAAATTCGATAATTTGTGACCAATAAATTTGAAAATATGTGATCGATAGATAAATTGTGACTTATAATTTTTTTGATCTGTGACCAATGAAATAAATTGTGATGTATAAATTTTTTGATTTCTGACCTCGAAATAATTTGTAACCAATTAATTTAATAATATGCGACCAATAAATAAGTTGTGACCTATAATTATGTACATGTGACCACTAATTGTATAATTTATTATATTTAAATAATAATTATTCTCAATTAATTAACTAACTAAATACTTGAGTTTTGCATTTTAAAACTTAATACTTGATTTTTGTAATTGTGAAACTTTAATGCCTGGTTGAGCTCTTCCCTTACTTTTATTATTTGTAGAGCCCTATTTTAGCGGGATTTGCATTTCCCACTTTTTTAACATTTTATCATTTCAAAATCCCGCTACCATATTCATCTCAGGATTACCTGCAAAAACCCCTTCAGAAAACACACACCCAGATTCAATTCTTCTCTACTCCTTAGATTGAGTCTAAAATGCGGCAGAAAGACGATGCAAGCCACCAGTTGAGCGCAGCGAAGACGGCGTACAAGAGCGCGGCCGAGGTGGGAAACCGACAGGAGGAGGCGCGGTGGGCGAACGTGATTGGGGACATACTGAAGAACCGTGGTGAGTACGTAGAGGCCCTTCGATGGCTGCGAGTCGATTACGATGTCTCTGTCAAGTACTTGCCGGAAAAGCAGCTGCTTCCGACGTGTCAGTCCCTCGGCGAAGTCTATCTCCGCCTTCAGCACTACAGGGACGCCCTTATTTATCAGGTATGGACTTTACTATTTTGGAATATTATTGCCCATATTGTGATTCTGTTCTGGTTGTTTGGAATTTGGAGACGATGAACAGCACCCTGATCAATTCTATATCAGATGCGCGACGTATAATTACAAGTGGGGGTTAATGGGTGTTATTCTTGAAAAACGGCTCATTGGTGATTAATACGATGTTCTGCCCCAAATTCGTTTATTTGAATTTTTGTTGATTTATGACTGCCTGTCGTTAGCACACATTTCTTAACATAGCCCAGAAAGAACAAATTGATGAAGCATGTAGTGGGTAACAACTTTTCTCATTTTCTACTTAACCAACTTTAGTTGCTTTCTTTCTGTTATCTAAAATCAGATATTTCATTTCCTCTCTATGTTTTGTGTCAACCTAATTCCTAATCTATGTGAAGTTACACTTCTGCAAAGAAGTCTCTCAATGTTCTTTTATCTGTTCAGTTTCTGCACTTCAATATTACACTGTTGAATTTCCATTGTTTATACCTGGCAGAAAAAGCATTTAGAGCTTGCTAAGGATGCAGACGACCTAATTGAGCAACAAAGAGCCAGCACTCAGCTTGGTCGAACTTACCATGATATGTTTTTATCTGATGGTGACCACAACTCAGTTAGGAATGCAAAGAAGTATTTCAAATCTGCCATGAAACTTGCTCAAATTCTTAAGGAAAATCCGCCATTGAACAAATGTTCTTTCATAAAGGAGTACATTGACGCCCATAATAACCTGGGAATGCTTGAGATGGATCTTGATAACTACAATGAAGCAGAGAAATTTCTTGCAAGAGGACTACAGATATGCGATGAAGAAGAGGTCATAGAGAATGATGACACACGTAGTAGGCTTCATCATAACCTGGGAAATCTTTACACAGAACTCAGGAGATGGGGTAAAGCTCAGGAGCATATTTCAAAGGATATCATAATTTGTAAGCAAATTGGGCACCGACAAGGGGAGGCAAAGGGTTATATTAATCTTGGCGAGTTGAACTACAGAAATCAAAAGTATAATGAAGCCATCTTTTCTTATCAAAAGGCGCTTGATCTGGCAAAATCCTTGGAAGATGAGGATGTGTTAGCTGATCAAATTGATACAAATATTGAAATTGTTAGAGAAGCAATGAAGGTGATGGATGAACTCAAGAAAGAGGAGCAGAATCTTAAAAAGCTAGAAAGAAACACAGAAATGGCTAGAGGCATGGCAGATGAACGGAAGTTTCTCTTGAAACAGAATGCATCCCTTGATTTTCTTGTAGAGAAATCAAGGATGATATTTTTATGGATAAAGGTATGCATTGACCATTTATATTCTATATCAGTATATCCTATATTCTTTCTTTTCTTTACTCTTCTGCTCCTGGTTTGTTCTAGCCGAAAATTTCATTCCATTATAACTGAAGGTAAAAAATTTTAAGATTTCCTTTTGCTATTCCAGGAACCTTGAGAACATCTCGACAAGAGTATATTTTCTTTTTATCTATTATTCTCTCATTATTGAGTAATTAATATATTCAAATTATAAACTCCGTATATTTTGTGGTTAGCTCCATGAATACGGCAAGAAGAAGAAGAGGATAGCAACCGAGCTCTGTGACAAAGAGAAACTAAGTGATTCATATTTAGTCATTGGAGAGTCATACCAGAAGCTTCGAAAATTCACCAAAGCCCTTAAATGGTTCAGAAAGAGCTGGGAAACCTACAAGTCAATTGGCAGCTTGGAGGTGACCTAAATTATTATTTTATTTTGTGCTCTATATCATTGTCATCTGTAGCCGGTGGACTTTTATAAAAGATAGTGTTTCAGGGGCAAGCATTAGCAAAGATAAACATTGGAGATGTTTTGGATTCTGTTGGTGATTGGAGGGGTGCTCTAAATGCCTTCGAAGAGGGGTACAGGCAAGTAGCTTCTCTAGTTACTTTTTCTATTTCTCTTAATGGAATGCCTTTAAATTTAAGGCATATTCAATTAATTACAAGCTCAATAACTGTAAACTACTTGGTTATTTTGCAGTGAACTATATAGTCATAAGCATGCAGTATTTGGTTCTTCTCACAAATACTAGTTCATTAGTTATTCAGTGCTTGGTTCATGTTCAATTAACTATTTCTGCAATAAATATTCAGTACTCCCTACTCGGTACTTCTCATATATCTAGTTATAAATTAGTTTTGTGTTTTTCCTGTAGTGTTCGATACCTATCTTCAAGAAAATCTTTCCAATGTTTTTCTCTTTCTTCCCTCTCCATAAATACACAAAAAGACACAACACACACAAATGATAACCGTGCCATTTATATTATCAACAATATGCTTGAGTGGTTGTGAATTTGCCTGTATTTCTGCATGCATTCAGCACACGAGTACAGATGATGCCTAATTGAAATAGGTCTGAATGATGATCGGAAACTGTTGCATGTTTTTCTTGTTAATATCTCACAGCAAAATATTTTGGAGCACTTCGTGTTACTATGCTTCTCGGCAGATACAAGATTTGAAAGTATGATACTTAACTTGAGAAGATCTATTTGATCTGTTCTCATGGTGTTATTCTTTGTCGCAGGATAGCTGTTCACGCAAAGCTTTCTTCTGTTCAGCTGTCTGCTCTAGAAAATATACACTATAGCCACATGATCCGCTTTGATAACATTGAAGAGGCCAGGCAAGTTCTGCATTTTATTTCATTCCAAAACATCTTTGCACTCTTGGTTATGGAAATAAATGAAATCTCTGAAAAGATGGTTTACAAAGACAAGTACTTTGTCTTGGGCTCCAAGCTTTCATTTTTTGTATTTGAATCCTCATAATTGCAAATGCTTACTTCATTGTGTTTCTTTCTTTTAAAAAAATCGTAGAAGTTAAAATTGCACATTGAAGTTATCTTTGGATGCTGTGTAGGAAGTCACAATTGCTAATTGACAAACTAAAGCAGTCAGAAATTAGAGAGCTTGAGGCTGAAGATATGGCAGTGGACTGCTGTTCTGAAACTGAAACAGAGTTGGATGATCTATCTCTGGATGAAAGATCTCACAGTAGCTTTACACCAGAGAAAAGTAAATTGAATTCTACAAAATCAAAATTTAATGACACCCCAGATGAGTTGGATGAAGATACTCCCTTGACATCGCTTTCTCAACCTAAAAGAAATTTAGCAAAGCTGAGAACTGCTCATGCTGCTATGACCAAAGCTTCTACCAAGCCACCTGAATTGTCAACCCAAAGCACATCCAGATCTTCTGGAAGCCTGACAATTGGTCGTAAACGTGTTCGTCTTATCCTCTCTGATGATGAAGATGAAGGTGATGAGGTTCATTGTTCCAGTAGAGCAGTTCATAAGTACCCTGCAGAAGGTGTTCCCACTTCAGATGAATGTGAGCAAATTAATTGGTTTTTTCTGCTATACTCTATTTATTAAAAAGGTAGACTAGTCCTTAGTCTTTGTCCATGTTGCAGATAAAACCAGAAAATACTCGAGCAGTCCTGTTCTCGAATTCCAGGTGATAGCATCTTTCAATGAAATCCATCACGTTGTGTTTTTTCCATTGGTAACTAACTAGTTTGATCTTTTGGTTTGGTAGGATGTTTCACTGGCCGGTGCAAGATGTTCTGTCAGTGCCTGTACTCCTGTAAATCTTGAAGAGAGCACTTGTTCCTACAAATCCAGGACTTCTAGATTAGGTGTACAGGATGGCAAAGACTATATATCTACAGATACATATGCTGCGGTTGATGAATCCAGCTCCGGTGCAAATGCAAACAATTGCATCAATGGTCATGGAAATCTATTTGAGAATCAGAATTCTGCTGCCAAGTTGCATTCTTGTGGCGATGAACCATGTGTGAGTATAGTTGAGAATACACTTAATTTGGCGATCATCATCTTATTGATCCTTACTACCTTTATCAATATTTAATTTATATTAGGAGAAGTGTGGATTTGATACAGCTTTATTTCATGCACGTGCTTATGCTTCTCTACTACTCCGAAATTCCGTACACATTGAACAACAGAACTTACATTGTTCACCTGTTCTTAGCTGATGAATAATCATCCTTCGAAAAAATTTTGATACAAAAACTCATGGTTTTGCAAGACTGTTGAATAAGACATGCACTCTTTATGCATGCTTGGATCATGTATAATCACCTCGGTAATTACAGCTACTGCTATATAATCTTGTAAACATATGTTCTTGACAAGGTTTGTTACTTGATGTTTTTACTTCAGCAACATATTACATGCAAAATTGATGAAGATTTGGTACACATGAATCTAGATTCATGTAGAATTGGTGGCAAACTCAACATAGAAGAGATGAAGGTTGAAGTGGCATGCTTATACTGTTTAAAACTCTCCACAGAGAAGAGATCCAGAGGTATCCTACGGTACCTAATTTATGCATGGTTTTAATTATTGATAGTCTCAATGTGGGAGTTATAGTTTTTAGAATAATTTGAGTGTTTGTTTGTTTGGTGTGATTATCTAATAACTTAGCAAATCATGTCATATAAATCAGCAAAGAACTAAGAGGTTATTCTCCAACTATACTATGATCTGGAAAGGGTTTCACGTGTTCTAAATACAAGGATGCTTTGTTTCGCAGATTTACATTAGCTACTATTTGTTTTGTATTTCATATTAGGACATTTTACTAGGACATTTTAGCAATCTTATTCGCAATAGTTCCAAAAAAATTATCTTGGCCAAGGCAAGAGCTCTGCCTAAAGATGGAAGTCATAAACGTGAATATGATTCCATATAATTTTTCGCAAGCTTTGCTACTGCAGGTAGGTCAAAAGCTTAGAAAACATTGTTCGACAACCCATGCTAGTGGTTTTATGTTTATACAACGACAATTTCATACTTTCTTATCCCTTTAATATTAACTATGACAAGATTAAATTGGTTGTAAGAAGTTGATACAATTTGAATGCAAAGAAGATGCTCACTCTACAACTGCGTATCGAGATCTTATCCAGCAGTTGGGAGACCCTTGGGCTTGCCAATTTCCCTTGAGTCCTTACTTTTTTCTTGGCTATTATGTTTAGTGTTTACATATTGATATGTACTTGGGTTCTCAATTGCTGCGCTTTCTAATATATTGTTGTGTTGATGATGTATATTAACTTAATTCCACCCTACGGCTGATAATGCAGATTAAGCTTTATCAATTTAGGAAATGATCATGGTCTAGCAAATCTGGTTCACTATTTTTTGACAAGGAAAAAGTCTAGGATAAATAGCAAAAGGAGGAAAGGAATGTGATATTCACGCACTGGATTTTCTATACTTATTTCGTTCATCCTTTTCGCAAGAGCAAAAACGTGTCTGAATGCTAGTTTATTCTTTGACAGTGTTCTGTTGTCTCCAAACCTAATGTAGTTTTAAAGTATATATTAGTGGACACTAAAACGCCTGTCATCGTGTGAACAGGATTGGTGCCTGTCATTCAGCATATAAAGTACGGTGGAAGAATCCTTGAATCTTTGGAAACAGTCGACACTTTGGAGAATCATTCTGGAAAAGGCTGGATTGAGGTTTCTGTTTCTGGTATGTTTTCACAAGTGTAAAAAGCCTTTTACTATAATTATGTCCATCCTTCTAATTTCATCTGTCTGTTCCTGGAATGCGTCACCCTCTTACTAGTTTAATAGCATGTTTGGATTTCCTTAACCTATAATTTAAGTTGGTCAAATTTTAATTTTAACCACACAACTACTACCCACTTATCCACCACTCATTTCTATCAATCTATAATTTAAGCAACTTATAAACAAGCACAAAGATTTTTGTTATGGAAGTATTCTACATTTCTGTCTTGGGCCGGCTACAATATGTCATTCTTGGTTTCCTTTCAACAAATTTTTTGAGAAAAAACAGGATGATAATACAAAGTTGGTGAAGAAATGATGATAAGTTCGACTACGACAAGACACAAAATATCTTTTTACTTGCACGTTGTATTCATGCGAGTAAATGAAGAACTTTACAGTTCACATAAACCTCTTAACAGATTTTATGAATAATATAGAGCAAATAAACCAGTGCAATGAAGCTAATGTTGCAAAATGTCATCTGGAGTTTCAAAAAATGGTCTATTCAACTCAACTAAATATGATTTCATCCTAAATACTGGCATAAACCTAAAGATAGAGTTTAGCATTATTACGGATTCCATGAAGGGAATTGTTATTAGAACTCCATATTATACTACAGGAACTCGAGTTTATACATTAAAGTCGAGTGTCTGCAGTAAAAAATGGAGTGTGAATAAAAAGGTGGAAAGGTGTTTCACTTATGGAATAGTCATTTTGTGCTTATTCTATACAATACAATAAAGTACAATTCTAATCTGTAAGATAATATTGTGATGTTCCATAGTTAAATATGAGAGATTTAATTCTTGAGCAGCGATGGTGCCAAAGAATGTGATGAAACTATACATTGACTGCTGCGAAGTACTATCTGAGCCACCTAATTTGAAAGTGCTCAAAAAATTGTACAACTTAGAGGTAAGATTTAGATGAAGTTGTGGTTCCACTGATGTTCTTGGTTTTTATGAACTTCCAGTCATAGTGAGAATTCTATTTTAAGAATACACTTTTTTCCAGGTATCAGAGGATGAAGTTATTGTGTCTGATTGTGGATTGCAAGATATATCCGTAGCTCCAATACTAAATGCCCTACAAGCACACAAAACAGTTGCTGTCTTGGACCTTTCTCACAATTTATTAGGTATAATAATTTGTTCTTGGCTCAATTCATTTAGACATTGATAGTTGACAGAAAATGCATATGGGATTTTGTGTTTGCCTGTTTCTCAAGTGTCATGCACTCTACTCTTTTCACTTCCTAACTTTATAAAGTCTTCATCACATGAGTTCTATGTAGCTTAGTAGCTTTTACTAATTTTATTGATTGTGTTACAGGAAATGGATCAGTGGAGCAACTTAAACAAGTGTTTACATCATCAGGACAGAGTTACGGTGGTTTGGTTCTGGATTTGCACAATAATCGACTTGGTCCAACGGCTTTATTCCATGTTTGTTTAATATTCTCTCTCATTTTCTTCTTTTACATGGTTAGTTAAATAGTTTTGGAGTATCTCAAGTTTTCACATTTATATATCCATGCCATCTCAATCAACTAGACATGATGTGGATGCATGGACCTTGCAAATTGATATATACTATTCCCTACATCCACACTGCGATATTTTCAGTTGAAAGAACCATTGAACTAATAAGGACTTGAGTATAAAAACCGAACAAGACTCTTTATAGGGGATGCTGTCTCAAGAGGGCTATCCAATTGTTAGAAGTAAAATGAAAGTCCACACTTTTTATGCTCAATATGTAACAAATAGGGCACAACATTTACGTAGTGCAAAAGTATAGGCGTGCCTTACAATATTGTGAATGTTGAACTATAGTTTAGTAATCCTTGTTCTACATCGTGAATCATGATATTTTAAGAATTGGACAGTAAACCAAATAATATGCAAGATATGTCGTCTATGCATATGGAAATGTTCGAATTGTTCAACGAGTACTTTATAGAACATTATAATATTATTCCGTGATTGATTATGTATGTCTTGCCTATGAAAAGAAGCTGTTTTTATAACTTCGAGTTTTATTCATGCTCATCTTTTTTTGTAATGCATGAATTAGTTTTTTATATTTTTTTGTCCTTTCAATTTTTTGTTGTTTATTGTTGTGGCACTTAGGTGAATAAGTGACTTGTTGATAAGCACTTGGATGTTTGAATGGACCAGAATTTATGAATAATGTTATTAATGCCCACTGGGGTTGATCCCTATATGATGTTGGTGTTGTGTAATGAAATGATAACGCCAATTAAATGTATAGGTGGACATTTTTTCTTGGAACCATTGGAATTGGACGAGAATTGGAGTCGATCGGTCCGATTACAATTTCTCTACCAAATGAATCGGTTTGGGACCACACATCGAGAACCAGTTGGTTTTGGTCCGGATCTTGGTGTTGGCTTGAGGATCAATATTGAATTAGATGCACTAGATATTTAATCACGCTTCTTTTCTTTACACAAAGCTTAATGGGTAATCAAAATCAAAATCTTAATAATTTTATTAATACTTTGCAAATTCATAGATTTAATGCAACTCCAATAGGAAAAATATATTTTTAGTTCAACCTTTCGTAAGAACTTAAATTTCTCGTTTACAAGGTGGCCGACCATTAAGATTCACGAGTTTCTCCTTGAGGATTATTGAAGATAATGAGGTTATAAAAATAAGAGACATCATTCAATATCATTTTTTTTTAATTTTTTGTGATATTTCCTTCGGCTTTTAAAAATAAGAGACATCAGTTGCTCTGCAAATCAACCAAGAATTTTTCTTACCTCCTGCAAATTTAGAATTCCCTATCATTGTCTACTTAGTGGGGCCTATTTCTTCTTAAAAAAAGGTCAATCGAATTGCTCAGCCATAGGTTGAACCAGGTGTGGATTCGATCTAATGTATGAGGAATCTTTATCTTCTATCTACTGCCTAGGTGCCGAAGCATACTTAGTAGATGATAGCCTAGTGTATTGTCTGATCGTGAAAGTAATCAAGAACTCTGGAAGAGCCTTTTGATTAAGTGAAAACTACTATTCCTTCGCTCATCACCCTTGTAAGCTAGCATGTTTTCATTCGATTTGACGTAATTAGCTCCTATTGTCACAATTGGCTTTATTAAAAAAGGTTGAACCCCAACTTTGAGGGTCCTCCACTGCCCCGCCCCTAGAGCATTGTGGAGGAGGTAAATCGCGGGATGTGCTTCAGCAGGCCAGGGTACAAGAGTTGCTATACTGGTGCCCACAAAGAGTTTAATTTCAAACCTTGTTAAAGGTAGGAATCGAACTCTCACACTGCGGTTGCCAGCAGCTGAGACTACCTTACTCCTGTCATTTGCACCACTGAGCTATGCCTCGGGGGGCTACATCTGGCTTTATTGACTCCACTAGTAGTGACATGCTGATTTCCTATCCTATCGCTTGGACTCCTTCCTAAGGGTTTCTGCACTTGTTGAGTCAACATGGATATACATAGAGGTTATATTTGTTAAGATAGGTTCCGCTCATATCAAAACCCTCTCGATTGACACTATCTTTCGTAGTGTGCAATTGATTCCATAAGCTACCTGTCCATTGCATGGAGAACTACCGTCGATCCCCAAAACTTACTCAGGTAAGCTTCCTGCCGCCCAACGACCTAATCGCTACCATATGTGGCATTTGTCTTGCAGCAGCTCCCGCTAAAGTAGGTTAAGCTTACACTAGCACACTGGTTCAGTTAAAGTGTATATTACAAGGAAATAGGCAAGCTCACCAAATAATAAAGTCAACCAGGTTGCCTCCCCCTTTTGCCTTATGATTTAGTTGTTGAGGAAGCAATGACTACACTAGAGATTTGGGGATCCTCCCCAGGGGATAAATAGCATTATTCATGATTTATACAATATGCATTATTCTCTACTCGACATAATATTTCATAATGTCATCTTTATGGAAGCTTCAATACATATTTCTGCGATGTTTAAATTTTGCAAATAAATCATAAAAATGGAAAATGTGTCTGAATATTCAAAAAAATGTTCTTTTCTCGTAATTGACAGATTTGTGAATGCCCAGTACTATATGCTCGATTGGAAGTTCTTAACATATCTGGAAACCGTTTGACTGATGCATGTGCATCTTCGCTTTCAACTATCCTGAAAACCTGCAAAGGTGAAATGTTCCCCTCATTTCTCAATTCGGTTGTCCCTGTACCAGTATACTGTCACTCGGTACCACAGTACTAATGTACCAATGAAGTTGGAATGCCAATGAGTATAACTGTACTGAAACTTTACATGAGAGGATTCAAAATCTTTGTCTAATATGGGTTAGTCATAATCACAACGTTTCTTCATAGAAAATCTCTATGTTTTGCAGCACTTTATAGTTTGAACATAGAGAATTGTTCGATCACGTCAAGAACAATTCAAAAGGTTGCTGATTCACTGGATTCTGAATCTGTTCTTACAAATCTCTGTTTAGGTACCTCCATTTTAACAAGTCAAAAACTTCCCTCTTAATAGTCTTCCTTTCTGTGACAGAAAAGATTTTCACTCTATTTTTTCCATTTATTTTAAACAGGATACAACTACCCTGTATCTGGAAATGCTATGGTTAATCTTTTCCTCAAACTTGCCACTTTAAAGAGGTTTGTTCATTAATATTATTTTTCCTTTTCCATCGCATTTCAATGTGTTTGGGATATATGTATAATGTTGTCTTGAGTGCTTTTTTTATTTTGCTCGTAATAGATTTCAAGAGCTCAATTTAAATGGTATAAAGCTAAGCAAGCCTGTGGTAGATAGCCTTTGCCAACTTGCGAAGGACTGTTGCTTATCAGGACTGATGCTTGGAAATTCTAATATTGGAAACGTGAGTGTTTCACCTACTTCGCTGTATCATAGATTCTCTTGAAGGCACTACGCTTGGCATTTGACAGAATTTATTTTAACTATCGATCAGGGTGGTTTCTTCCATTTGTATCTATATTAATCATCATTTACCTAAAACTATCAGTGACTTTGTTGTACATGATATGAGGGACATATTTAAATATGTAGTCTTCAGGCTCTCAGTGGTCCAATCACATACATCCTTGTGTGAACCATATTACTGTCCTTGTGTTTGATCAATTTTGACTAATTTAAAGTTAACCATGGTATTGTAGCAGGATGATTTTGAACTTGGTCAACTTACATTCGCACGTACTCCATGCTTAGATGAAGCTTTTCTTCTCGCTGTATATCTATTCAGTTCTTGATGAATTACAAACTTTATGGCATTCTTGGGCAGCCAAGTGGTTGACCACATAAATCCTTGTCTTCCTACTTTTTTGTCTCCTTCCTTCATTTACTTCTCTATGTTTGATGCTTACACCTTAATTTGATGACTGAGGATATGCCTTTTCAGGATGGCGCAATACAGCTATTTAAGTCATTCTACAAGGAGACCCAAGAACTAGTCAAGCTTGATCTATCGTTGTGTAGATTGACAAGTGATTACATTGTTAGACTCAGCAATGAAGTTTCTTTGATTAATGGTATTCTAGAATTGAATCTTGGTGGGAATCCCATCATGCACAAGGTTTGTTTTCTTTCATCATATGAATGCCTAAGCATCGAGTATTTGATTGTTTGGACTTGAAATGCTTCTCTTCCTGATTCCCGGCTACTTCGAGGCAAAAATTGAGATTTAGTTGCCAAGTGAGATAGTGGATGTCTATTAACAATTAACATATCTGTAAGATGTCATGAAAGAGTTTCATAAACATGCTTTCTAGTTTCTGCTACCGACGATATGATTTTCTTTCACTGTAAATGTAACGATGGTTTGCAGAAATGTCGTTCATATTTGTACTACACCATTGCATCTAGTTTTGTACAGTGCATGTTCCGTTTATACAATGTAGAATACACTTCGCTAATTATTCTTATGAAGCTAAATTAAAGCATAATTACAGGGTGGTAATGCATTGGCCTCTTTGCTCTCTAATCCTCTATGTTGTTTGAAAGTTTTGGTCGTCTGCAAATGCCAACTCGGTCTCGTTGGTGTCAGTCAAATGCTCAAGGCTCTATCCGAGAATTGCTCTTTAGAAGAGCTCAACCTGGCTGAAAATGTTTCTGCAGAGGAAATTCATTCTTTACTACAGAAAGATTTCAACCAGTCTGAATCTTTGTTCGAGGTGCTTCAACAAGACAAGGTGCAAACTGTTGAACAAGAGTCATCTGCTGTAAATACGAATGAGAACCAGCTTGAAGTTGCTGACAGTGAAGATGATCTAGTCGGGGTAGAAGCTACATTGTGTGGTTTGGAAGATAGTCGTATAAACTCATCCCGTAAAACTTTACTTTCAGAATGCCAAATCGTGCAAGAACTTGTTGCTGCTACTAAAATGGCTGGACAATTACAACTATTGGATCTTAGTCAGAATGGGTTCTCTCAGGAAGTTGCAGAAATGTTATACATTGCCTGGTCATCAGGTGCAAGAGCCGGTGTGGCTCAACGACACATTGAGGAAAATGCAATTCATTTGTCAGTTAATGGAAAAAAGTGCTGCAGTATTAAGTCCTGCTGTAGAAGGATTTGAGTCAATCAAATTTTTCGGTTCCTCCTGTGGAGTTGTGAGCAGCTCTAGCAAAATATGGCGTAGAAAACTAAAGGGTCACCTATTCATTCTATTGCTTTCACATGAACTTTGTATTCAATTCTGGAAACTGGAGGAAAAGTTGAAACAGATGGGAGACTAATGAAATTTACACTATTTTTTGTTAGGTAGTTACTCTGTAAATCCTAGCATGTGTAACTTTCACTTGACGGAAAGCTTTTACACTTATTTATATGACATCCAGTAGTACACGAACCATATTCTTGTAACTTTGCACTAGCTCTTCAGAAATTGGTTGCCATTTACATGACCTAAACAAAAAATATCAGCACTACTGTATTACAGCAATTGTACTCAAATAATATACTGGATACTGTGGATTCCCCTGGATTTTGTGCCTTTTTTTTTTTAAACACGTTTATCTGTCAGTATCCTTTAGGGGTCAAGTGACTTATAATGAACTATCAAAATTGATAACTTTGAATGAAATGGAATGGACAAAAATGTTTTTTGTTGTCGACATAAGTTTATTAAGAAATGTTCAGATTTTGGCTATGGTACAGATGAATTATTGCAAACGTTGTGCAGCTGGTGGCGGCAATGGGGTTGTGGGTAAGGATGGGAAATAAGTATTTTTTATTTCTTTATTCACGTATCTTTTATTTGATTATTTTAAATATTTTATGTAAAAAAGATATGAAGTTGTCATTTTTAAAATTGATCAAAATGTGGTCAGACTCATTTTTTATGGTCGATTAACGATCAAACTGTCCAAATGCACATTATGCACTTCTGCCGCACGGGATTAATGTTTTGGACCAACATTGCTGCAAACGAAAAGTCAAAAGTAAAAGCACAACAAGTTGAAAAGGTGAGGATCGCGATTGCAACTATCTCCAAATACTTCTCATCATTTTATAAAGCTAATTGATGTAATTAAAAAGTAAAATTCGAACAGATTTTTTTATAATGAAGGAAGCTTGATTTCAAATCTGAAATAGTTTTCAGTTCTCGTTGAATTTTGCAACGGACATCTGAAATTTGCTTGAATGGGGAACTTAGGGTCCGTTTGATTCCAAGACTGAAATTTGGGTGGGAAGAAAATGAATTTTAGGGAATTGGATTGCCTATAAATTGTTTTACGGAGAATTGTCAATTAATTGTGTTTGATTGGTATAATTTTCCATCTAGAAAATGTTTAAATTTTGGATCTTTTGATATTCATTTGACTTTGTTTTTCATGGAAATTGTCTATTAAAGAGATTTTTTTTTATAATTGGGGATAAAATTTGTTTCTATTGCCAAAAAAAAAAAAGGCTGGAAAACTATTTTCCCACCAAATTGGTGGGAAAACCAATTCAATGAAAATCTGGAAAAAAGGGTCACGTGGAGGGAGGGTTGGGGAAAATGTTTTCCCAAGAAAAATTTGGCTATCAAACAAGGAAAAAGTAGGAACTTGGAAAATAATTTCCAAGTTTCATGGAAAATAAATCATATCAAAGAGGACTTTATAGAAATACCCTTAGAATCAGGGCATTTTGAAAAAAAATATATGAAAGTGCTTTGAGAGTTAAAAAAAAAAACATTTTGACACGCGTACTTCAAAATAGCGACTAACACTCAAAAGAGAAAGAAACACTAATCAAAACCTAATAATAGATTTGGGGATGGTTGATTTTTTTCTACAAGTTGTCTTTTTATGATTATGATTTACTTCATTTTAGGAACATAACACTCTATAAGTTGGAAGGGGCAAAAATTCAAAAAAGTTTAAAAAGGAAAAAAAAAAGTGACTAAAATTCAAAAAAGTGAGAAACACTAAAAAAAAAGTAAGAGCACCAATCAAAACTATAGAATAGATCCAAAGGTAGTTGATGTTTTTCTACATGTTCCTTTTTTTGTGATTATGTTTCACTTCTATTAATGATATGATGTGGAATGGTCTGAAAGCTACATAAAATTTGATGATTGATGGAGAGTGGTTAATGGTAAGTTCGAGTATTCAAGAGGTTAATAAAAGCCATACAAATGCATGCTCGGGAAACGGGGCACATGAGGTTGAAGAAAATATGTCAAAGTACAAGTTTCATGTTGGGTTTGGAAGAAGAAACCAAATGGATCAACTCGGTTCAAGCAGCATTGATGAGAACGAGCATAACTTTCAGCTCGATTGTCGAATTTCGTCGATGAGTACAATTCGGAATCGTCAAGAAATTCTGCATAAGGCTACGTGAGCGTATGGTACTTTTGGGCTTGTAGTCGCAAAGAACCATGTTGAGAACAAGTTGGCGAGAAATTTTCAATTTTTTAGAGTTTTCTAATTTGACTAAAATAGAATCTTTTGTAATATTTAGAATTATTTTCGATTTTAACTAGATTTTAGGGTTTTCATATAAATACTTTACTTATTATTCATTGTAAAACTTTTTTTTTCTTTTTTTTTGACAATTTGAGATTATCATACAGTTGAGAGGCATTGTACTCTCAACCATTATTCTTCATTGAACACCGTAAACTTATCAAATTAATTCTTGTGACATTTGATTACGCTCAAAGAATAACGTGGTAGTTGTAGTGCAGCTTTGTGGTGTCATATCCACAGGGAAATGAAAAAATATTTAAAGGACAGTATCATGAAAATCAATTTAATTTACAAATGTAATACTAGAATCTAGACTTATGATCTATTCGCTGAATTTTATTTAAACAAGATCAAAGATCGACCATATACATTAAGCATATGACAGTAATTAATCCACCAATAAAGTGAAATTAAAATTAAAATTCGACAACTAGTTCAATCTAATAATAGAAGAAGCATGACTGGATCTATGAATGATTTAATAATTGCTAAACCAATATCAACAGTAAATATTTGAAATTAAAACTCAATAAATAGTTTGATTGAACAATGAAAAAAATTATGACTGAATCCATGAAAAATCTTGTAAATGTTAAATTGAATTCAATGTAAATTCAAGAGAATGAAAATCTAAATTATAGCATTGTTTGATAATGAAAAGATCAAAATAAATGAATAAATGACATGAAATTATCAATTTCAATTGAGTTTCTTCGTAGCTTCACAAAGATCTTTAGTTCCTCATGTGTTTCTTGAGCAAAAATCAGAGTAAAATTATGTATTGAGGCGTTTTGGTTGTATTTAGGGTTGAAAAGTCGTGCAAGATATGTTACTGAAGGAGTTTGAGTCGTAAAAGGAAATTGGAGATTCGGGCTTCGAAGTGTACCATGCAGTCGCAAGGAACAATTGAAATTAAGCATGGAGTTCGTTGAACGTCTCTGTGCGACCGCACAGCAAAAATACCATGCGATAGCATGGTTTTGATGAAATTTAGTCGGACATCTTTCAGTATTTTGGTCATAACTTTCTTTTTCAATGTCCAATTGAGGTGATTCAAGTTGGGTTTGAAAGCTAACTCAAAGGGATACAACGTTTCTTCAGATGTCAACTTCTAATTCGATCATTTAACATGTCAAAAACTGGTCTCAAGATGAGGCTGAAAATCGGTGCAAAACTTTTCAGCTTGAAAGTTGATATGTGATAATATTTTGGCTATGTTTCATCCATTTGGCTCCTTTCTTCATCCAATTGACCTCTAACACTCTCGAATCTTCATCACAAGGTTGAAAACAAGTTTATAGCATTTGTACTTTAGTCTCTGGATTTTCACTTTCCTCCATTTTGGTCTCTTTTGAGTTGTTTCTCCTTATTTTCACCGTATTCATACATTCGCAACCTAAATCAAAATATAAGTGTACTTAGAACATTTAGGTGCCAATAAATAATGAAAATGAAATTATTAGTGGATGAAAAACGTGATAATTGCACTATTATTAGTATTCAACATCGAGTGTTGATCAACGTGTTGTGTAATCAAGAGGTCGTTCAAACACTGTTTTTGTTTGGTTGCTTGATTTATTAATTCTTAATTCAAATTCATGAGAACCACGTAGCAACGAACACTACGCAACCCACAACGAGATTGAAGATCCAAAAAAAGCCTAAAAAATAATCTCGGTTCTGAGTTTGAACCAAGAATTAATGAATCAAGCAACCAAACAAAAACGTTGTTTAAATGACCTCTTGATTACATAATGCATTGATCCGCACCCGATGTTGAACGTCACAAGAATGAACTTGATAAGTTCACGGTGTTCAATGAAAAACAATGGTTGAAAGCACAACGCCCCTCAATTGTAATAATCTCAAATTGTAAAAAAAAAGGTTTTACAATGAATAATAAGCAAAGTATTTATATGAAAACCCTAAAATCTAGTTAAAACCGAAAATAACTCTAAATATTACAAAAGATATCAAAAGATTGTATTTTAGTTAAATTAGGAAACTCTAAAAAACCGAAAATTTTTCGCCAACTTATTCTCGACATGTTTCTGTGTGACCTCAAGTTCAAAAGTACCATGTACTCCATGTAGTCTTGTGCAGCATTTCTTGACGATTCCGAATTGTACTCGTGGGTGAAAATCCGACAACTGAGCTAAAAGTTATGCTCGTTCGGAGCCCAACATGAAACTTGAACTTTGACATATTTTATTCAACCACATGTACCCCGTTTCTCGAGCATGCATTTGTACGACTTTTATTAACCCCTTGAAAACTTGAACTTGTCTTTAACCACTCTCCGTCAATCATAAAATTCCATGTAGCTTTCAGGCCATCCAGATCATATCAATTAATTAAGCATAGTACATAACTTCATATTAATAATTCAAAATTACTCTATTGTTTACACTTGAAATACATGAACCGTCACATATACTCATGTATGAGATCATACACCGCATCGATCTGCATTACCTAATCGATCTACACACCATCATCTCTCACCACCACCAACAACAACAACCACCACATTCGAAACCTATCATGTGAGACTTCAAATTTAGACTCTTCCAAGAGCAATGCACACACCGCCAACTCTTTAATGTGGTCGTGTAGTTTTTGACTTGTCACCCGTGTTTTCATTCCTTTATCTCTTTCCTTTCCCAACTATAAAATGTTTGATCTATTTACAAGAACGATCATGCTATATGTGTACCATCCTTTACATCATCGTTTAACAATAAATCAAGTCTCAGATTCATATATTTTTAAAGGTAAAACCTTTATGATCCCAAATCATGACACGAATTTCCATTTTTTAACACTTAAAACCCAATTTACATGAAAAATTCTAAGGAAAATTGTACATTTGACCTGCTTCGAAAATAAAGAGGAAATAAGTGGAACTGGCCGATTGACCCAACTATTTTTCCACTTTGGCCTTTGATCACTTAAAACAAATTGGGAATTTAAGAGCAAAACTAAAAAATACCCTCTCATTTCCCCCTCACGCTCACGACCGAAAAAGAGGGAAGAAAAAGAAAAAAAAATCTCAATCGGGATCCGATCGACCACAATCCCTCTTATAGTCGGCAACCCAACCATCACAACCATTCACTGGCGAAGTGATATTAATGGTGAAGTTTAGATTTAACATTTATTTAATTTTTTATTCATTATTTAGGTAGATGAATGAATAGAAATGTTGAATTTATTGTTATTTGGGAGAAAACATGTTTTTCTTTTCTTGTCGAAAATGAAGTTCTCCGACGAGAATAACGCTGGGATTTACTATCGGTCGAATTAAAATTTAATTTTTTCTTTAAATTAATTTATTAATTATTTAATTTTATTTTAAAAGCATCAGAATACCCATAGAAATACAGATAAATAAAATAATAAAACTAAACCTAATAGCTTTAATAGACACATGTTGTACATCCAACATAATTAGAAAAGACTTAGTTCCAAAAGATTGTACTAGAATATGAAATAAGAGGAAGTCAAATGGATGGTAGCAAAATGAGATTTTAAGAAAGACTTTTCGATAACTGTAAAATCAAATTTCAAGAAACACAGTATAATCTAACAACTACATTAGTAAGTGAATTAATAAAAGATCCTAAAGATTGTAAAAAAAAAAAGGACAAAAAAACTTTAAGTATTATAATAGAAAATATAAGAAAGACAGAGAGAAAAATATTCAAAAGAAATTAAATATTCTTTAGAAAGTTTTAAAGAATCTATTAATATTCATCTAGAAAACCGATCAATCGGTAGATTAGTTATAATAGAAAGCAACATATTATCCGCATTAGATAGAAATAGAGGTGACTCCTCTTTACTGGTTAAGAAGCATCACTGAGTTTTCTATCTCTCAGTGTTGGAGTTTCTTGATAAAAGATCCTAAAGATTGTAAAAAGACAAAAAAAACTTTAAATATTATAAGAGAAAATATAAGAAAGACAGAAAGAGAAAAAATATTCAAAAGAAAGAAAAGCCAACTTGGTATCAGAGCTAATTTCAGTCCAAAATAATTAGTTTATGAAAAGAGTAGACTATTTAAATTTAGAAATTCTAGGAAATTTTAAAAGAAAAGATATTTTAGACACAGCTTCTAGGGATGTCAACGGAGTGGGTATGGGACAGGTCGGCCATTCCTACCTCCGTCCCGTCGGGTATTTTTATTATCTTACCCCATATTCATACCCGGTTAATGCAGGGCGGAGCGGAATCGGGGTGAGGCGGGGCCCTTGCCCCATTTATTATTTATTTATTTTTATTTTTGCTTTTATTTTTTTTATGTCTTTAGTTAGTAAATATTATTATTTTTTTACTAATTTGTTAAGCAAATATAAAAACCAAGATGGAGGAAGCCAGTAAAAGAACTAAGAAAGTAACGGACCAAGAATTTCAAAAAAAGAAAAGAACCCATGAACACAGAATATGATATATGAGGTAAATATCATTTTCCCCCTGCCAAAGAATATGAATGAGAAGATAAAAGATATAGAAATCTAGGAAAAATACGGTCAGAAGAAGGATGTAGTTTACCATTAGCAAGAGAGGAGATTAATTTTAGAATTAAATAATTGTAAACCTCAAGACACACCTAACACTATAACTAAATGGGAAAATTCTATAAATAGAGCATATAATAGTGTACTTACACAGATGACTATAGAAGAAATGTGGGCTTATTTAGAAACTTATTTGGGAAAAACAGCGTTAGATATATATGTTACAGCTAAGAGATTAAAACCGGATGAAATTAGGTTAAGAATGGTTGGAGGAGATAACCCTAGAAATTTTACAAGTTTTATTAGAGAATTAATTATAGGATTTGATCCTAGTAGAGCCAACACTTACAAACAAAATAAAGCCTTAGAAGATTTGGAAAACTTAAATATTAATAATATGAAATATATACAACCATTTTTATTAGACTTTGAAAGATTAGCAAGTACAACATGATTAGCACTAGATGTACCTATAGTTGAAAGATTATATAGAAAAATACCAACTCCATGGAATGATAAAATTAGAAAAGATCTAGAATCAAGACCAATAAAAGAACTATCAGAGCTATCATAAAATTTATAACAGATAAACTAAAAGAATGTTGTATAGAAGAGATAGACACTACAACAAAAATAGCCTACGGCAACGTTTGGACGTGTGTTGCAAATCGAGGTGTTGTCGTTGAGTAGAGAGATACGACAACGTTTGACAAACGTTGCAAAAGGTTGCCTTTCGCAATGTTTGGCAAACGTTGAGAAAGACAGTCTTTCACAACGTTTGGCAAATGTTGTCGTAGGGTTTTTTTATATTATTATATTAAAACAACAACCATTTATGCAAATAGATTGACAAAATTGAAAATGCAACTTATAAACAAATTTTGGAATTGCATAAAAATTGATAATTTCATTACAAATTTTTGAATCCACACACTTGAAAATTAGAATGTGATACAATACCACTTAAATAAAAAGAAATGAAATAAAATGGTAAGGGAAAAACTCGATCATAAACGGAACACTTAAACTTCTCTTTTTCTTATTTCCGATGCTTTCACGGCTGCATGATATAATATTAAACATATCCTATTGCTCCTCCTTCATCCACTATGGCTTCTCTGCATTACTAAAGAACAACAAATAGGAAGTTTGTCTAGAAAGTTGGATTCCATTTCTGCAATTCTCAAGCTTTTTCTTAGATGTAGGACCACAAAATCTTGGGACATCTACCAAAACCCAAAGAACTTGTCATGCTGCATCCAATAGCCAAAGAAGAGTATCGGCAAGATCAGATTCAAAAAAAAAGTTATTAAAGCCAAATATAAACCAAAGAATTACCTCCACGGCAGTAGCACATCCCAACTGGAATAAATCAGCATAAGTCACACCAGAATACTTTTCCTTGATAGGATGAAGAAGTTTAAGTGCATTAAACTCCTATCTGCTTGTATAAAAACAGGACGTTCCCTTCATAAAGTAACAAATTGACATATACATGATTGTGATGCTTCTTGCCATATCTAGCAGTCACCAAAGTCCTTATCCACACAGTATATTGTTTGTTTCTTCAACATGTAATTAAATACTTCTTATTGAGAGGGATGGAGGAAGTAAAGAAAGGGAAGACATGCCCTTGTCCAGTCCCCTCAAAATCAAAGAAACCTGATGGGGATTGAAATATAAAAATTTCCAAATCAAGGTAAAATCTAGTTTAGCTACTCTTGTTTATCCCCCAAAGTAAAAATATTGTAACTCATATAGGCTATGGCCATACACCATTTCTTAGTATCAAATTTCCTCAGAAGTATAAATCCTTCATTAGTAAAATACTTCGACCATTGATTACAACCAGAGCAATGAAACTTGATACTGATGATTTGCTCACCCTTCAGCGTTTTTCATGATTATCTTTCCTAATTATCTTTCCTAGCTTTCCCTTGTAAATAAGGATTCTAGTTAACCCAAGTGCACCAGCAAAGTGACAATCAGTCCACCAGACGAGGAATAGAAAAACGTGGGCACAGGGGCTGTATGATAATCTCATTTGAAGGCAAGCACCATCATATTCCCTTGGATAATCTGAAGCCCTCTATCTCAAGAAAAGTATTAATTGAATCAGGGCTCGAAAATATACTTCAAAACAGTTCTAAATTCTTTTGTCCCTTTTACAAAAGAGACTAAGTGGCCACCATATAATGTTTCAAAAACAGCTTCTTTCGGGCTTCTTCAGAAGTAAAAAGAGTAATCTACAAAAAATTGACATTTTTTAAATACAGGCCAAACATGCTAAATGTGAATTAAACATATAAAATATCAAATGCTTATATTTACGTTAATCGTTTCTATCAATTATAAAAACAATAATCAGTTAGCCACTACAAAAAGAAATTATACAATAACTCACATTAATATTGCACAAACTAAAGAGTAAGGACTCATTTTTTACATCAGAAAACCTCAAATTCATATTCACAATAAAGAAAATGATAGAAGTAAAATTATCCTCACGTGGAAGAAGAAGGCCCTAACATTTGGGTTTCGGATGTGATTTTTTTTCGGAAGAAGAATGCCCAATGTCAGAAGGGAAAATCGGTGGTGGCGGATGAAAGTGAGAGGGAACCTCTCCGGAGCCAGTACTAGGTTTCGGATGGGATTCTTCATTTGCGGCGGCCCGGGGGAGTTGATTAGGAGCTCAACAGCTTGTGGCGCCTGAAGTTCGAGGAGCTGCCGATCTCTGTTCGCGACAGCGATGGTACTGATTCTAGGTAGGGGAATTCCTCGAGTCGGAAGGATAGGGGAAGAAGATGATTTGGGGGGGGAAAAAAAACTTTTCGCAACACTTAACAAACGTTGCAAAAAGTCTTACTTTTCACAACGTTTGTCAAACGTTGCGATCGACTCATTTTCGCAGCGTTTATCAAACGTTGTCAAAAGTGAGACTTTTCGCAACGTTCAATAAACGTTGCCAAAAGTGAGACTTTTCGCAACACCCAATAAACGTTGCAAAAAATCTTACTTTTCGCAACGTTTGTCAAACGCTGCAATAGACCCCATTTTGGCAACGTTTGTCAAACGTTGCCAAAAGTGAGACTTTTTGCAACACTCAACAAACGTTGCAAAAAGGGGTTTATTGCAACATTTTTCTAAAAAACGTTGCCAAAAGTCATTTATACTAACCAATGGCAACATTCACTTACTAAAATGTTGTCAAAAGACCCTTTTAGCAACATTTATCAACAAATGTTGCCTTTTTAGTGTTGCGGATGCCTCTTTTTGTTGTAGTGAGATAGAAAGGAAATAAAGAAATTAAATTATTCTTTTTGCGCGGATTTATATACACCACAAACATATGATTATAGAAGAAGAAAAAAGAAATTATATAAAAAAGATAAAAAAAAATATAGAAGACAATATCAAGATAAAAAGAGATATAATATTAGACCAAGTAGAACATATTACAAGAATAAGAAACCTAATTGTAATAGATACATTAGAAAAACAAAAACTAAGAAAGATTGTAAATGTTATATTTGTAGAGACTCTAGATGTTTTGCTAATAAATGCCACAATAATTATAAAAACAAAGAGGGAGTAGCTAAATCCATGATAATTGAGGACATATAGTGTAACATTATAGAATTATTTGAAAATGAGTCTTATAGTTCAGTATATAGTATTTATACAGAAGACAAATTAGACAATTTAGAAATTATAAGTAGCTTTGAAGACAGTTATAGTAGTTTAGAAGAATTAGATTTTCTATTTTCGATACAAAAATGATGAATATAGAACAAGAACGTGTTCATGAATGGGTCATAGGACAATGATTAATGATGGATAAATGTAAGAACTGTAGAATATACTCAGGACATAAAAATAGAAACCAATGTAAAAATTGTTTAGAAATTAAATTGTAATGAGTGTTCAAGAATTAGAGAAGAAGTTAATAATAATAAAAATAAAGACTATAGTAAAGACATAGAAAAACTAGAGGATAAAATAGTAAATACAAACAATAGAATAGATAAAATATATGAAACTATAGGAGAAATACAATATAAAATTAGAAATCTAGAAACAAGAGGAAAACAACCTATAGATAATTACACAGAAAATCAAGAAGAAATAATTTGTCAACTCTCTAGGGTAAAACCAACTAAAAGCATTAGAATACACATAGAAATACAGATAAATAAAATAATAAAACTAAACCTAATAACTTAAATAGACACAAGTTGTACATTCAACATAATTGGAAAAGACTTCGTTCCAGAAGATTGGAGGCAGAAACTAGAATATGAAATAAGAGGGAATTCAAATGGATGGTAGTAAAATGGAATTTGAAGAAAGACTTTTCGATGACTGTAAAATCAAATTTCAAGAAAGACAGTATAATCTAACAACTACATTAATAAGTGAATTAATGAAAGACGAATCTCAGAGTTGTAGTAATGATGGAAGCACAAAACAATAATTCCAGACTTGTAGCTGAATGGAATAATGAAGTTATTTTCTGCCCAGAGCATCTTGCTTTAAAAGTTAAAACAGAAAAAATTTAAGCACCAAATACTGAACAAAATGAGCTATATCTAATGGCCTTCCAAGAAGCAGACAATGAATCAACAAGACAATTATACATAGAAGAAGAAAAGGAATACATATCAGATGGACAAAATAATGAAATGGATGCATATCTAGAAGAAGCATACATAGAGATAATGGAAAGATAAGTAATTAAAGGAAAAAAGACGTAAAGATAAAGTAAAAGACAGAAAAGGACAATTATCATGACAAAGAAGTCAAAAAGTTGGGGATAAGAAGACGGAAATTTCTGACAGCTGTAAAGAGATATTTAATTTTTTTTAAATGTGTCATAACCTGTAAAATTACACAATATTTTTTCAATTATAATTCACACACTTGTAAAGTTGAATAGTGTGGAGAATAATAGACGTGATGTACCAGCGTTTATAAATACCGACACTAATCATAAGGAAAAAAAAAAACACGCCAAAAAAAAATAGCAGCATAACACAATATAGCACTTGCACACAAAAATTCAAAGATATCCTTATAAACTCTTGTAGATTTGAAGATTTCAGGAATAAAAAGTAAGTTCTTTGTATACTTTCTCTTGTCTATAAAGTTCAGTTACTTTATTTAATTTTCGGGCAAGACCTAAAAGAGGAAACACCAAGTAAGTGATTAATTTATTCAAAATTCATATTTTATTTTAAAAAATAATCCAAATGCTCTCAACCTCTTTATTCTGGATTCCATGATCAAGAAGGATAAAGTAATCTTCCGAGTTAAGTTGGCTATTTTACTTATAAGTAAGTCTATTCAAAGTCCGTTTTAAACATGATGTAACTCTTTTTTGGTTACAGTCTTAAACCTTTTTAGAAGGCTGAGAAAAAAACAGAGAGAGAGAGAGAGAGAGTTAAAAAAGTATTTGAAGAGATTAATTTGCTGAACGGTACAATACTCTCAGGCCATTACAAACATAATGTTTTTAAATTTTCTATATTTTATGCAAGTGGACAATCATACTTTGTTTTATTGTTCTTTAGAAAGTTTTAAAGAATCTATTAATATTCATCTAGAAAATCGATCAATCGGTAGATTAGTTATAATAGGAAGCCACATATTATCTGCATTAGATAGAATAGAGGTTACTCTTCTTTACAGATCAAGAAGCAAATCATTGAGTTTTCTATCTCTTAGTGTCAGAGTTTCTTGATAATAGATTGTAAAGAAAAAAAGACATAAAGATAAAGTAAAAGACAGAAAAGGACAATTATCATGACAAAGAAGTCAAAAAGTTGGGGACAAGAAGACGAAAATTTCTCGCAGCTGTAAAGAGATATTTAATTTTTTTTTAAAATGTGTCATAACCTGTAAAGTTACACAGTATTTTTTCAATTATAATTCACACACTTGTAAAGTTGAATAGTGTGGAAATAATAGACGTGATGTACCAACGTTTATAAATATCGACACTACTCATAAGGAAAAAAAAACACGCCGAGAAAAAAAAATTATATATATATATAATTTAGTCCATTTTAAATGAAATAAATAATTTTAAATTAAAAATTAGTCGGCACAAGTTAAAATTTAATTATTTAATCTTTATTTGAATTAATTTATTAGTTATTTTTCCTTTTGATTTATTTTGTTTATTCTTTAACACACACACACACCCACACCCACACACATATGGTAAGATTTATAAATTTAAAAAAATATTTATTAATAATTTAAGAATACCTTAATTGTTTTTTCTGGCTGTTTAATAGTCGACTATTTCGACTGTTTACAGTCGACCGTTCCTGCTGTTAAAAGTAAAAAAAATTGGGTGTTTTTATCGGTTAAAATGTATAAAAATTTAACAAAAACGAAATTAAATAGTCTTTTACATTAAAAAATATTTCCTTCTTCAGCGTTCAATAAATTTTAGAGATTTTGAGATTGAAGCATATGAAAGTTGAGAAAGTTTTTATCTGTGTTGGAATAGACAGATAAGAAAAATTAAGTGATTTTGAAATTTTTGTCGGAAGTGTTTGATTTTCAATTGTTAACTAAAATGGTAAAATAGTCTTTTAAATAAAACAATATTTTATAATTGTATAACTTATTTAATGACAATTTTGTCTTTTAACCTCTAATAGGCCATGTGAAAATATAGCATAGTTGAAAAGTCAAAGTGACAATTGAGTTTGTCGACATGACCAATCTTAAAAGTACCCCGAACTTTTATCTTTTACGTTTAGCTTGATATCTTTCGATGGTGAATCTAAACCCATTAATTTGGCCACCACTACAAGAGATTCTGCATTTTTCACTTTTGCCGCATCAGATTCTAAAGCATTTTTCACGCTTCTCAACTTCTTTGTTGTTGTTGGTCTCAACAAATTGATCAGATGAGTGTGTTGGGAGGCTGCCACCGCACAAAAACGCCGTATGATGTCGGAGAAACATGTGGTAGAATTTGCATCAATCGAATTTGCCATTTTTTTTTCAATTCAACACACACAACAAGGTGGGTGTAATCAAGATTTATCCAAACTAGACACAAAAATAACATTAAAATCTCAAACATACAATTTTTGAAGCATCATATACTTTTTAATGAAAGATAAAAGAAGATTAGCAATAAGCCGTGAGAAAGGAAGCAAACCTTTAGGCAAAAAATGCAAGTAGGGGGCAACGGATCGGGCTGGGTCCATTTTGGCCCGAACCGAACCAAACCCAACCCAACCCGGGTTGATCGGTGTTGGCTTGTAGCATAGCTCGAACCGATCCGTTTTGGTTAACTCGAATCTCACGAGCCGGACCGGCTCTTTTTTTTTTTTTTAATAAAAAAATAAAATAAAACTTCCAATTCAACTCTTAATTAATTCATTAAGCAGTTTCTTTGGAATTTATTAAGCAGTTTCCTTGTTTGATATATATATATATATATATATATCAAACTTCCAATTCAATTTGAAATAAAACTTCCAATTCAATTTACAGTCATCCGGTAACAAAATAATAAAAAAATGACTAGTGATTCAAGGTCAAACCGAACAATTTACATGCGGCGGGTCAAAGGAGGAAGAAGTTATGTACTAATTGATTCAAACTTTGATTCGGAAAGCTCTACAAAAATAATTATTAAGTTAGAATCAACTAGATAAAACACATATATCTAACATAATTCATGAAATAGTTTTAACTATATTACCTTTATCCAGTTTGGTATTGATGCAGGGGGAGTTTATAGGAAAGACAAAAATATCACAAAAAGAATTTCAATTAAATCTTATTTCATTCAAAACTGAGTCTATCTCAAATGGCTTACAATATTTAAATAGCGAAAACTTAAGCAAATTCAAAAATATTACATAATAATGGAAGAATTTTTTTTTTTCTGTAAATAGAAAAAATTGAGATTATGACGGATCTTGATTCTCCTAATCACCAGGGTCGTCCCCCCAACCAACAGAAACACAATTCGAATCTTATTGAATGAGATATTACTAAATCAAATATTACCATAAACGACAAAAACGTTTAATTGAGGGCTTAAATGACGGAATTCGCCCAAGATTTGACGTGCATCGGCCCATTTCCAATCGAATTGGACTATCAATTTGTCAAAAATGGACAAACTCGAAGTTTCATAAAATTATTATTTTGCCTTCATCATTCTCCCCGGGTTGAGAAAAATTCACCATCGAATTTGACGGGAAAGAAACCTCATCATCATTATAATTATCACCACAAAATGGAAGCTCTGGCGGCAATCCATCTGGAAGCTTTTTTAGAAAGTCCTCATGAAACTCCTCTAGCAATGACTGAACCCTGCGAGTGACCTCCTGCTCATTGTCAACTGAATTTTTCACAAACACGTACACTATCCCATATCTTTCATATTTGTCTCGAACTTCACTTTGGTCAATAAATTGGCCCATCTCTCACTATTTTTACTGAACTCTTATCTGGAAGCAACACACTTTTCTTTCCCTCAACAGTACCCGTCGACTGGAAGATATTATTATACAACCAGTCAGTGTTATTTTCCAGAGGAGTCTGAAAACTCCGCCTCACCACTAATGCTTGACTCACATCACCAACTACAAACTCCTCATCTTCTGCTGCTTCTTCTACACATTTACTGTCAAATACAGGCGGACCGTCGTAATCAAACTCTTCCTCCTTTGTTACTTCTTCTACACCTTCACTATCAAATACATGCGGATCTTCGTAATCAAATTCTTCCTCCTCTGTTGCTTCTTCAATATCTTCAATCATGACATCCTGAATATTACAATCATGGTGTTGGACTTCCTCAATCGGAACCTACCCACGACGACCACGACCTCCAGGTACATGTTGCTCCGGCATAAGTGCATCGACTTGCTGTGTCAGCCACCCCACTTGTCGAAGTAGCTGTGCGATTTTATCACGTCTATGTATCTCCTCTACTAGGGCTTCATGGGCTTCTTGACATCTCCTGACGGCATGGTGAATGAACGACTTCGGCTCTTATACCAACTGATGCAGGGGGAGTTTATAGGAAAGACAAAAATCTCACAAAAAGAATTTCAATTAAAAAAAATTTAATAAAAATTTATTTCATTCAAAATTGAGTCTGCCTCAAATGGATTACAACATTTAAATAGCGAAAACCTAAGCAAATTCAGAAATATTACATAATAATGGAAAAATATTATTTTTTCCATAAATGGAAAGACTTGAGATTATGACGGATCTTGATTCTTCAATCACCAGGGTCGTCTCCCAACAAACGGAATCGCAATCTGAATCTTATTGAATGATATATTGCTAAATCAAATATTACCTTAAACGACAAAAACGCTTAATTGAGAACCTAAATGATGGAATTCGCCCAAGATTTGACGTGCATCAAGGCCAAATGCACTGAGTTGTGATCATGGGCCCCTTTCCAATCGAATTGAACTATCAATTTGTCAAAAACGAACAAACCCAAAGTTCCATGAAATTATTAATTTGCCTTCATCAGGTATATTCCTCAACATCCTCTATGTAATATCTCTCTGTGATCAGAGTTTCTTTTAGCCAGTTTTGAGTACACACCAAGACCTCCGCTATCCTCGAGGTTAAAGAACTACGGAAGGGATCAAGAATTTTTCTTCCAGTACTAAAAGCACTTCCTGAAGCCACAATGGACACTTGAATAGCCATGACATCCCTTACAAGTTTGGACAAAGTACCATATTTATTTCCATTAAACCTCCACCACTTAAGAACATCAAAATTAGTATCCTCTATGTTTTCACAAGCATCCGGCAAGTACCTATCCACATCATTTTTTAGGTCAACCAAATCCTTTGCTGTTCGCTTTCTCATGAACCTAGAAATACGAGTAAGAGACATACTTGAAGTAGGACTTTCTTTAATAGAATAAACCCCACTTGAAGAATTCACTTCACTAGATACTTCATTGCTTTCTGAGCTAGCTTCACAATTCACATACCAATTGTAAATAGACATCATATTGTCTTTCAAAATATTTGTCATGTTACAAGCGGCTTCCTTATCCTCATAAATATCACAAAAATAAAAATCAGCATACTCCAATTTGCATCTTGGGTCAAGCATAGTAGCAATCAACAATAATTGGTTAACATTTTTCATTTTCCCTCAATATTTGTTAAATTTCTTCTTCATGTTAATAGCTATATCACTCAAAAGATAATCACCATTTTTACTCCATTCTTCCAATTCAGTCAGAAGTGAACACGCTTCATGAAGATAAATATTAGAACTCACACATAATGAAGTACTAAACTTCAAAGTTACTTCATGAAAGCCTTTAAGAAACTTCACAAAAACATAAACATTTTCCCAATCAAAAATGCTAGGAGGTCCACCCCTTTTTATACCACCATCATACTCCTGAAAATAATTGAACTATTATACATCATCCTCCTCTAACCTTTCAAAAGTTTTTTGAATTTTAAAGCGGCTTCCAACATCAAATATGTGAAATTCCACCTAGTTGATACATCCAAAAATACATGTGATTTGCAATTGCAATTTTTGATCCAAATACAATTGATAAATATCTCTAACAACAGTCCTACAAGAAGGAGGATCAAAATTCGGACATGCTACACGACAAGACTGTCTAAACCCCTGACTTTAGACAAAGCTAAAAGATAGCTCATCAATTACTATCATCTTAGCACATGCAAGTCTACATTCTTCTTTATTAAAGCCAACAATAAGATTGTTCTCATCACCCTCGGTAGGACTTTTTTGCCTTTTGTCTTCTATGCTTCCTAGATACTTCTTACAATAACGAGCCAAATGATTCCTCAAGGTACTAGTTCACGCTTCCTAGCCTCACAAGCATAATCTCGTCCACAATAGTTGCACGCACACCTAATATTTTCATACTTTGGACCTCCTATAATAATGAAATGTTCCCATACATCCGAAGATTTCTTATTTTTCCTCTTCCCTAAACATGATTGTGGAAGTTGAGGAAGAGATGCAACACTCTTTTCTAAATTTATTGTTGGAGGAGTTTCATTGATAGTTTCAATTTCACTATCCATATCCATATTCATAATTTTTTTCGTGTTTGTCATAAAGAAGAATAACATAGTAAAACAATTAGGCTTAAATTGAGTGAGCACGTACACTTATGAGAAATCCTACAACAGCATTTCCTGGGTATTTGTCCTTTTTTCTTCTCTTTTTCTCACCTCAAAGTGAAAAGCTCTTCTTCATACCTCTCTAAATTAGTAGACTAGGAAATATGATTTATCTTCTTTCATGCTTAACAAGATAATAAATGGGTAAAGGATAAACAGAAAAAGAAGTAGAGTCATGAACATACTTTCAAGATCTTGAACAAGTGCTCTCAACTGTCCGCATTCCTGATCTTGATCCCTTTTTTTTTTTTCTGAAATCATAGCAAGGTCTCAGTTATGGAAGGCCGAAGATACTAAAAAAAAAAACATAAAGTAAATATATAGATATGTAAACCACAACAATGAAACAAACAGCAATGTAAAGTAAATAATTTCAAAAAAATGTAGAGAGCGAGATGACTTACTAGTGTTCTTGGAGGTCATGTTTGGGCGAGAAGAAGAATGGTCTCTGACTGCAGTGCGCCGCTTTAATGAAAATAGGGTTTCATATTTTCCCTGGTGGGTTGGTCGGTTTGAAAGGGTTTGAAGTGAACCGACCCAACCCATAGTAATTTTAAAATTGTTTCACCTGATCCAACCCAAAATAATTTTAAAATCGACTTGACCCGACCTAATACGAGTCGGGTCGGTTTCGATTTAGCGGGCTACGATTTTTTTGGTCCAGTCCTAATGGCAACGACTTTTTGGGGAGACCAAATCAGAGGCACCCCATGAAACGTTGTTTACTATTTTGCTGCAACCTGCTCCTACGAACAAACTCTCCGTTCCCATTCCCACTCCCACTTGAACTCCGTCGCTATTAGTAGCCATGGATTGGCTATATATTCCTCTGTATGTGCGTGTGTTTGGGAGTTTTCCAGTTTGTAACAAATTAATTACCATCTTAAATAATTTAATTAGTTAATAGGGTACTAATGAAATTGGTTTTTTTTTTTTTGGGTATTGGACCTAATTTCTCCCTTTTGATTTGTTTGCTCGTTTGCAGGGTAAAATTTGAATAAATAAATTTGAGGGCAAATTTTAACTCTTTTACAAATTGCAGGGTTGCTATCACCCTATAAGATTAGATGTCGAAAGGAGTGGGTCAACTAAAGATTGGCCCATGAGCCAACTCATGGGATCGGCCCATCAAAAATGGGAAGTCCTGGGCCTAGTTTTCTCAAAACTTCTGTGTTTTAAAAGTGTGAGGAAATTAGGCTCAGTACGACCCAATAATTAAAAAGTAGATTAATACACTTAATTATTAATGTTTTCATTAATTTTTAATTAACTGTACACTATATGTCCAAAACAGATTAAGTCTCTGTTTGAGCCACATTCTCATTTTTCTACTCATTTTTAACCACACATTTTTTAATAAAATAATATTTTTCATCACATCAATAACTTTTCATTCTTTTTTAACCACATATTCACAATCACATCACAAAAGAAATGCAATCTCTTCTAAAAAATGTGCATCTAACGCACTCTAAATGAAATTAGATACAGCCCCAACCAAACCATAACCCACTCATCCCCGCTAACATTGCAACTCCATCTATCGTTGTCGTTGGCAACATCAAATATTCTCGAACCCACGCGATTCCATCTATGTCATCACTATCATGATTAGAGATTCTCATACCCTTGGGTCAAGAAGGGGATGAAGAGGAAGTGTACTACGATTGAAGAATGTTCAATGAAAAAAAGAAATCTTTCTTCAAAGACTTGCAAACCTAAGATTAAGCTCAATTTTCTTGGTTGTAAATCTGTATGTCTTTGATTCGAATCTCACTTTGAATTGCTTCAAAATTCATTTGTTGTTTTCTTGCTTTGGCTACTGGCTTACTGTCTTTGCATGTTATCTAAATAATATTGTGTAACTAGTAGTGTAATTCTGTTGGAATTTGAACTTGTAGTTGTTGAAAGCAAATGCTCAGATCTTTTTGATAATTTCTTGATGTAACGGCCTTGTGATTTTCTACTTCATGTAATTTTCCAGGTAAATCTTGTGGGGCATTGAAAAACATTGTCATCTATTATTTGTCATAAAATGTCAATTGGAATTGTCTACATTTATAGGGATGTCATAAAAAGCTATTTTGAAGTACCCATTTAGAATTGCACAGTTTTCAAATGTATTCAATTAGTTTTTAGTGGTATTGGTGAAAGGAGGCATAAATCATTTCAGAACCTCGGATATTGGAGTGGTGGTTGTGGTAGAATGGTTGAAGTTGTATAAAATGATATAATTTAAGGTTTTGACTAGTGTTTTGTTACTTTTTTTTAAAGTGGTTCACTTTTTTTTTTCATTTTTTTTTTTCACTTTTTTAGCGTTTGTCACTTTTTTGAATATGTCCGTGTTAGAGTTCCATTTTTATTTTTTTAATTTTGTGTGTATAGTTTTTTGTGCTTAGATTTGGGTTTGCTAGCAGTAGTGGTGGTGTCGACAGAAAAAGCAGAGGAACAACGGTTGCGTCTACAGTTAAGTTGGTAGATGATGGTGGCGATTAATTGATTTAAAGATATTTGACATTTTGATTGGTATTTTGTCTCTGAATTGACTTAAAGACGTTTGGTGGTGAATGAAGAAACAGAAGGGACGTGATTGTGTCACTTTTCTTTTCCTATCACTCTATTGAACTGATTCCAATGTTTTAATTGATATTTTTTCACTTTTATTTTTAATTTTTTTTAAAAAAAATTTGCCACTTTTTTAATGTTTTACTTTTTTTTCTGTCACTTCCTTGAGATATTTTAATAAAAAGTGACAGTTGGCTTTGAAAGTGACATTGTGTTAGGGGTGAACACGGTTCGATTTGGGCGATTTGTGTTATATTTTTAACTCAAACCATATTTGCATATCATGCGGTTTGGAATTTTCCTAAACCAAACCAAACCATTATTTACGGTTTGATTCGATTTTAATCCGCAGTTTACCTATCGACATTATAATTATATGTTTAAAACAAGTTAACATATACATTTAAACGAGAACTAATAATGTTAAATGTTAAATTACATTCATATTTGTTTAAAATTCGATATATAAACAAAAAGACAAAAAAATAGTATCAAGTTATCATCTAGCAACAAGGAATCTGTTTAGAAAGACTGAAAGCAAGTTGTGAAGGACTTGGACTACTATTTTTGGTAGCCTCCTTCGATGAAGTTGATGGTGAAGTGGTTGGAGTCGCAATTTCTTCATACCATGCATACAACCCGTGGAGTGTCTCTTCAACTCTTTTTAACAAATTTTTTCCGTATACTAATTGCCATGGTTCCTATAAAAGTGTTAGGCTTTTTAGCTAATTCATTCAACTTCTACATGAATTTCATATATTTCTTGAAAGAAAAAGTTATAAGTCATATACTTCGAGCCACTAGATTTTAAAATCATTTCATAGAAAGTCCTAAAAAACCTAGCAAATACTTCTGCTTGATCCCAATCGACATGTGTTGGTGGTCCGTCCATTTATATTTCTTCCATCGGATCTGTCTTCATTAAAATATTTGTATAATTTTGATCGCTTTCCAAAACAACAAATATTTTTTTAAACTTTGTAGCAGCTTGCAACATCGAGTATGTATAATTCCATCCAGTCGTGACATCCAAACACAACAAAGATCGAGACTCAATATTTGCTTCCTTGCAACTCTCCTTGAACATTTTTAATCGTTTTGGGGAAGATCTAACAAATCTCACTACATTATGAACATCTGAAATAGCATGGCTTATTTCTTTCAAGTCATCACAAACAATAAGATTGAGTATATGAGCACACACCTCATATGAAACATTTTTCCGCCTAGTACTAAACCATTCTTCTTCTTCTCAAAACAACTCTTCAATCTTAGTAATACTACATCATTGGAAGATACATTATCAATAGTCACACAAAAAATCTTATTGATTCCCCAATCTTTAAGACAAGAAATCAACTCATTTCCTACTATAACTCCCTTATGGCTTGGGACTTGAATGAAACTTATAATCCTTTTTTTGAAGTGTCTAATCATTATCAACCCAATGAGTAATTAAACACAAATAACTAACATTTTGTATTGACGTCCAACAATCAGTAATCAAAGAAACTATATGTTCCAACTCTTCAATTTCTTCTTCTCGTTTAAGAACAAATTATATATATATATATATATATATCTTACTATTGTCATCCTTGAAAGAAACACAAATTTTGGGAAAAAATATCTTGTATAACTCTGAAAATCTCCATCTTCTACATGTCGAAACGGTAACTTGGACAATATGAAGTATCTTGTAATATGTTCTCTAACTTCTTTTTGAACAAATTTGATAACTTTGGTTTGCTTGTGTTTTTGCAAACGCGTTATTGCATATATGGTTGGACAACATTCACAATTTCACGTTCAATTCATTTTGTAATTATGGGCCTAATTTTTTTTTTTATCGAATGTCCAACTAAATACTAATGACAATGACTTACTGATTTGTTTGTTATTCATGAGTTAGGTTAATTAAATTTGTACCATCCAAGAAAGTATACTTTAAATTCTAAAAATTATACATTAATAAAATTTATATATGAGAATTTATAATGTAATAAAAAAAAATTTAATTAAAAAAGTGCAGTTCAATTTGATTTTTTGCGATTTTTAAAATTTGAAACCTAAACCAAACCATTTTGAAACGGTTTGAGAGAAAAAAAAAACCGCGGGTCCACGTGGACTCAAACCTACGACTTTGGTTCGATTTGCGGTTTCGCGATTTTTTTTGTACAACCCTACGTTGTGTCACTTTTTTATAAAAAAGTGGCATTTAATTTTACAGGTACTTTTTACTTCCAAAATAATTTTCATATGCTTTTTCAAAAGATCCCTAATTTTAAGTGTATTTTTGTAAGTTGCCGTAAATGTATTTTGGTGGGAAAAGTAACTTAGAATTCCAAAATCGTGTACAAATATTTCAAACCTTTCAAAAATATGTAGTACGGTCTTAGTCTTGAAATCATAGTAGTTGGGTTTCAAACCTTTCAATAAATGTGGTGCTATAGAAGTATCTCTAAACAATTTGTATCCAGATGCATGTTAGTTGGCCAAAATGTCATAATTTGTAATGAAGGATAAAATAGTCTTTAAAATTTAACTAATTAAAAAGAGAAACAGAAACATAAGAAAAAGGAAATAATCAACTTCTTCACCCTATCCCATACAACTTCCCCCATCCTCTGTCACAATCGAATATGGTTTCACAGCTAAACCAAATCTCAAGGATGGTTGCATTTTTGAAATCTCTATTTGTCCGTGATTTCACCATCCACAAATACCGCTATGTTCTCTTTACTTGGTGCATTTAAAGATTTGAGCCTCACATAGATCCGATTGTGCCCGGGAGGTGAGTCGTTGGTGCCGTGGTTGGGATCGAGGTGGTGTCGGTGACAAGGGTAGTGATGGATAGCAGAGTGGGATATGTGGAGAATAAGATCCATATATTTTTTGTTTATTAAATTATCGATTATTTGAACATAATTCATCCGAAGTTCCTTATACCACACATTTATTGAAAGGTTTGGAACGTAACTAATGTGATTTAAAGGTTTAATGACTCGTTCATTTTGAACGATTTGGAACATCTACTCCAAATTTTCCAAAACGGACTCGATTGAGCAGCCCACCTCTAGGCGGTCCTGGCTTTCCAATTCAAAACAATAAATAAAAATAGATTTTAGAGATTTTTTTATTTTTTTATTTATTTTTTTTCTCTAAACCGTTTTTCTTCTTTTTCCAAAGTGCTAATCAAATCTGCCTAATCACTAAGACCACTTGTCCCAGTAGAACAAGGAAAAATGGGACGTGTCTATCACATCCTAATTCATCTACTGTTATCTGTTACAAAACTTAGACTGTTTGGTACAGATTAAAATCGAATTTTAATTTAAGTCAAAGTCAAACAATCAATATTAACCACATCTTTCATGGGTCCTATATCTTTTCAATCACACGTTTCAAAAATTTCTATTACAAAAATCTAATTTTAATCTCCATCAAACACACTTTTAATAAAAAAAAAAAAAAGATTACTGTAAAAGTTAATTAAGGAAAAATCTTTTACATAATTACAAATTTATAGATTTCTCAGTCGAATCCAATGATTCATAATTTCAAGGGAAATGCTTCAAATCATGAAACGATGTCGTGGCTCTAACAGTGATAAATAATTATTATATGATTTTTTGTATTTTTTTTTAATAATGACAGCAAAAACAAAAAGGGTCTAATGAGAAGAATGGCGTGGTTTAGAATGGCCCACAAAAACTCCCTTGTGTCATGTCAAAATCAAATACATCAATCAGGACCCGGCCCAAGTGGGCCTTTCTTAATCCTGTTTTTAGGTACCATAATATAATTGGACTAGTCAAAGATTAAATTAAAGTCCAGATTTTAATAACAATTAATTTTAACCACACAAAATTTATTGAAAATTTAATTTTAATCCGTGACTAAATATAGAGACTTCTAATTTCCGACATGATTGTCCTCAAATATTATGAGCCAAGATTTTACGAGGTTTTGTAAAATGAATATTGATAATTAGCACCATATTTTTTTCACGGATAGAATCATCCATCGAAAAAAGATTAAAGTAGCAAAATCTACTTTCAAATCAAACGAGGATTGCAGTACTATACAAAATTCAATTTTCCTAATTTTACATCAATTGATCTTTAAATATATGAAGTCAAATAACAATAATAACAACAACGAGAACAACATATATCATAATAATCATCTTTCATCGACGGTAAAAATTGGAATTAATTTATAATAAACATTAGAATCACTAATCTAGTTTGTAGAGTCGTTGGTATCTTATTGGTGATGGACATAGGTGACGATTTTGGGACATGAGAGATCGTGATCGGAGGAGACCACCCGTGCGGTGGTTGCTAGAGTTGGTATGATGGGGTGCAATTCGGGGAAGAATAAGAATTTTTTTTATTTTCTATTTCTCTCTTCGCCTTATTTGGTTATTTTTCATTTATTTCTGTTTGTTATTTTTTTTTTTTTTTAAAGTAAATGGTATAATTCTCTTTTAATTAACCTTAACCCAAAAAACAGATGGAAAATCATCATGAAGGATGATAAGTGCAGATTAACAAAAGGTCTATGATGAAAAGGAGAATAAAAATTGAATAGAAAAGAAATTGATACAAAACAAAAAGGCTGGGGATTTTGAGGAAAAATTACCTTAATAAATAATACATATGTTTGCACGATTTTGATACCTTAGTCAAACTTTAGTTTATTCTATGAATTAATTTTTAATGTTAGACTTGTCATATTTTTTAAATAAATAAAAAGGTCTCCACTTTCTTAGTCCAACAAAATATATTTTTAATCATACATTATTTTTCATAAAATAATATATACATATAAATTGATAATTTTTTCTTATTTTTTTAACCACGTATTCTCCAAAAAATTATTATTCGAAAAAATATATGGTTAAATACAAATAATTTCTTGGATATTGGGCTAAATTCTGAAAAATTAAAAATGTTAAATCATGTAATTCTCTTTCAAGGGGTTATGGTTAGGTTAGAGCCCCAAACACATTCCCTTTCATCGTTTTCATCTTTATCTGGAAGGGACCCATTCATTTTTTTTTTTTTTTTTTCCAGAAACCTTTTTCCTTTTCATATCACATGATTTCAATTCCATTCTTAGGAAATGACTAGCAATATTGTAGTATTTTTCGATAGAGTCACATTTATTCTATTTTTCAACAAAATATTATTTTCGAGCACATATTTTTATTATTCTTTTTATAGGTGAATTCTTATACATCTATCCCTCGAATGAACTTGATAACTTGGTTCGATCCAATATCGATGTAGTTCATGTGGTTCTAAGGAAAAAAAAAAAAGTTACCCTAATATTTAAATTTATGTATTAGTCTTCTTGTATATTGGGGTGTCCATAATGAACACCCGACACCCCCCTATTGGATGTAGTGCTGGTGGGTCCGGCACCCCATCCAATAGGGGGTGCCGGGTGTCCATTATGGACACCACAATGTACCCATAGCATCACCCTAAATTTATTTACTGAGGGATCATAACATAATGTATCTTTTTTAAAATTTATTTACCGAGGGATCATAACATAATGTATCTTTTTTAAAGTTTCAGGTAAATTAATAATGGAATCCACTTCTCAGTAAAAGTAGCACCGATTTTCATCATCACCACCTCTATATGCTTTACAGTTTTTTACCCTTATGGTATGATTATGTAGGGAAAAAAATAATTAACTATGACTCAACATTCCATTTTCAATTTAATCGTTAATTATTGCTAAAATTTTTAATTACGGGAGCATATTTCATGGCTTTATTTGGCTGCTTCTAATGAATTGCCACGTGAATACGTCTCAATAAGTAAATTATTGTATTTTGAGTAGTAAATAATTTAATTTAGATCATAATCACTTGTTAAACCATTAATTAAATTAGGATTTTTATGAATTAATATGCTACAAGAACAGTGCAAGATTAAAAAATAAAAAAATCTGGTCATTTCCACGACAATTACTGTTGTAAAATCAGAATCAGAACTTTATTTTCTTAGGAATTAATAAAAGAAATTTTCCTATACCATCTCTTTCTTAATCATGTTTGAGTTTTATCCTTATTCGATCGTCCAGGTTAAGGGCATGTTATAAAGGTTTTCTGAGAATATATGATCGACCAAATGTAGATTTTTTGAAAAAAAACATTTTGTTAAAAATTATATTAGGAGAAAGTGTGACTAAAAAATAAGAAAAAGATTATTTAATTGAGAAATTTATAATTAAAAATAAGTTTAATAAAAAATAATTATTAAAAAAGGAGCTCGAATGGGCCAAATGAGTTCTATGCCCACATCAAAATAATTGGAGGGCAAAACAAAAAAGAAAAACAAAAAGAAGAATGCGTGCAAAAAATAATAAATACAAATACACAGTTACGTGATTGAAGCTGTCAAACGAAAGATATCATTGTACAAATACAAGAACGAATGATCATCCATGCACAGTACAAATTTCATCATCCAACGTAAATATTCGACAAAAAAAAAAGTAAAAAGATTATGATAATTGGCAATAATAAGGAATGTGTATAGTATAAAGCAAAATATAGCACTTTTCTGCAAGTGAAATCCTGCATGTATTTTTCCTTTTATACTGAGTATACATACGTATATATACACAAGTTTTTCCCCATGATCTCCATCCAAAACAACGAAAAATAATAATAATAGAAGATCTACTGATTAAGAAGATAAAGATAATCTCACTCATATTCAACTCCACGAGTACATGGAGAAGAAACAACAAAACCCTATTCTTGAAATCACAGTCTAAAACAAACCTTTTTATCAAAGCCAAAAAATAAGGGATCTTCAGCAAAATCATATACAATATCCACCAGCTCTTTCTTCATGGCTTCAAAATCAGTAAAAACAGGCATTTCTAATGTTAACGTTTCGTTGTTGAAGCCCAATTTCTATCTTTAAGGAAGCCTCCAACTCTGTAGGCCGATGGCATTGTGTTTTCTCGATGGACCTGAGGCTGGAATTGGCAGCCTTTTGGGCAAGAAGTTCAAGAAATGACCAGAATTCTGAGGATTTGGCTTGATTTCGTATGTATTCATGGCTCTGGAGCCACTGGAATGGCCTATAAAGAGGATGAACAGAACCAGCAACCAAACAATTCGGAGTAGTATATTGCAACTATTCATTTTGCAGACGTACAGAAAATCACATAGACAAAACACACGAAAAGTGAGATCAATATTGGAGAGTTTCTGCAACCGGTGTGTGGCTTCTTTTTTTTTTTTCAGGGTTTTGATGAGAGAAAATCTGGAATAGCAAAATACGCGGATAATTGAATGCAAAACAGCGTGTAATATCAGATTCAGATTCAGCTTCAGCCGTTTAGCCTTGTTGATGGTACACTGAGTGATCAGTGTGTGTTAGAAACTAAAGGGGTTCTTGAATGAGTGATTGGTTAGAGTCCAATAGAATAAAGATGAATTATAAAAGAAAGATGACACTTGACAGTGAGATAAAGATTTGTTTCTCTTCGTCAAATGCCTAAAGATAGATTAGAGAGAGAAAGTAATAGAGAAGTAGGGTTATGCATGTCATAATGCATTGCCACTGTTCTTTCAGACCCCCCAACAGGATAATGTCTCTCACATACACTGTACACTAATGTTTTGTAGCATTTGGTTTCATGCTCTCTCTCTCGGATTTGGAAAGGAAAATAGTGGGAACTGAACTTGGCAGCATGCGTTAGGTTAGGGTTAGGGAGGGTGATGGTGAAGAAAGTCGTACGTTCTGAATAGACGGGGGAAAAGGACAGAGATTTTATTTACCTACTGTTTGTATGTAGAAGATTGGATATCCTTTAATTAAGGAATGGGCTGTAAGAAGAGAGGGTCGAGAGGGTCCTAGTCGAGCGTGCGTGCGTGCGTGTTTGGCCCATCTTCCATTAATTGCTCGAAAGGTTGCTGTGAGTAATGTGAGGCAGCTAACTTAACTTCGTCCGGGGATTCTGGACTCTCTGCCTTTTAAAATTGAGAATCCATAAAAAGTATATGACTATTATTCATCACATCAAATCATCAATTTAGAATTTTTATATCTTATGTAGAGCCCAATAACAGCTATATTTTTCATTCTCATTCTACGATAATGAGAATCAAACCGGCCATTAGATGTACAACAATTAATATTTAGAGTATGTTTGGACTGGATTAAAATCTGATTTTAATTTAAGTCAGTGTCAAACAATCAATATCAATAACATATTTCATGTCCCACATCTTTTCAACCACATATTTCAATTTTTTTTTATCACAATCCACTTAAAATCTTATTTTAATCTACACCAAACACTCTCTTAAAATGATGTTTTTATTAATTAAATTTGTCGGTTATCTCTTGATTATTAATTAATAGTGATAACATTTTCTTTGCACACTATAGGAGAACCTCCTCTTGTTTGGTTTTCATTATTTTTAAAATATATCTTTTTGTCTCTCTTTTTTTAACCACGTATTCTTTAATAAAATAATATTACACGTATATTCAAAATAATCATATTTTTAAATCAGAGTTTTTCCATCAAAATACTCTTAAAACATGCATTATTTGCGAAAATTGGGCCTCAAATATATATAAATCCATTCTGACAAAGGGGTCAGGAACTGAGTCTAAAGTGGTACTGCTGGCACAGAAGGAGAGGGGTCAGTTTTGACCATATCATAATTGCAAAACTTCTAAATTTAGGAGTTTTAAATGTGCGAAAAAACTTTGAAAATATTTTGTCAAGGAGAAATTTTAAAGGAAGTTTGGCATGAATTACCTCCTCGAAAACCCCTTCTACAAAAAAAGAAGCCCTACCAAACTGGTTAAAAAGGGTTAATCCCCGTTGCCAGAAAAGGGGTGTCTGGGTCAAACCCGGGTGCTTGGCAAGAGAGCACGGTCCGGTTAAAAATTAGCCCAAGGTCTAGAGTATTTTTTTCTTTTCCCGAGTAATAAACTAAAAATAACTAAGCTCACAAGACAACCTGCCTAAAATTTTTCAAAAAATGGGCTAACTCATTTATCTTGATTTATGCTGAAGTCAAAGTTGGCCTTGGGGTGCGCGGGTGGTGTGACCAATCTCAGCATTATAGGGGCACCGAATTTTTATATATTATTATGTTAGTTCTAAGTACAATATTTGTTAAAAAAAAAAGTTTCATTTTAAAATGTCCCACAACGCACCCATAATTTCCGTCCCAGGCTAAAGTGTGTAGTTTTCTCAACGTGTTTGACAAATGCCCCCATAGTATTAAGGCCCCGTTTGAGTCATATTTTCTCCTCACTAAAATGAAAAATATGACCGTTATCCATCACATCAACATTTAAATTCAAATTTTCTATCTCTTGTATGGGCCCCAATAACGACTATATTTTTCATTCTCATTTTCAAAAAAGTTGGCTCAAACAGGGGCTAAATATATGAACAAAGAAAAAAGTTGCAAATATCACTTAGGTTCCGTTTGATTGCACCATGGAAAATAGGGTGGAAAGAAAACGAATTCCAGGGAAAATATTTGCCTAGAACTTGTTTTACGGGGAATTGTAATTAAATGTGTTTGATTGGTATAATTTTCCATGGAAAATGTTGAAAGTTTGAAATCCGTTTGACTTCTTTTTTTATGGAAATTATCCATTAAAGTGATAATATTTTCTACTATTGGGTTAAAAATTTGTTCCAATTACCAAAAAGTAAAAAAAAATTAAAAAAATTAGAAAAAATTACCATATTCGTTTGACTTTGTTTTGCATAGAAATTGTCAACAAAAATGAAATTTTTTTTTACAATGGTTGATAGAATTGGTTGCCATTGCTAAAAAAAAAAAAAAAAAAAAAGTTGGAAAATGTTTTTCCAACGGTGGGAAAACATTTTCCACCATTCGTGCATCAAAGGGTTGTACCTAGAAAAAGGGAGGAAAATATTTTCCGTGGAAAATTTAGCATATCAAACAGTCAAAAAGTGGAAGTAGGAAAATATTTTCCTACTTCCAGGGAAAATATCGCCAATCAAACAGAGCCTTAGAGTTGAGTTATGCTACCTGGCTCTATTTTCGTACACACTTGCATAGAAACATTTTAAGTTTACGTGTAAAATTATTTTATTAGGTGCATGAATGGTTAACAGCGAGTTTAGTGAAAAATGAGTTTTTAAAGGACGATGATCAATATATTTACTCGAAAACGTCCAAAATTAGCCAAGTTGAGTGACCTTCCCCAGCAGTTGTTTGGTTCTATATAAGCTACAGTAATCAATATAGCAGAGGGACCAAAACACGACTGCTTTGATTGCATTGAAAGTGATTAGTCAAACCCTAGATTTCAAACTTTGGCCCCATTGCTTTAGAAAAATACAATCCTTCTGCAGCTTGTACCCCATATTTCAATAGCATGAAAAAACAAAACCCTAGTTTGTTTTCTATAGCATGTAAAAAAGTAAAGTGGTGTGTTTGATAGTGTTCTTTTTCCATGGAATTGGAAATCATTTTCCATCTTTTTGAAAAAATGCATATTTGATTGACATTAATTTCTTGGCAAACCATTTCCTTGGCTGCAGGCTACGCGCCTGATTTTCCTTCAAATTGGTGAAAACCAATTCTCACCTAAAAAGGTGAGAATTGGTTTTCCAGCCTCTGCGTCATTTTTTTTTTTTTCATTTTTTTAATTTTTTTAATTTTTTTTTTTAATCAATGGAAACAAATTTCATAACCAAGTGTAAAAAAAAATTTCACTTTCATGAACAATTTTGATGCAAACAAAGGTCAAACGAACACTAAACTTTGATAAAAAAAATGATTTTTTAGGAAACTTTTTTTTTTCGTTTTTTTTTTTTACTTTTTGGCAATGGAAACAAATTTTATAACCAAGTGTTGAAAAAAATATCACTTTAATGGACAATCTCGATGCAAACGAAGGCTAAACGAACACAAAATTTAAAAATTTTCCAAGTGGAAAATTATACCAATCAAACACACTTAATTAACAATTCTCTGGAAAACAATTTCTAGGCAATTACTTTCCCTGGAATTCATTTTTTTTCCACCCATTTTCTACCCTTGCAATCAAACGGACCCTTACTTTCAATTTACCAATTCTCTGTCTCACTTTTAAGTTAATTTTTATTTTCAAGGCATACGTGTTTTGATTAGTTATAAGTCAACAACAGTTTACGTTACTTTCAAAATAAAAGTAACTTATAAGTAATTCCAACTTTGATGAACTATGAAATTTATATATTTATAATTTACTTATTTACTTATAAGTAATGTACGGAGCATACAAAAAACCTTTCTATGGTAAGGCTAGAGACGCTTCTACTGTCTGAAGCTTTAATCCCTGCAGCAATGGTTTTAGCAGATGTCTTTATATTTCTGCTAAGTAGTGGCATCCATAGTTGAGTCACTTCAGTTTCTGGTCATTCTTTACAATGGTAAAAGCCCTTTTTGTTGGAATAGAAGCTAAAAGCCCAATTTTATAAGTCTTATGAACCAATATTTCACCTTTTCTCCAACTTTCTTTCCCCCCTTTATTTCAGAAATGGTCCTCAACCTATATTCAAATGGCAAGGTTTATCTTCAACGTTTAAAAAAAGAACATTTTGATCTTTAGCCTTTCTCTAATGCTGTCATTCTCATTTTTCTACTCATTTTTAACCACACATTCTTCAATAAAATAATATTTTTCATCGCATCAATAATTTTTCATTCTCTTTCAACCACACATTCTTCATCAATTTAATATTCCAAATTACATTCTTTCAAAATAATGTGGCTCAAACACAGGCTTAGTTTAAAAGTAACTTGTGTTTCACTAATGTTGCTATATTATTGCAATGATATAAAGGACAATAGTGACAACACCACAAATATTGTTAATCCAATTAACGTGGCAATTTGCCATTACGAAGTATGAATTAGATTATTGCTTGTACATATACCATTATCATCAATGGAAAAAAGTATGATTGCTACCAAGATATTGCTAAATTTTGGTAAGCTTTTGTAGATGAAGCACATGCACCTTTGATAATCATTATCTGAAAATTCTTTTTTTTATATACGTATTCATTTCAAAATTCAAATACACAATAAAATATTTTATACGTAAACGATATTTCTCCCCATTTTTAATCACATTTTCCTAAAAATAACTATTCAAAACATTGTTTTGGCTAAGTAACGACCATCAAACATGGGCTCCTTCGCCTTTTCTATTTTCAACCCGTTTGACATAATTTTTTTTTTCTTTTTATGAAAAGAATGCGTTTTTGAGTAGTAAATTCTGGGATGATGTGTGGTTAAAAATGAGTATAAAAAATAATAGTTGGCAAACAAGACTCGATTTTATTAATATTTGTATCATTTTACTCATTTTAAACTAGATCGACGGGTCATTTAAAGCCATACAAGATTTCACAAATTTTGGAAGGATTAAGTTTGTGAAAAATTGATTGTGCAACTATATGTAGAGAGGTTTTTTTTTTTTTTAAAAAAAGGATACGTTCATCAAATGACGCGTCTTAAAAGGAATTAATGAGATAAAAGGATGTCAAAACTTTTTTGCACGAGTGTTAAGTAATGTATTTTTTAAATTAATAATTTATGACGTGGCAATGACAAAGACTCCATTCATATATTATTCAAGTGATTCTTATAATAGTCATTCATGCATTTTTTTTTTTTTTTAAATGTTTAATGTATAATTATGTTACAAGCATTTATTCAAGTTTTGGGGCTCTAAAAGGCTCCACAGCATGATGGTAAGACTATTGCACCACAATTTCTTGCCTAGCTAAGCAATAGGCTGCAGCTATGGATTTGAAAATTTTGGATTTTTGACTTTTAAAATATTAATTGTGACCACCAAATTGGACTTTTGGTCATAATTCACATTATAATGCCCTTTTTTCATATGGATTGAAGCCAGATTCTGATAAAAGATGATGAAACATACGTTTAAAAAGTTGTGAATTTTATGAAATATGTAGTTAAAATTAATTTTTGACTTTGATTTAGATTAAAATTTGAATTTTATTTTCTACCAAATATGGTGTTTAAAAATTTTATTTTTTATATAAGTTTTAATGAAATTTGCGCCTTAAATAAATATATTTAGCACATCATAGCCACCAAGTATCTCTACCATTTACTATTATATAACCTTCAAAGTAAATTTATTTATTGACTCAAAATATCGTAAAAGGCCCGTAAAATAAAATAAAATTTTTAAAAAAATGATTAAATACTGCTATACTTGATTTTGGATCTTTAATATCATTCTCGCAGTAGATCCGGATCGACTTTTGTTATACTCCTTGAGTATTCATCATTGGTTTAAAAAAAGAATTAAAACAAATAATGAGCAATGAAATTTATAGTTTTATATCTATTTTTATTTTTACTTTTTTTTGTGTCTTATTGAAATTAGTGCGATGTGTACACTAATTTACAATGAGTTAGAATAATTGCGAGAGGGACATCACATCACTTAGGAGCCTCCATCATTATCCACTATAGTAAAACCATAAACATTCATAATGATTATGCAACACACTTTTTTTTTTTTTTTTACTATTTTTCATTTTTTAATAATTTATAATAATGGAGGGAAAATATATTTAAATTTTGTCTATTGATTTTTATGTTTCAGGGTTATTTTAGTTGAAAATTGGATTAAAGCTTTCATGTTCAATTAAAACAATAATAATTCAGAAAAAATATTCAAGAAATTTGAAAAAAAAAAATCCTACCCTCTCTTCCATTTCAAAATCTCACTTTCAAACTGAAGGAATCAAAGGATACCGGAAAAGAATGATGGCAAATTGGGAGATCGCGAATCATCGAGAGTTGGAGATTGGAGCAACTATTAGCAACAAGGTATAAATCTGAATTCAACCTGAAAATGAACTTTTCCAACCCATATAACACGTTGATTTAAATTTAAATTTTGATTTGATTTGATCTTAAAACACCTACGAAAATTATACTTTTCAATTCTAAATAGAAAAGAAAAGCCCTTCAAAATCGTAATGTTGAAGGAATTACTAAACTACTTATTTTAGGGCAAGTGACATCTATATCAGATCTTTCATAACCTCAACATGAACGATAGAAGAAGATGCGAGACCTATGCCCATGGGTGCAAGATTCTTCGAAAAGGAGCGACTCGACAGCTGACTCGAAGACATGAGACTTTGGGTTAGCCGTTAGCAACAAATGAATTACACACCGTGCCAATGGCTCCAACATTTAAAAAAGAAAAAAGTTGGGACCGTGTTTGACAATTATTAAGTTCGGAAATGATGTTTGAATAACATTTTTTTTTGGGTTTAAAAGTAGATATTTATTTTGATTTATGCGTAAAATATTTCAGTGTTAGAATGTGTGGTTAAAACTGAGTTGAAGAAAAAAAAAAAGAGTTACTTTAATCTCTATTCGACTCTTTTTATTTCAAAATTCTTTATTTTTCATACTTATTTTTAACCATATTCACACTATATAATATTTTGCACGAAAATTAAAAAAATCAATATTTTTTAATCACACATTCTTCAAAAATTCACTATTCAAAAAATATCATTGTAAATAGTAATTTTTCGGAATGTGATTGAGTCGATAAATTAATTTATTTTTCAAATAATGAAAGATAAACACATGCTTAATGGTTGTAAAAGTGAATAAGTTCCATAGTGGTCTAAAGTTTGAGTGATTTAACCCAAAAAAGAGGAGAGAAAAAGGTATACTCTTTGAGTGTCCCCATAATTCCATGATGTCATGGGCCGACTGACAGGACCAATATTGGGTCCCACATTTTACTCCACTGGTAAAATGGGCCCATTTGTCCACGTTCTTTTCCCCATCATACGCATCTGTTTCAAACAGAATCCAATACTACCCCCGTGTACAATCACCGAAAATCATAGCTCCTGTGCCAAACGTGGGCCTATAATGTTTGACCAATAAGAATTATTTAAAATTACCTTCATTTTTCCGATTTTGTTATAAAATTATTTAGTCACTGTTTGATGTACATTATTATCTCATTAAAATGAAAAATATGACTCTTTATCGATCAAATTAACATTTAAATTCAAATTTTATATTTCTTATGTGGGCCCCAATAACGACTAAATTTTCATTCTCATTCTATAATAATTTAACTCAAACAGTGCCTTAACTAGACATTTTGGAACTTTATAAGATAATAATCCGATATTTGCATTGCACATTAAAATCCAATATATTATAAACATAAAATTCCAAATCTAATAGCAAAATGTTCACTCTTGAATTCTTGTTTAATATTGTGGTTGCCAATAAAAAAAAAAAAAAGAACCCAACCTTTTTATTATCTAAGTATATATTTTTAAAATTTTATGGATTAAATGGAATATAATTTTGATGTATTATGGTGAAATTTATTAAAAAGAACTACAATACTGGTGCATTACAACAGCTATCGTTAAAAATAAAAAGTAAAAATTTCGAATGAAATTGATTTTTTGTTAATTTTATTAGAATCGAGAACTGGATCGGAACCAGCCGATTATCAATTTTAATATTCATAATCGATTAGAACGTGAGTAGAAATCGGCCGATTTCAATCCGGTTTTAAATTTATCCAATCATCCGGACAACTTTCATCTATTTCTAAATTTGAGGCTATAAATTTTTAAAGTAGTATCGAATGATGTAAATATTAATATTCCAAAAGTGTAGTATGGGAAGAAAATATTATGGCGTATTTGGTAGAGATTAATCATTTGTTTGATCCACATTATTTTTTTCATTTTCATTCTTTTATTAATTTTCAACCACACATTCTTCAATAAAATAATATTTTTCATCACATTAATAACTTTTTCTTCATTTTCAACCACACATTTTTCATCACATCAACCAAAAAAATGCATTTTTTTGAAAATAATGTGCACGAAACAGGGGCTAAAATTGAAAATATAGCAGTTCTTGGTTCCCACACATTTAATAAAAGTCAACAATAACGATGAATTTTTCAATTTTAATCTGATTTTAATCTCTATCAAACACACTTTTAGTCCCAATATTCAACTTGCAACAAATTGTGGAGAATACTCGATTATTTTACCAAAATTATATTCTCTCATCCCTTATTTTTTTATTACAAAAGCCCCTATTAAATTTTATTGTATGGTTGGGAGTAAAGGACACACAACATCGAAGTGCGTTGGCGATTGAACCAGAACACATTGACCATTGACCAAACTCTCTCTAAAGAGGAATCCATTAACTAACCTGCTTACGTCAGATTTTCTACATAATAAACACCCACATTCACACCACCAACCTTTCTACTTTTTACCTTCATCACGCTCCCTCTCTAAAGCTCGTTCTTTCCTCTCTCTAGAAATCTACCATTGAGTTTGATAGTTCGATTGTGAAGATGGTGAGCGACGATTTGTACATATCAGTGCCTAGTTATTTTAGGTGCCCGATTTCTCTTGATGTGATGAAATCCCCTGTCAGTCTGTGCACGGGTGTGACGTATGACCGAACCAGCATCCAGCGGTGGTTGGATGGTGGTAACAACACCTGCCCCGCCACCATGCAGGTCCTTCAGACAAAGGAACTTATCCCCAACCATACTCTACAACGTCTTATCAAGATCTGGACTGAGTCTGACTCGGTCCAAACTCTAAACGTACAGCCACCACATCAACCCAGCTCGCTCACTGAAGACCAGATTCTTCAACTCATCAACCAACTTGAAAATGAGCTTCAGAAGATTGATAAGGATTCTAGTTTCCAAGTCCACAAAATCACATCCAGAATTTCGAGGCTGATTTTATTCGCAAAGGAAGTGGAAGAAAACGGCAAGTTCTTAGCCTCAGCCGGCGCTAGGCTTTTACCATTGCTCATTGCAGCTCTGAGCAATAAAAAATTGGTGAAAGATCTTGAGGTATTGGAGAAATTTGTTCAGTTTTGTAATATAATCTTACAACAGCCAGTAAAAACTGATTCAGTAGAAGGACGATCAAATTCCCCTTCGACTACAAAAATTGATATTGGGAAAGATTTCAAATCTTCAATGATTATGGGACTTTCACAAGGGAGATCAGGGTTAAGAATCGCAATTGCCAAACTTCTCGAAATCACATCCAACTTGTATTTGGAAGTGAAGAATTTGATATCAGAAGATGATGAAATATACTCAGAATTACTGAGGTTAATATCCACTTTGGATTGTAATCCAGATGCCATGGATTCTTCACTATCTTGTTTAATCTGTCTAGCATTGGCAAAGAGAAACCGGGCTAAAATCGTGCGCAATGGCGGCATAGGAGTGTTGGCAAAAGCTCTGTCGGAATCAGAATTGAGCGTTCCATTGACGGAAAAAATGCTTAAACTCGTTGAAATGGCGTCGACTTGTAAAGAAGGGAGAGTGGAGATTTGTAGGAATGAAATTTGTGTAGAGGCAATCGTGAAGAAGGTTTTGAAAGTATCGAATTTGGCAACTGAGCACGCAGTGACAATATTGTGGAGTTTGTGTTGTTTGTTTGGGGATAAAAAGGCACAAGAATGTGTAACAAAGAGCAACGGAATGGCCAAGATTTTGGTGCTTATGCAGAGCAATTGTTCCTCAGCAGTTAGGCATATGTCGAGTGATTTGCTTAAGATTTTCCGATTCAAATCCAAATCTTGTTTTCTTTCATGTTACGATACTAAGACTACTCATATCATGCCATTTTGACGGCACACGGCTGTGGATTTGTATGTTGTGTAAGGGATATATAAATTTTAGCTCTCTCCCTAAAAGGGACGTGATTGAGTCACACATTTCAGTACCACTGTGTCTTGACTTCCCCTCCATTTTGTAAATGAAAAGAACAAAAGCAGCAAGTTTGTTGACTGGAAAAGGATAGGAATGGTATTCATTTGATTTTGGTATATGATTTGATTGATTACATTCAAACCCTTTTGATTTGATGTCTCTTCAAATTTAGTCCACACATCAATTGGTACTTTTTTTTAAAATTTTAAATGGGGTCAGGTGAGACCGTGAGGCAGGAAAAATTGACATAACTCAATCCCTGTTGTAAATTTCAAAGCAAGTGGGCACAAATCGTGATGGGATTGAATGGGACCTTTTGTAATGGATTATTTATCAAACGTGTTAGATGTGGAATCCCTCCTTTCCTCTCTACCTTTCGTCCATTACATAGGCAAGTGGGCTGAAATAAGCTGCTTTTGCAATATAAATTTGAAGTGTTGCGACGCAGAGATTTGTGCAACCGTTCGTTGGAATTCGATTTGTTGGAGTGCAAATCATGATGACGCTAAAACCTGCGTTCTAAGATATCTTGTAACTCTCTTGATTGATTGATTTAGACGATGTTACTGTCAAGAGAGAACATTCAATTTGTTGTGTCATAATGATGTTTCCTTATGATATATCATGTAATCCGATTCCAACCGCATCAATTGGGTACGAGCTCAAGGCATCGAGCTTACCTGTCTTAATTTCTTAACGGATAGATTTCTGTGACTAAATCAAAAGGAAAATCAAACTCATTCGACGTATGATCCCAATTGACAACAATAAAATGTGTAAATTTTTTTTTTCTTTTTTTTCACACGAATGCCATAAGCTATCATTAGATCGAGAAATTTATTTATTTTTCCCTCAAAACAAGGTACCCTTGTTGCCTGGGATAATCAAGAGAAATGATTCATGGGGTAGGATAAATCTCTGTGTTCAAAATCCTGCAATAAAAAAAGGTTGACTATAATAAATGACTCTCAATATCTATACCATTTCGGATCAATAAAGGCTTTAGCCTTGGCTCAACATTAATTTGAGAAATCTTGACCAGGAAATGTGGCCAACAGACAACTTGGGATTCAGTGACAGAAGAAGACTCTGTTTGGTCCTATTAAAATTATAATCTATTTTTATCTCTTTTTTCATTAATTAGAAATCCTTTTATAAAATAATTTTATACATAAATTCAAAAATATTCTTTTTTTTTTCAACCACACATCCTTAAAAAAAACATTATTTCAAAAAATTTAATCGCAAATAACGGGGCTAGAGAAGGTCCATAGTCAACTTAAAACCATTATACTATTTCTTATACATAGTGACAAGGTGCCGCAATTGCTGGCACTGTGCCTACTTCCTTCAATCAATTTTTGCTTCGCTATTAAGAACTTTCCCGTTTCAATTAAATTTACTTTTAATTGATAAAACCATAATATAATTAAAAGTGGGTAATTTATTATCCCTTAGCCCTTTTGATTTTGGTAAAATTTAGATTTTACCAAAATAGTTGATAAAAGTTGTGGATTCCATAAAATATGTGGTTGAAAATGAGTTTGAGAAAAAATAAATTTTAAAAAATTTGGCCCAGACACGAGCATAGTATTTTAGTTGTCGCTTTTGTCCTTGGCGATGACTGTCCAACGGGGATCGTACGATTGTTTGAGATTTCTCAATTATCGTGACTTTAAAATCATTAAAGAATAGGTTAAAAAATGATACTAATAAAGAAATATATGTTTGACCATACCAATAACCCAACACATCTTGAGAATACAACCAAAAAAATTTTAATTGTAAATTATTAAATTGATATAGTAAAAAATTTATGGGATCTTGAAAAAGAGGAAGTCACTAAGAAAATGAGGTTGGATAGTTGCAAATTGATGGATTCAATGGTTGGTTACTTTGTATTCAATTAATTGAATTTGATTTATTTATTTATTTATTTTTTTTGGTATAGAGAGAGAGAGAGAATAGTTGGCAATTCAAAAAGGTAGAATAGATGGTAGAAATCCAAGGTTGGTCCGACCCTACTTTTTCTCATTTGTTCTTTTCCAAATATATCATACTATTTTGGTTTTTTTTTTTTTATTTAAATATATTTTGGGTTTATTGGATCTTGCGTATTACTCGTAGAATAGTGAAGATTTTGGGATTGATTATTTTGTGGAAAATATTGTCAGTTGTTTAGTGAAGGATGTGTCGATGTCTTTATCAAATAAAGTATTGAAGTTCCTTTTAGACTTTCTGGATTATGGTATGATTTTATGGTTATAATGTATCGTGAAAATTTCTCTAAAAGCGTTTTCAATTGCGATATACTCCATACCCAATGAAAATCGTGGAAAATCTGCCCGTTTGAAACCTTGTAGCATGAAAACCCTGTTGTCATCAAGATCCGTCGAATTTTAGGTTAAAAATAGTAAAAAAGCCAAAATTAAAAAGGTATAAATACAATTTCAGTACCCAAACCTTTTTTATTTTTACAAATTAAATTCATATTTTTATAAGTGCCACACCTACCATTTCAAATATTTAAAACTTTATTTTCCACCCCACCCCCACTTCATCCCACTTTTATGTATTTTTTGACTTAAAGATTTGAAAATAAATTTGGTAAAAAGTGATATTCCCTCCTTTTCCACGTAATACACGATACAAATACATATAAGCCCCCACGCCCCCTTCCTCTCTTTTCCACTAGGGTTTCAAATATGAGTAGTGCTAGGTGTGCACAAACTTTTACCTAATATTTTACATAATGCACAAGTGGCGGCTCCCTATTGAAGGGGGGGCTGTGATGAGTAGTGCTAGGTGTACACAAGCTTTTACCTAATATTTTACATAATACATAAGTGGCGGTCCCCTATTGGGGGGGGCTGTGCGCCTAGTGCCACTTGTGCATTATGTAAACAATTAGGTAAAACAATGTGTACATATAGATTTTTCCTTCAAATATCCCTTTAATTGCCCTTTACTTCTCAATTTATCAATCCATATGGCGTATGCAGTTTCCTGAATATTTTGAATAGGGATTTTTGTGGTTCGGTTTACAATTTTATTTTTCTTGGCATAACTATAAGAAGTAAAAGATTCTTAAAAAAACAATATTTTCTGTTTCTGCAATCTTGAGTCTGGTTTCAAATTTTTGTATTATGGGTTTATAAGAATTTGATATTTCGTAGTTTGTTGTCGATTGTAATCCCTAGGGCCTGTTTGATTTTTATCACATTTCCCTTTTTTTTTTTTTTAATTGACGTAGGAATCATCAGTAGCTATCTGCCAATTGTAGTAGTTTGCAAACCACCAAAGGGCCCAGGGTCAAGGGTCTCTTTGATTTTTGTACCTAGGGTTGTTGGTTAGCTAAGAAAAGAATCTGAGCTTTTGCCGTTTTCTACTGTAATAGCGCTTTTCAGTATTTGGGTGTGCTTTGAGATTGAATTTTGGCTCACTTGTGAAGATTTTCTTGGAAATTATATTTTCACATGTAAACTAGGAAATGCTAGCTGCAGATTATCAACAGACATCATCACCATTTAGCATCAGGGTAGATTGTCCTCATATAAAAAATTTGGATTTAATTTGTAAATAAAAAGCTTGAGTACTAAAATTACAATTTTTTTTTTTTTAATTTTGGCATTTTTTTTATTGTTTTTAACGGAAAATCTGACGAATTTTGACGGCATGGAGGTTTTTTACGCAAAAGGTTTCAAATATGGGAGTTTCTTACAATATCCAACGGTATGAGATATATCGTAATTGGAAACGTTTTTAGGTGATTTTTTTGCCTTTAATCCTAAAAGATTACTTATAACTAGGGGTGTGCGTGGGTTGGGTTGGTTTAGTTTTTGCCCCAACCCAAACCCAACACAACATTGTCGGTTTTTTCAAATTCAACCCAACCCAATTTTGTGTTGATCGGGTTGGGTTGGTCGATTTGAGATAAATTTATTTCGCAAAAATTAAAAGTATTCAATTTTTTTGATGTAAAATAATATTAATATAGCCATTAGACATCTAATATCAATAAACATGAAAAATAAAATATTACAATCCATGAAATATTCATCATAATAATTAAACAATAACGATTTACACATTTCATTAAGAACTAAAACAAAACTAAAGCACAAAATAACAAACAACTTCAACACCTAAGTTTTCATAAAATCTGATGGAAATTATATTATAACATACAAAAACAAACGGATGGGCAAGCCCAATGGATTCCAAATCAAATAAATCAACAGGCATTGAGGCTTACCCACAAAGCCAAATTTAGAAAAGTTTTAACTGCAAAGTTCCAAAAAGATAAAAAAACAACTGAGTGAAACATGTACAGAGATTAGGCGAAGAACACAAATCATAATAAATAATATGCACAATCTGAACTATGTAATTGTGAAGAACAAAAGATTTATGTTGGACTACGAAATAGAAAAGTGACTTACTGATCGACCGAGAAGAGGAAGAACACGAGAAGAGGAAGAACACCGATCGACCGAGATTTGAGCGACAGAGTAAGAGACGCTGGACAGATCGTCGGGATTTGAGTGAGAGAGTGAGAGATGCGGTGGCTGGCTGGTTGCTTCTTTGATGGATAGATCGTCGGACGTTGGGATGGGATTTGGGAGTTTCAAGGAGAGAGTGAGACTGTGACTCTGTGAGAGACGCTGCCTAGATTTAGGGTTTTGTTTCAATTTTTTTTTTTTTATTATTGGTTCCGGGTTGGGTCGGGTCGGTTCCTATTGGGTTTGGGTTCTTAACCCATGAACCGACTCAACCCAACCCGAAACCCCAAAAAAAAACCCATAACCCACCCAAAACATAAAAAAAATCGACCCAAACCGGTCGGTTTGGGTCGGGTTGATCGGGTTCGTCGAGTTGGTTTGGGTTTTGCCCACCCCTACTTATAACAACTTCAACTTCCTTGTAAATAGTTCCAATATTTTTGATATATGGATCAAATAAATTACTTTATTTATAATATTATTCAAGGGTATGACTAATTCCATTCACATTTTTTATATATCTACCACACACTAAGTTCATCTCTATTAAAATCTAAAAAAAAAAAACAAAAAACAAAAAAAAAAACTATTTGTATCTACGTCTTATTCAAATATTATGCTTATTAAGTTAATTCATTTAAATACTATACATCCATATAAATTTTATATATATTCATTATTAACATTATAGATCCAAACAATCCCTAAAACCATAAACTCTTTTAAACCAAATGAACGAAATAAGAACAAAGCTGAACAAATTGAATATTAAATTAATATATTTTATTCACTTAATTATGTTAACGGTGTTTATTAGAAGTTTTATTGCACAATCAAAGTAAGACGAAAAAAACCAAAATAAATATAAATAAAGAAACTCATACAATCATTCCAATAAGATAATCGTAAAACCAAAAAGAGAAAATCAGAGCACCCAAATTCAAGCACGATATCACGATAACGTCACTAAAACCAATAAATTTCTTGATGCATTAGGGAAAAAATAAAATCGAAAGACAAAAACACAATAAAAAGGTAATCCTTTATTTTTCTAATTCCTTTTTATATGCTGCCATGTCTGTATATATTTGCCCTAACATCATCTCTTTCGTTGTTCACTAAATTCCTTGCCTATTGATGTTCTGAGTATTGGAATACTTCAAACATGTTTATGTAATTTTCTGTGATCTATTATAGTTCTAGTTAAACACAAATTCTAATAGAATAAAAAAAGATTTAGGATAGTTTAATGAAAATAAAAATTAGTGGATGAATTTAGAGTTATATGCCCATGTTTGCCCCCCATTAAATTTTAATTTATTTTTCTCTCTCCTATTATTAACCACACATTTTCTCAATAAAATAATATTACACTTAAATCTAAAGATTTTATTTACCTTTTAACTACACATTCCCAAAAAAACACTATTTCAAATCATTTTTTTTTTCACATAATGGAGCCCAAACAAGGGCATAGCCCGTAAAATTTTATATTTAAAAGTGGACACACACACACACACACACATATATAACACAGTTTTTCAACTAAATTTTGAAGAAATAACATTACACTGTCTATCAAGTCTCTCAATTTGAGAAGGTGGAACCATATCTGAATAAGTAGGAAAAGTTGGGGGTTCCATATCTTCTTCCTTTTCTTCTTTTTCAAAATTTTCATCTTGATAAACTAGTTTTGGAATTTTTGGACCAAAAATGATTCCAGTTAAGGAGGAGGTAGAAGATCTAGCTGACTGAAAAGTATCAACTTTAGATCTATCATGATATCTTGAAGAAGTAGATCTTTGAAAAGTATTCGATGAAAATGGTTTGTCAAAAATAACTCTAACACTACAATCAGGAAAATGAATGATCTGTCGAGGATTATTTTTTATTGGAGTTGGATTAGGATTTTGTACATTTTCAAAATCCCATTATAAAAATCTTTCTTGAAGATTCCAATGAATTCTCTTAGGAATCATGACATTAGAATGAAGATGATTAAGTTCAACCAAAATGCTTTCATCTTTTGGAGAAGATCTAAGAGTACGAATATTGAGTTGAATATTCAAAAGTTTGTAATAGACACGATAAATAAGAGCAAAAGCTCTTGATCTATTGTCTCCTTCAAAGCGGTTCAAGTTGGTTCTGGAAAACTTCCAGAAATTAAGCCAAAACCTTTTTAATATTTTGTCAAAGCCAAAATATCGCTCCTTTTCAATATGGAAACTTCTTGGTTAGAAAAATATTTGGATCTTTCTGAATGTTTATCTAATCTTTTTCCACCTTCTTTTCAATATATTCCAATTACTCTTCAAAGCCCCGCGAGTTTTACGAAACGATCATTCTCAAAACCGGATTTGCCGTTATTACAAAAAAAACCATTGAAAAACTCTATGGAGCTAGTGGTAAAAAACTCAATATTCAATATAAACTTTCAAAAGCCCATGTTTGTAATTCAAATATTTGTTTCAAAAATATCTTTTATTTAGTAAAAGATCTTGATCAATAAGTAATTCTTAGTACACCATTTATTGTTCAAATCTATCATTTTACCGCTGATACAAAAGGATTAACTACAAATATATTTGGTCAAGAAACAACTTTCAAATTTATAAACCCTCCATCTTTTAAAGATGTTAACACTTAAAAAGATGTTTCTATTTCAAAAATTGTTAACAATATAAATTTTAAGAAAAATCATATTCAATTTCTTAAAGAAGAAATTAAATATCAAAGATTTCAAAAATCTTCAATTATTCAAAAAATCGTTGATTTTCAAAACCGCATTGAGAAAGATATATGTTTAACTATACCAAATGCTTTTTGGGATAGAAGGAAATATGTTATTTCTCTTCCGTATACTCATGAATTTCATGAATCCAATATTCCAACCAAATCTCGTCCAATTCAAATGAACAAAGATCTTCTAGATTTTTGTACCAAAAAAATTCAATATCTTTTTAATAAAAAGCTTATACGACCAGGTAAATCACCTTAAAGTTGTTCTACTTTTTATGTCAATAATTCTGCTGAAATTGAGAGAGGAGTTCCTCGTCTTGTTATCAATTACATGCTTCTCGATTCTGCTCTTTAATGGATAAGATATCAATTACCTCAAAAGAAAGATCTACTCAATCGATTATTTAAAACAATTATCTTTTCTAAATTTGATATGAAGTCAGGATTCTGAAAAATTAAAACCGATCAATCTCCTGATGTCAAAAAATTCAGACATTTAATCAAAAAATCTTTTACAAAAGAAGAAATTGAAACTTTTTGGGAAGAATATTTTGAATCTCATCAAAATATTAGTTTTTTCGAATGGACTTATTTCAGAGTATTTCAAAAATTTCCAAAGAAAAGTCGCTTTTTTTTTTTTGTACTCAAAATGAACTCATGCCCAATCTTAATTTTAAGCAATGCGTATACCACATTTGATATATATTTTTACATTTTGTAGAAAATAATTAGTTGAGTTGCGATGCTTGAACGACTTCTTTTGAAGAACAGTTGGTATAACAGAACTATTATCTAAATCACGATCATTCTCAATAAGATTATTTAGTATTCCTTAAGTAATCTCTTTGTCAATATGTTATCTATCACCGTATCATCATCACTAGGATAATCTAAGAGACGTTCTACATTTTTGTAGTATTGACTAGAATTGATTTCACGTAATCTACTGACAAATTAATGAATTATTATTTATCGATAAATTAATATCTCCTTAAAAGTGATAATTTTCCTTCCCTTACATTATTATATTAAACAGTTTTTATTGTATAAGGGAAAATATACAAATAAGTATAAATTTTATGTACAAGAAAAAATATTACTTATAACTGAAAAATCACTTATGAGTAATAAAAAATTATAAATGTTTCTCTTTTGACACCGAATGCTATTTCAGAACAGTTCCTTCTAAATCATCCAATACAATGTGCCAGACGTGAAACGTTGATTATATTGAAAAATATGATTTGTAGATAATAGTAACAGACTAGTTTGGACCTTGAACAAATGGGCCAGGTCTTTGTGTAGTATTGGCTTAACAGCCCACGCACATTAGGCCCACTTTTAGAATGGCAAATAAATACGGACCACAGTCCGACTTTAGACGGGATGAGGTCTTACGAATATTCGAAAAAAAAAAAAAAAAAACTTAAAAGTACATTATCTTGTTATAAGAGTTTTTAGAGAAAGTGATCTAAAGTAACTCTCGCTTGAAGCTCTTCTACAAAAAATCAGAAATCATGTCGATCGAACCCTAGGTAAAAAAAGAATATAAATATTCATCTTACGTTTGGATCAAATTGTTGTAACAAAAATGTTTTACCTTTCAAAATTAAAGATAAAAGTTAATTTTCAATTTTCTTTATTTTAGTTTGCAGATTTAATACAAAATTAAAATTCGAATGTAAGTTATGTTTAGATTAATTAAATTTTCATTATTGTGGAGATTGAATTTTTTCCTATAAAAGGGAGTGATTTTCATTGGTTTTTACACAATTTGGAAGAATACTATCTATACATTTTATAATATATGCCTATAGTTTTCACAACTCGATATTTATCTTGTTCTTTCTCTTCCCATAGTCGTGTTCATAAAACGAAAATCTATTGTAAACTATAATTGTTTTATTATGGAGCCATACGGTGTCAAAATTATCCGCACAAAGGGAGGCTACAAGATTTTAAGACAACGATTTCTCGACTCTCTTACGCCTGTTTTTCTAACTTTATGTTATCTTAATTTGATATTTTTTATTGATATACTATTACACAAATCAATTATTTTTCTCTAATAATCTAAAGTCGTATGATATGATTTGTGCGTAGATGATTAGTTTTGTGATCTCGAACTAGTAAAATTGGAGAATTTCATATTCATTTAATTAATTTTAGAAATTTTAGTATTGTGATATGTTTACAGAATTGAGAATGAACTCCAGTAATTTGTCCTTGATACAAGTACATTTTGAAGTTAGGAGGCCTATAAAACTGTTGCATCCTAGGTAGCAGTTTACTTGAGAAGTTGATGCGGTTGAACATGTACAAGGAAAAAAAGGACCTATGAAGTTAACACAATTGGCAGGCTAAGAGCAATAATATATAGATAACACAGTTTAATTTTTAATTTTCGTTATTTAATTTTTAAATATTAGAGTATAAGATATGTTTCGATGGATTAGAGTTTAATTATTGTGAGGGTTGAATTTTTCACCATAAAAGAGATTGATTTTTCATTGGTTTTTATGCAACTTAAAATAATACAATCTATATATATATTGTAAGTGTTATACCTTAAATCCAATCGATTTTAGACATAAGCAATTTTTTTATATATAATCGATACATTTTATTTATGACAAATCTATTATTTTAATTGAATTAATATTCTATCAAATTCAATAATAGAGTTCGTAGATTTAAATCTTAATAGTTTGTTAATCACAAAGAGTTGTGACTGTGAGATACAAATTGTATACGATTGAATCTTAAATAATTCGTGGTTATAAGTAATAACATGATATGTGAAAAACGCGTAGTTCGACCATAACTATACCTAGAGGGGGTGAATACGTATTATATGCAGAATTAAAATATTAATTAATTAGTAACATGTCACCAATTAATTATCTCTAGATGATTATTCAATCATGTCAATTTAATCATATGTTTAAATACCACAGACAATCAAAACAATAAGTAAAACAGTAAACAAGATACGGATGATCATGGAGAAATCTAACTGGGAAAAACTCCGAATATTTTGCCAGGCAATTCACTATAAACGATTTTAACAACTTACAGTCTATCAGATTAGACGACCAGTACTATCTGATCTCCCAACTGCACTCTTTACAATTCTCCCTGGATCTCGTGTTTTCCTGCACCAATCCTTAGCTACTGTTGTCAAAGCTCTTAGTGGAATTTGCTACCCTGCATTATTCCTAATCTTGTGAAATCGTCTATCTCCTGTGGATCAATGAAGAACACATTGTTCTTCACAGACTAGAACTACAGTCAACTTCTCTCGATCTTTAAAACTCTGACCAGATGTAGAAGAAAGACAGTTTGGTATTTGGATTATTGGAACAATGTTTTTCTCACCAAAATCTCGTGTTTTCCTGCACCAATCCTTAGCTACTGTTGTCAAAGCTCTTAGTGGAATTTGCTACCCTGCATTATTCCTAATCTTGTGAAATCGTCTATCTCCTGTGGATCAATGAAGAACACATTGTTCTTCACAGACTAGAACTACAGTCAACTTCTCTCGATCTTTAAAACTCTGACCAGATGTAGAAGAAAGACAGTTTGGTATTTGGATTATTGGAACAATGTTTTTCTCACCAAAACAATCAAAATAGACAAAGGTTGAAAGATAAAATAGAATGAATCTCTCATAGATGAAGCTCTCTCAATGTTCAACCTTGTAAATTTTCGTATAGATGTGTTTTGGTATATATAGGTAGGTTAAGAAACGAATGGGCGGGGTAAAAAGCCTTTGAATCGGGAAATTAAATTTTCCTGGACAACCACGTTGCTCGAGCGAGGGTTCAGCGACAGTCGAGTGATAGCCTATTATTCAAGCGAAGGAGGGACGACAGTCCATCGATGATGTTTCTGTTTTTGTAGTTTGAGCCAAACTTTGACGATAGTCTAGTGAAAATTTATGCCGTTTTCCTCATTTTGTCATTCTCGAACCCTAGACTTAATAACCATATTTTCAACTATTTGCACATTACTCTTTGACTTTTTAAATATAGTACAACCCAGTCATGTTGTTTACAGAATTGCCAATTACAAAACATCTAAAACCTAACAAACTCACTCTTTGGCATTCTATGACAAAACTTCTAAGTCAAGGCAGTAATCAGAAATAAGTTATAGAGCTTGTTTGGGAGGGATTTTTTGGGGGAAGAATTGATTTTGAATAGTGATATGATGAGAAATGTGTGGTTGAAAAAGAAGAAAAAATTATTGATGTGATGGAAAATATTATTTTATTAAAGAATGCGTGGTTGAAAATGAGAATTGATTTACTATAGAATTTGGAGAATACGTACCAACGGGCCCATAAACTCAAAATTTATGACAAACTAACTGACTTGAACAATTTTGTAGTTTAATCAGCACCCATTTTCTAAAACAAATAACTTAACGCCCAATGTAAAATGTGTGGAAAACAGTTCAACCAGTTTATATAATTTAGGCAATTTATGAATCAATTAGACTTGTTCAGTTTTAATATGTATGCTAAATCAAGACGTAGTAACAATACAACCCAACATACCACGAAGACATATTGATACTACTAAAATATCAAACTTAATTTAGTAGAACTGAAATTAAATAATAAAATGCATTTGAGTCAAATAAAAATCAATGATCAATGATTTTATGCTGTAGAAATGTGTCTATATCTCTCTCCCAACAACCCATCAGACATAAAATGCAAAATTCAATTTCATTTTTATATATATCGAAATTTTAATTACATGATCATGATGTTGAAATCAATCAAACAAGTTAACACAATGATATGCTGTTTGATAAACTCTTTGATTTTTCTTTTTTTACTTCAGTTTTTATCACAAAATGACAAGGGATAAAGAATAATATACAACATTTTAATAAAGTAGGTGTAAGCAATCATAAGAATATGCAATGAACAATAAACTTTCCCACAAATCTAATTCAAATTACCCATGAAGTAAATAATGTAGGTGACACATGTGTTAAGTGTCACTAATCTTCTGAGAGTGAGACTTCAAACCTTAATTTTGTGAGAAATGATTTGAAAATATCACTGCCAATAAGTATATTCTTCTACTTATTAAAGTCAAACCAGCAAAGCACATTAGAACCTACATACGAAAGCTCATTTTTATGGAGAATATGCTTTCCTCCCTAACTTTTACCATAAAAAACTTATCTTCTATCACAACCGTAAACAAGAATGCTCATATATATTTTTTCAATCTTAAGTGTAGTTTTCTTTTCATTAAGCGACTAACATGATCAATGTAACGAGTTTTAGGCCGGTTAACCCAAGTCAATTGACCATACACACCATGTTATGATAATCTCCGCAAATTTAATTACTCAAGTCAAGTAGGCTTCGAAAAGTAGAATAAGATATTGCGTTTCCTTTAGTTATTTTTTTTCTTCATAAAATCACTTATTATTGCAGGGATAATTTCGAGCCTGTGTCGAAATAAGATGATCAATTCATGTTCAAAGTCACCCTACTAATATGTGATTGTCATCACAAATCTCACACACGCGATAGAGTCTCACTATCAAGTTCATAGTATGTGTAGTGCAAATGGTGTATGAAGAGACTTATAGTAATTACTCCAAAAGTATCTTAAGTCAGCAATGAGAATTATATTACAACTCACCAAATAAACTCAGATTTAATTATGACAAACAAAATCAAGTGTATTGTATATCATGCTGTAAAACAATTTCTTACAACAACTTTTTGTTCTCTCCTTTTTTTTTGTTAAAAAAAATGTAAAATCATTACAATGAAAAATTATTTTTGTTTGTTTTTGTTTTAGATTAAAACATGAATGCACCAAGCACACAAAACAAAAGAAAATACACAAACAAAACACAAAGAACAGAAGTAAAAATGCACGAGAATAAATAAGTAAATAAACATGATGCATGCCTAACTGAATGGACACAATGAATTGCTCGTGCATGCACATAAACACAAAATCAGAGTGAAATTTGAATGCCCTTACGGTGAAGAGTATGACCATTTTCACGACCTTCCATGTTGCTCATCTTAACCCAGACTTTCTTAGAAGTAGAAGTTAATTGAGTTAACCGAGTCATCATCTCAGTTAAGTGTCTAACTTGATTGGCAAGAAACTTAACATTGCTAGTGAAATCCTGATTCTTACTTCTAGTCACACGGTTACGACACATAGGTCTAATGTGTCCCAGTGTACCACAGTGGTGGTAAGTGGGAATAAACCTAGATTCAAACCTGCTCGGAGGTTGTTGCTGAAAAGTAGGATGATTGACCTTACGCTGTCTAGTAGGTCTCGATCCCGTGGCATGCTTAACTTTGGGTTTAGGATGAGCAATCTCATGAGCTTTGTTGGTGGCAAGAATGAAGGTGGTCTTGGACGTGCTAGCAGTAGCATCATTGTTATCAACATAACCCAGATCATGTCTATTTCTAGCAGCCTTGTTCATTCCAAGCATATTGTCCAACTTCTGCGAGCCACTCATAAACGATTGGAGTTGAACATTAGATTTATCAAGATCAGTAGGTAATGATTTAACTTTGATTTCCAAGTTTTCATTAACCAGCTTCAACTCACTTAATTTTCTAGTCGAGTCATGAAGGTCATTAAAAAGTTTTTCACATTCAAGTTCAAGCTCGTTCACCTTTTTCAAGACGGCTTTGTTGACCTTCTCAATTTTGAGACTCCCCTCAAACAATTCATGATAAGAATCGTGAATGTCGATCTCATCATCAGACTCTTCTTTAGACTGTTCACTCTCATCCTCCCTTTCAACCTTTTTAATTTCTCAATCAGATTCGAATGTAGCAATCGAGGTGTAGGCTATGAATTTTTGTTCATCTTCACCACCACATATCTTATTCCATGAACTGGAATCTGACTCCTCATCACTCATGGTCACGGCTAAAGCCTTACGACCTTCTTTACCCAAACTCTTCTTCAAATTAGGACATTCACTCTTAATGTGACCATACTCCCTGCACTTATGGCAGTGGACATATTGAGATTTCTTAACAGGAGTGCTAGAGGTGTTTTTCTCACATGTCTACCTCTCGAGAGTTTACTAGGGACCTCACTATTTTGCTCATGAGGCTTTCTCATATTCCTCATCACTTTTTGGAATTTTATTAACGAAATAAGCTATTTTGTCGTCCTTAAGGGTCTTGTATTAGTGGACTTGCTCTCCTCTTCTCTAACAGTGTTCATGGCGATGGATTTAACCTTTTTAGGTTGTGAGACTATGAGTTCATAAGTTTAAAGTGATCCTCGAGTTCTTGAATCTTAACAGCATCAAAATCCTTACTCTCTTCTATTGCAGTGACCTTCGATCTAAACCTCTCGGGAAGTGATATTAGGACTTTTCTAACAATTTTAGACTTGAGAATATTTTCACCTAGGTTAAAGCTAGAGTTAACTATATCATTCAGCTTCGCATAGAATTCATCGTCCTTCATTCTAATCTCTTCAAACTTAGTGGTTAACATCTGCAATTTAGAGTTTTTAACAGTTTTGGTACCCTCGTGTGTGGTTTCTAATATATCCCAAACTTCTTTAGCAGTTTCACACATCGACACTCACCTAAACTCCTCAGAAGACACAGTCATGAATAGGGCACGAATGTTTATTGTTTCAATTACATTCGTCTAAATCAGTTTTAGACCACAGTGAGTTATTAGTGAGTATGACTACACCACAACAGTTGTTGTAGGTGGAGCCTACCCATTTTGAACGCTAATCCAAATACGTTCATCCATCGCTTTAAGGAAAGCTATCATTTGAACTTTTCAGTAAATGTAATTGCTTCCGTCGAAGAACAGAGGCACGGATAATGACTGACTCATCTAGAATAATATAATAAGGGTCAAGAATCAGTTTAAGGCTCTGATACCAATTGAAAAATGCATAGTTCGACCCTAACTATACCTAGAGGGGGGGTTGGGGCTGAATAGGTATTATACACGGAATTAAAATATTAATTAATTAGTAACATGTCACCAATTAATTATCTCTATATGATTATTCAATTATGTCAATTTAATCCTATGTTTAAATACCGCAGACAATCAAAATAATAAATAAAGCAGTAAATAAGACACGGATGATCATGGAAAAACCCAACTGGGAAAAAATCTGGACACTTTGCCAGGTAATCCATTATAAACGATTTTAACAACTTACAGTCTATCAGACTAGATGACTTGTATTATCAGATCTTTTGACTGCACTCTTCCTGGATCTCGTGCTTCCCTGTACCAATCCTTAGCTGCTATTGCCAAATATTTTCGTGGAATCTGCTACCCTACATCACTCATAGCCTTGTGAAATCTTCTATCTCCCATGGATTAACGAAGAACACCTTGTTCTTCATAGACTGGAACTCCAGTCAACTTCCCTCTATCTTCAGAACTCTAACCAGATGTAGATGAAAGAGAGTTTGGTATTTGGATTATTGGAACGATGTTTTTGTCACCTAAACAATCAAAATCGACGAAGGTTGAAAGATAAAATAGAATGACTCTCTTACAGATGAAGCTCTCTCAATGTTCAACCTTGTAAATTTTCGTACATATGTGTTTTGGTATATATAGGTAAGTTAGGAAACGAATGGGTCAGGTAAAAAGCCTTTAAATCGCGAAATAAATTTTTTTTGGACAACCACATCGCTCGAGCAAGGGCTCAGTGAGGGTGGAGCGACAACCTATCGTTCGAGCGAAGGAGGGGCGACAGTCCAGCGATGATAATTCTATTTTTGTAGCTCGAGCTAAACCTTGACGACAGTCCAGCAAGAATCCGCGCCGTTTTCCTTCTTTTGCCATTCTCAAACCCTAGACCTAATAACCTTATTTTCAACTATTTGCACATTACTCATTGACTTTTTAAATATAGTACAATTCAGTCATTTTGTTTACAGAATTGCCAATTACAAAATATCTAAAACCTAACAATACGAATATCAATTTTACGGATAGACCATCACGCGTGACATTTCTTACTTGTGAAATAAGTAGTTGATTTCACAAGTTAAAGTGTTGTGATATTTAAATGAATATATAAATATTTTGTTATAGAACAAAATATTGGAGACTTGTTGGGGAGGCTTCACATAGATAACTATTTGAGTGGCAATGATTAGCCCTTGTTTGGTGCACATTTTTGCTCTAAGAATGCATTTTTTTTGTTGATGTGATGGAGAATATGTAGTTGAAAAAGAAGAAAAAGTTATTGATATGATGAAAATATTTTTTTATTGAAAAATGTGTGATTGAAAATGAGTAGAAAAATGAGAACGAAAAAAATAATGTAGCTCAAACAGGGGTAATTTCTAACGTTCAATAATTGAATTGGTCATTCGACTTGAGGTCATCATAGTGCCTTATATGAGAACAATCGTACTTTGGTGATGTTGGATGTTGCTATGCCAATATGTTCTAATACGACATCATTCGAGTATTTCAAGAATCATATGAATATTGGTCACTCTTAGATAGTAAGAGATTATGATTCACATTTCATTCAATTAAGTTGATAATGAAATCCTTAGTCAATGTGTGCTCATAAGTTGAATTGACTTAAAAGTGTGATGAAATATATACTTAATAATCGAGACTGACACACATTCATATCTCGTAATTGATCAAATCATGTTGACGAAGTGATTATAATTTTACGGTAAACGAACAAACTTGATTTTGTCATACCACGTAATATTTTTCATCACATGTATTGTTCGATGCATTGCTAGATTCGATATGGGACGATGAATGTGAATTAATGATAAATTAAATGGAGTATTTGAATTTATCGATTTTGATAAGATCAAAATAATGATTCACGTCATTGGTATCGTGATAGGGAACTTAATGGCACACAAAATATGAACTAGAAAAATGAGATTTACTAATTAATTGAAAAGTGTTGGACAATTAAATAATTGGATTGCTTGTTAATGTGCCTTAATTAATTTAAAGACCAAATTTAATTAATTGGATTAATTAAATATCAGATCTGGTTAAGTTTAAGAGACTGGCTAAATCTACTTGAACTTTTATTAATAAAGTGCTAGGATTTGAAAAATCATAACACAACACATTATCTTACTAATACAAGAAAAGAAAAACCATAATTCTTTCATTCTTGTTTCATGTGTGGATTTTCATTGAAAGCTGGACAATTAGACATGTATATATTGCATATCATAATTGCTCATATTCAATATAAGCAAATGAGTTTGCAGATGTTAACAAAGGTATAATTCCTGTAGTTTCTATCTAAACAAAAAGATGATATTTGGTGGGAATTGATTTTTTTTTTTCATTGTACATGATTGTAAATTCTCAACACTTTTCACGCAACATTTCTATAATTTTGGTAATTCGATATGATGGTCGTATCCAAAGAAGAAGAATCGACCATGAGCTCTAAGAATTTTATCTTGAAATCGTGCACTGTCAATTATTCGTATGAAGGGGAAGTTACAAGAATTTAGGACAACAATTTTCGCGACCCTCTTCTCATATTTTGTGTTATCTTAATTTGTTGTTTTAATTGATATTCTGTTACACAAATTACTTATTTTTCTGTAATACAAATGCAGACGAAGCAACATAGCCATGGTATGCTTTGTATTTTTAATTAATTTCTTAATGGTATACATTGCATGATATAGCATATTATTCAACCTTGTTTATGTATTATTTTTGATATTGCATACTAAATGTGCTCTAAATATCATAATAAAATAAATCGATAAAGATTTACCTATAAATGTCAAAAGTATGCGAACAAGGCTGCTCCCAGTCCATTTTTTTTTTCCGAGGTAATTTTTTTATATGTATTAGCCCAGTATAAATTATTTTTGTCATCCTAACTTTAACCACGACACTATCACCTTCATACGTCCATGTATTACAAGAATGGTTAACAGTAGGGATAAGATCTTAACGTTTTTTCAATTTAGCTTTTACATGTCAAGTCTTGAGTTGAGAAGGATATTTAGAATGAAGCTCCCAAGCTTTCACACTCAATTATGATAGGTTCCTTTTTGCACTTCGTTGGGTCAAAATCAACAATGATATTATTAACTTGTTATTTCACAAACTCAATCAAGCATGCATGAACTTTTCATTCAAGTCATGTTCTAAATTTCTAATCATTTATTTACTTTTCTATACGTATTTGTCATTTGATAATGATATATGAGTCTGTTTGGTTC